>OZ026612.1:73494232-73836232 GCA_964020975.1 Hermodice carunculata | reverse complement strand
TGCCACAAAGTATATTCTGGACCAGCCTGCAGTTGGAGGTGTTATCATTGGGTGTCGCCTGGGAATGCCAAATGCAGAGCATATTGATGACAGTCTGAGAGCATTTTCACTGGAACTAACTGAAGATGACAAGCAATCACTTGAAAGAGTTGTGTCAAAGGCAAATGACCTGATGCGGGTGATAGGAGATTGTGGAGATGAATATAGATAAATATGTCATATTGAATTTGATTTTCCCACAGACAGACAGACAGACAGACAGACAGACACACACACACGTACATGCATGGAGATGGGTACTAATTTGTGTGAAGAGATCAAGACAGATTTTTTTTTTTTTTTTTTTATGTTGGTGCCTCTGGTGGTAAATGTAGGATTTCAAGGTGGAAGTGTTGGAGCATCATTATCTGTACCAGATTGTCACTTTCAGCGTACCAACAATTTTTTGAATGATCAGATACTGATATATGTGTCACTTTCTTTTTAGCATGGCACAGTGATGCCTGTCTTGAGGGACCCTGCCAATGAGAGAGAGCACATCTTATTCAAACCCATTTCATTAAAATACTGTGCTATATTTTTGCATAAAATTGTACCCCATAAAGACCAACTACTTTGAGAGACCACTTTTTGATGTGAACTAGAGGTGTTCCCTCAAACAGGGACTATGTACTGCATATATGTCTCGTTTTATTTTTCTCATACATGTCAATAAAATCAATTTGTATATATATATATATATATATATATATATATATATATATACTGTAAACGTATTTAATTTCGCAACATATTGAATTTTGCAAATTTCGTGAGTGCGTTATAAACACGAAATTAAGTACCCAAAAATTATAAAAATCTTAATGCCTTGTTTTTGGCTATGAATGTACTATTGAAACCATATCATTTATCTATAAAAAACACACAGTTTAAAGTATTTGTGGCAGAACTCGGGAGCTCTTGCCAACACCCCAGCATACAAAATCTACGAACTATAATCATTTAGCCCCAGATATCATGCACTGCTTTGGCTATGGTTTTACAGACACAAATCCACGAAATTAAATACTCGCCAAAAACGTGAAATTGAGAATTCATGAAATTAAGTACATGCAAAAAATAATACGTTTACAGTATATACAGGGAAACCTCATTATAACAACACTCAAATATCCGACATATTCATTATGATGATACAAGTATTGAATAATGGCAAAAGTTCATTTTCTTTGTTATATGATTAATTCATCTTACATACTGGTATTCCATTGTATGGCATATTTCTAAGGGAACAGATGGTGTCATTATAACAAGTTTTCACTGTATATATATATATATATATATATATATATATATATATATATATATATATATATATATATATACATGTATATGTATATATGTATGTATGTATTTATATATATGTGTATATATATGTATATATATGTGTGTTTGTGTGTGTATATATACATATATATACATATACATATGCTATACATATGCTATCTACGTATATATATATATACGTGTACATATGCTATCTACATTTTAATCTTTGCCATCTTATTTTTGGAAGATATACTGTCAAAATCATTGTCAAAGGATGATTTTATTTTCAATTGACAAGTTGTTTTATTCTCATATCTGGACATGAGTAATAGACAATTTAAGACTTAAAACAATGCACATGTACATGATTTTGCATGTTTGGTTGGAGCATACACTTGGAGGACACAATTCAGCATTCATGGGGTTTTGGAAGGTGGGGGCTGAGGGGACCACATGTTTAATTGGCCTGCCCCATAGTACCAGGCTTATATCCTTTATAAATAAATGAAGATGACCACAGATAAATTTGTGTCAGTTTCTTTTGTACAATGTATAAAAATGCATGAAGATAAATATGTATCAATTTGTTGTCTCTGACTTTCTCAAAATGTGAGCACATGGACAGGATTTCAGTGCAGATGAATATGACTGAAATCATTGCATCTCAAACCAAACACAGGGTGTTGTCTGTAAACCAAAAATTAAATATGCATTGAATTGAATCTGAAAAACATGTTCATTCTGACTCAAGACACACAAACAGACCTCAAAATAAGTGAACTACTGTAAATTGCTTTATTTTCATGTGTTTAAATTTTCAGTTTTTGGCTCAGCTGAGGTTATGTGGTGGCTTGGCATCTGTCATATGCCCGTCCACAGTTCACATTTTGGACTTCTCCAAAATCACTGGCCAGATTCACCTCAAACTTGGTTGGAAGGTACAGTGGATGGGTCTCTACCAAGTTTGTTCAAATGGTCACCGTCCTGTGATTTTTGGAATTTTTTATGAATTTTTTTGTTCATTTTTAGGCCAATCTTAAACAAATTTCTCCAAACCGCTTGGCCAATTGCTTTGAAATTGCTTAGAGAAACTTCTGGGGACCCTGAGACCTTAATTTGTTCAACAGGTGGCACTGTGATTTTTAGCTGTGCTGACCTGTCAGTCAGCATAGCTTATAGAGTCCGTTTGCGTTCGTTGTCAGTCCATCCGTCCAATTTTTTTGCAGAATTAATAAAATTTGGATTTTGAGTGGTTGGTATTCTATAACAGTGATTCAATCACGTAACTTACCAATCAATCACATAATGTTCCAGATTCATAATATATCACAAAAACGATACAGGCCCACTGTCTACTTTTGCTAAAAACTCAGCTGACGAGCTAGTCAGAAGAAACAAAATAGTGATAAGCCTACCATTTCTCTTTTTATGTTTTGCAGAAGTAATAAAATTTGGATTTTGAGTGGTTGGGCCTATACATGTTGGAAACACTATAGTCTGTATTTAATGAAGAATATTTCAAAGGTTGAGAGGACTGGTTTAAAACCACCAGTTGCCTTTTGTGGATGACTGCCTGTCTCAAGTTAGGAGTGAAATTTGTTTCTTCACATTGGTATTGGAAGATGAATGTTGATGCTTTGGTAACTCTGGAATATCTTTGCTGTCATTATTAGGTTTGATATTTATGAATATGGGTCATATTTTTCTACATAATATAGTACAGAAACACATGATCCAGTACATCATGTATTGCACTATTGTATTTACAATTTTGGCTTCTCAAATACTGTACATGTATATAGCTATTCAGACTACAGTGCATGTATTGTAAAAGCAGAGCACAGGACATCATGATCCTCTTGTTCAAATTTTTTTAATGTAAAAAAATGTGTTATCGCTATCTTCGAATTCTTCTCCAAAATCGTCACTCAGATTATGCTGAAACGTGGGGGAAATGTTCATTGTGGGAAGGGCAGCCAAAGTTGTTCACAAGATGGTGTAACTGTCAATCTGTCATGCTCAAGTGATTTTTGGATTTTATACCTCAGCTGACTGAAAAAGTCAGCTGAGGTTTTGTGAGGGTCCGTCGTCCATCTGTCCACAATTCACATTTTCGACTTCCTCTTAAAAACCGTCAACCAGATCCACTTCAAACTTGGTGGAGATGTGCCTTGGGTGGGTTTCTACCAGTTTTCTATAAATGTTCATGCTCCAGTGATTTTTGGAGTTTGAATGAATTTGTTTGTTCTTTTTTTTGGACAAATCTTAAAAAATCTTCTCCGAAACCGCTTACCCAATTGCTTTGATATCACACAGGAAAACACCTAGGGACTCCTTGTTGTTAATTTGTTCACCATGTGGCACTGCACTTTTTTTCTAATTTTTTATCAATTTTTGTGTGTTATAGCTATTTTTGACTTCTTCTCCAGAACCGTCACTCAGATAAAGCTTACACATGGTGGATATGTTCCTTATGGAAGGGCCAAACAAAGTTGTTTACTGTGTTGGAATGCTGAGGATTCCTGATTTTTGATGATTTTTACCTCAGCTGACTTGTCAGTCAGCTGAGGTTTTGTGAGGGTCCGTCGTCCCTCGTCCATCCATCCGTCCGTCCGTCCGTCGTCCACAATTCACATTTTCAACTTCTTCTCACAAACCGTCTGCCAGATCCACTTCAAACTTGGCAGGGATGTGCCTTGGGTGGGTCTCTACCAAGTTTGTTCAAATGGTCAAGGTCCAGTGATTTTTGGATTTTTAATGACTTTTTTTTTGGTTCTTTTTTGGGTAAATCTTGAAAAATCTTCTTCTCCGAAACTGCTCACCCAATTCCTTATATATCACACAGAAACACTCCCTGGGACTCTTAGTTCTTAATTTGTTCACCATGTGGCACTGCAGTTTTTTTCTAATTTCTTATGAATTTTTGTGTGTTCTAGCTATTTTCGACTTCTTCTTTAGAACCCTCACTCAGATTAAGCTGAAACATGGTGGATATGTGCCTTGTAGAAGGGTCAAACAAAGTTGTTCACTATGTGGGAATGCTGCAGATTCCTGATTTTTAATGATTTTTTCAATTTGGCTCCTTTGGGGTAAATGCACCTTTCCTATTGATTACCATGTAAGTCTATGGGCATTCTAATGCTAATTCACATTTTCAACTTCTTCTCCCAAACCATCATCCAGATTAACTTCAAACTTGGTGGCAATGTACCTTGGGTGGGTTTCTACCAGTTTTGTTCAAATATTTATGCTCCAGTGATTTTTGGATTTTTAATGAATTTTTTTTTGTTCTTTTTTTTTTTGACAAATCTTAAAAAATCTTCTTCTCCGCAACTGCTTACCCAATTGCTTTGATATCACACAGGAAGACACCTAGGGACTCCTTGTTGTTAATTGTTCACCAGGTGGCTCTGCACTTTTTTTCTAATTTTTTATAAATTTTTGTGTGTTATAGCTATTTTTGACTTCTTCTCCAGAACCGTCACTCAGATAAAGCTTACACATGGTGGATATGTTCCTTATGGAAGGGCCAAACAAAGTTGTTCACTATGTGGGAATGCTGCAGATTCCTGATTTTTAATTATTTTTTCAATTCGGCTCCTTTGCGGTAAATGCACCTTTCCTATTGATTACCATGTAAGTCAATGGGCATTCTAATGCTAATTTACATTTTTGACTTCTTCTCCAAAACCGTCATCCAGATTTACTTCAAACTTGGTGGCAATGTACCTTGGGTGGGTGTCTACCAGTTTTGTTCCAAAGGTCATGTTCCAATGAATTTTGGATTTTTTTATGATTTTTTTTCAAAAATCTCTACAAAAGTTTCAATAGGAAAGTTTAACATGCTGAAATGTGATGGATATGTTGTTGTGGAAGGGTCAAACAGTTGTTTACTAGGTGGCACTGCTTTGGATTCCTGATTTTTAAGGTTTTCAATTCGGGTACTTATATGTCTTATTGTTCAATGCAGCTTTCCTATTGATTATTATATAAGTCAATGGGCATTCTAATGCTAATTCACAGGACAACTGACACGAAATTTTCTGTTTACTGTATAACTTGAGATCTGTTTTGAGTTAGCTGCACATGTTAATTATTCTGTATGAAGGTCATGCTGAGACAGTACATGAAATACCTTGACCTCGTTTGTGGGGTCACAGTGCAACATACATGAATTTTACTCTTCATTATAACTTGAGAACTACTTGAACTTTGATGTTGCACATGTAAGTGTTCTTCTATAAAGGTCAGACCTACTCAGAACATGGTGTCCTTGATCCTTTCCCAAGTTCATAGAGCTGCAAGTATGATGAATGTCAAGATCAGCTGAGCATGGGCTATTCACACAGCCCTCTTGTTTATGAATTTTTTTTGTTCTTTTTTGGGGCAAATCTTAAAAAATCTTCTCCGAAAACGCTCACCTAGTTGCTTTGATATCACACAGGGTCACTCCTGGGGACTTCTAGTTCTTAATTTGTTCACCAGGTGGCGCTGCGATTTTTAATTATTTTTTTAAAATTTTTTTTTATGTTTTTACTATTTTCAACTGCTTCTACAGAACTGTCACTCAGATTAAGCTGAAACTTGGTGGATATGTTCCTTGTGGAAGGGTCAAACAAAAAAGTTCACTAGGTGTCACTGCTGTGGATTCCTGATTTTTAACTATTTTTTCAATTCAGGTACTTGTCGGTCAATGCAGCTTTCCTATTGAATACCATGCAAGTCAATTAATGGACATTCTAATGTTAATATTCACATTTTTGACTTCTTCTCCAAAACGGTCATCCAGATTGACTTCAAATGTAATGGCAATGTACCTTGGGTGGGTTTCAACCAGGTTTGTTCAAATAGTCATGTTCCAGTGATTTTTTTTTATTTTTAATGATTTTTGTTTTTTGTTTTTTTTAAGACAGATCTTAAAAAATCTTCTTCTCCACAACTGCTCACCCAATTGCTTTGATTTTACACAAGAACACTCCTAGGGACTCCTAGTTCTTAATTTGTTTACCAGGTGGTGCTGCAATTTTTTTCATTGTTTTTATGAATTTCTGTGTGTTTTCGTTACTTGTCTCTTCTTGTCCAGAATCATCTCTTGACTAAGTTGAAACTCTCTGGATATGTTCCTTGTGAAAGGGTCAAGCAAAGATGTTCACTAGGTAGCACTGCTATGGATTCCTGATTTTTAAGGATTTTTTTTTTTTTTTTTTTTTTTTTCAACTCGGGTACTTGTTTTATGCACCTTTTCTATTGCTTACTGTGCAAGTCAATGGGCATTCTAATGGTAATTAACATTTTGGACTTCTTTGAAGAAACTGTTAGTCAGATTTACTTCAAACTTGGTGGCAATGTACCTTGGGTGGGTCTCTACCAAGTTTTGTTCAAATGGTTACAATCCAATAATTTTTGGAGTTTTTATTATTTTTTTCGAAAATCTTAAAAAAAAAGTTTTTTAATAGGAAAGTTTAACATGGTGAAATTCTTGTAATGGTTACAACTTAAATACTTTTGGCCAGATTTGTGCCAAACTTGGTAGGGATGTACCTTTTATAAGTGTCTACCTATTTGGTGCAAATGGTCATGGTCCAGTGATGTTTGGAGCATTCCCAAGGTCACAGGACAACTGACACTAAATTTACTGTTCACTTGATAACTTGAGATCTGTTTTGAGTTAGGATCTAGATGTTGCACAGGTTAATGTCTCTCTATGACGGTCATTGCTTAGACAGTACATGGGTGACCTTGACCTTGTTTCTGGGGTCACAGTGCAATATACATCAATTTTACCCTTCACTATAACTTGAGAACTACTTGAACTGGGACCTTGATGGTGCACATGTAAATGTTCTTCTATAAAGGTCAGGCTTATTCAGCACATGGGTGACCTTGATCCTTTCCCAAGTTCACAGAGCTGTAAGGGTGATGAATGTCTTGGTCAGCTGAGCATGGGCTGTTCACACATCCTTCTTGTTAAAAAGTATTCTCCAAAACCACTTGGCCAATTGATTCAAAATTGGATATGAATACTTGAGGGCATGACAGCAGAGTTACACAATACATGGGTGAACTTGACCTCATTCTCAAGGTCACAGGATCACCTAGGTGTATTTAACTCTACAGATAATGAATTGAGAACTATTTCAGCCTGGACTTTGGTCATGATTCTCTTTAAGGGCCACACTCAGACAGTACATGAGTGACCTTGACCTCATTCCCAAGGTCACAGGACAACTGACACTAAACTTACTGCTCACTTAATCACGTGAGATCTGTTTTGAGTTAGGACCTTGATGTTGCGCATTTCAGTGTTCTCCTATACAGGTCAGACTTACTCAGTACATGGGTGACCTTGATTCTATCCCAAGCTCAGGATAAGATGAAAGTTTGGGATTGATGAATGTCTAGGTCAGCTGAGCATGGGCTGTTCACACAGCCGTCTTGTTTAATGATTTGTGTGTGTGTGTGTGTGTGTGTGTGTGTGTGTGTGTGTGTGTGTGTGTGTGTGTGTGTGTGTGTGTGTGTGTGTTCCTTTGTACTTTTCGATCACTTCTCCAGTATCACAAGCAGGATTCTCTTCAAGCATGGAAGAACTATAGCTTGACTTGATCTCTACCTAAGGTTCAGCACATTAAAACTATATGCTCATAAAATTTGACCTAGAAAGTTCATGGGAAAACATTGGAGGGTCAAACATCAACAGCTGTATTAAAACACTCTATGATAACGTTGTACTGTATACATTAAAAACTGGTCCAAATATGTTAGTGGAGAAGGTCGCCCCTGTAATAAACTTCGTACATACTGTAAATTCAAGGTACAGGACTTCAGTAGAGCAGAATATATCTAAATGGCCGCATTCCAGTTCACAAAAGAAAATCCTTCACAAAACTTTGGATAAGTGCCCATGACCTAAATATTGAAACCAGTAGATACAATAAAGTTGAACCCATCAAAAGATTCTGTACTCGGTGTTCTGGTCACCAGATTGAAGACGAAATACAGTAAAGTAAAGTAAAGTAAAACTTTTATTGACAATCATCCAGGTCAATTCTGACCTATTTGTCAAATGGTAATTAATACAATCATCCACAGTCAATACAATCATTTAAAATTATATACACACATCTGGTAATTTACACATATAACATATAGCGAGATATAAATACAAATCTCATAATCCAGCTAGATATGAATACCTGACAGTCAACTGCACCACTGACCAGTATAAATTGAGGTAGGTAGTCCCATGATTCATTTCATGCTGCATTGCCCCAAGTGTACTCCCCACAGAGAGATAACTTATTCCATGCTCTTTATAATTATAACATTCTCTCTCTACCAGACACAGAAAAATTCATATTCCTGATGAACTGCAACCATGGGGATCATGTTGTCACTCAGCAAGTGATTAAATTTGTCAATTTGGCCACGGATGAGAGGAAAAAAGACAAGGGTGCTTTGCAATCATAACTATAACTCTGTGCCAAGCATGAATAACCCTCCAAAACGATATAAGTAGGACAAGGCGAATCTACAGGTGTATCTTGAATGCATTGAAAGCTCTGTGCTCTGTATCCTTAGAGCTGCTCTCCGACTTCATATGTGAATTGGGTACTGCTGACACGTGTGTTGATAATGTATGCGGGAAATTTTATGCGTATCTTGAACATGTTATTGGGGAAGTGTCTGTACCCAAGGTCAAATGTAAACCTTCTAAGTTCCCATCAAACAATCGGTTTGACTCAGAATGTAAAGAAGTGAAGAGAATTGTGCATGACTATGGTAAATATAGTGACCTCACCGACCCAGTAAAATGGAATGAGTATTGCGATTTGGTAAAAGATTATAGGCGTCTGATTCAGAAAAAAAGAGGGAATACTTATTTTCTGTCCGTCAAAAGCTAGAGTATATGCATAGCAATAACCCCAACGATTTTTGGCATTTCCTGAAAAAAGCAGCAAATGAAGCCCCCAATGATGATATTGATTTTGATTCCCTGTACCATTACTTTAAAGTTGAAGCCCAAAATCCTACTGAACAAGCATACTTTGATTCAGGATTCATGAACAACATTCGTGAACATATAATGAATAATAAGGAACTCTTTGACTAGGTCTTGTCCACTGAAGTTGATGATGTTCTGAACCAGGTAATAGCAATGAATGACTGAGTAACTGTCTGAGAAGTCTTAAGTGTAACAAGTCCCCGGGTGTGGATGGAATTTGTAGTGAATTTCTAAAGCATGCCGAAACACACCTAGCTCAACCCATCCTTGCTTTATTTAACTATATTCTACAGTCAGGTGACTACCCCTCTCAGTGGGCGCATGGGTTAATCAGTCCCATATACAAAAAAGGAAATAAACAAGACCCCAGTAACTATAGGAAAATTACCATTCTCAATTCACTTGGTAAACTTTTCGAATCAATCCTTAACAAAAGGCTATGTTTCAAAAATGAAATGATGTCACAGGATGACAAATTTCAGGCAGGCTTTCGTCACCAATCTAGGACAGTTGACCAGGCTTTTACCTTATACAGCCTGATTGAAGAAAGAAAAGCTCAGAGAAAACCACTGTACACATGTTTCGTCGATTTTTCAAAAGCTTTTGATTCTGTTAATAGGTATGTTCTGTTTCACAAGCTCAAGGAAAGGGGACTGTCCGGTGCCTTCTTAAAAACCTTATTCAGTACGTTTGAAAAATCAACTTGTCAGCTAAAATGGAAGGGTCTGTTGAGTGAAAAATTCAAAAGTGAGTTTGGAGTCCTACAGGGCGGTGTTATAAGCCCTAAACTGTTCAACGAATATTTACATGATATCAGTGCACATATAGGTCCTGATGTGACAGACGGTATACTGCTTAATCACCTCTATGTGTACTACCTTTTGTATGCTGACGACCTTGTGTTGTGTGCAGATAGTCCCTCCAGCTTACAAGCTCAGCTTGATGGCTTGTACAAATTTTGTAGAAAATGGCATCTGGCACTCAATATTCCCAAAACTAAGGTTCTTGTCTTTAACTGCAAACATTCCAGTGCTCATTCCTGTACCTTCACTTTTAATGGTTAGGTTGTAGAAACTGTGACTAAATACAAATACCTTGGAATTATCTTTAACTCATCTATGAGAAATCCACTAGCAGAAACATGCACTCATCTTGCCCAACAAGCAAGGAAAGCTATATTTAGTAGCAATTCTCTCAGCTACAAAGCTATGGGCAAACCCTTCCCAATGCTCGCCTTGAAACTGTTCGATGCTCAAATCTTGCCAATTTTGGAATATGGGTCAGAGCTGTGGGTACAAGATAACTCAACGCACATTATTGAAAGTATCCAAACAAATTACTTGAAACAAATGCTTGGAGTCCGAAAGCAAACACCTACCCTCGGGGTATATACTGAAACTGGTCGATTTCCTTTACACCTGAGGCATCAAATCCGTGCAGTTAAGTACCGGCTCCACATTTTAAATTTACAAGATAATACAGTAGTTAAAAATGATTATCTCGGCCTTCTTAAGTGGCACAGAAATGGTCATAAAAATTGGTGCGTTTCAATACGGAGAATACTTGAGTCATTAGATATGCAAGCACATTGGGAGTCTCAATCAGTAATAAATGAGAGAAAATTCGTATCCGAGTTGAAGGAAAAGGTTTATCTTGAGCAAAGGCTCTTATATGAGCAAAAGCTCCAACAAATAGATCAGAATCAAAAACTACGCTGTTACACAACTTTTAAGTCCACCTTTTGTATGCAACCCTATTTACTTAATGTAAATAGTACAACCTACATTAAATCAATAGCCAGTTTCAGGCTCAGCTCACACCGCCTACAAATTGAGCTGGGGAGACATAGTAAACCAAAGGTATCACCAGCACTGAGACTGTGTCAGAACTGCCATCTGAACTCTGTAGAGGATGAATCCACTTCCTGATAACTTGCCCCAAATACAACCCAGAAAGAGATATACTTTTTAATACAGCCAGACAATACTGTGAAAATGTTAACACTCTTAATGCCCTTGAGAATTTTTTCTTTTTAATGTCCACACGTGAAAGCCCTCTTAACAATGCACTTGGTAAATATCTATATAAATGTATGAAATAATTTTTTTTATTCTCTTTATGGTATGAACGCAGTAATCGCAACATGCACAAATGGTCTGATTATGGTAATTACATGTACATATGGTAGGATTGTGATAAATACTTGCTCACATGTCTCCAATTGAACCTATTGCTTCCTGATTTATTGTACATATCATTCATATAACTGTGGTGCTGTAACTGATTCCTTGCCAAAGGAATGACAGTTTATTTCAAGTTTTACTTAAGGGGTCAGCCATAATTACCATTCTCAAGACCACACAGAGTACTCTTTCTTGTAACCCCCTCCCCCCCCCCCCCCGAAAAGATTACTGAAAGTGCACATTTTTGCCTAATTTTTGGGGGTTGGTTTTTTTTTTTTTTTTTTTTTTTTTTGTTTGTTTGTTTTTTTTATTTTATTTTTTTTTTTTTTTTTTGTTTTTTTGTCCAAATGTTGATCAGCACCCCGTCACTTTAATACCCTGTGTAATATGTGAAATGTAGATAAAAAAGGCTGACCCCTACATGTAAGTAGGTGCTATGTTCAATACCAACATGGGACTGTAGCAGAGTGACTGACTCCGTGCAAAAGTAGTGATAGCGTAAGTTTTACTTAAGTAGGTGCTATATTCAATACCCAACATGGGACTGTAGCAGAGTGTTAACTTGACTGGGTGGACCCAGGTGCTACTGGTGCTACACACTTTTAGGAGTACCCTATGAGGATCGGTACTGCAACAAGGGACAGTGGTCAAAGTACCACTCATACACTATATTTTTTGTGTGTGCTTTCTTTTTTTTTTTCTTTTTTTTTTTTTTACTAGTCAGTAGGTAGTAGTTTTTTTTTTCTTTAATATACAAATCTTACCAGTCAGTAGTATTTTACTAGTCAGTAGGTAGCAGTTAGCATTATTTGATTTGATTGGTCTGTAGCACTTAGCACCATTTGATTTGATTGGTCTGCAGGTCTTGAGGCCACTTTTGTAATTCCATACATATTATGTCTGATATGATGTTTGGTGCAAACACTAAAGGTTGTATTTATTGTACGACTTATGGGTCAGAACTGACCCCCTTTATGTCAATAAAATACTTACTTACTTACTTACTTACTATATTGCTATTTTACCGGTATCATTTTAAGCTAAGCTTTTTTTTTTTTTAAACAAGAACACTATTATTATTCTTTCTCATTTTATCCCAGGGCCATGGCATCCACTCACATGCAGCCATGGTCCTGTGTAGTCTTTAATTCTTGCTATACCCCGCAGAGGGCGGGTCTATTCAATAAAGATACATATACGTACTGTGTGGAAGTACCAAATTTCATGAAATATGTGTGTGTGTGTGTGTGTGTGTGTGTGTGTGTGTGTGTGTGTGTGTGTGTGTGTGTGTGTGTGTGTGTGTGTGTGTGTGTGTGCATTTACACTTATATAGGTTTCCACCAAGTTCTAAACATTAAGAAAGAAAGAAAGTACATTTGGAGGCATGGAGAGCATATCATGGTTTATCGTTGATTCATTAGTTTAGTCTTTCCCAGGTAAAGCTGAAGGTCAAGGCCACGGTGCTGCTGACGCCCAAACATTGCACTGCATGAGGAGGATATCACGGACGCGTTACAGTCTTCACAGGGTCCCTGATTTCATTATATTTATCTACCAAGTTACTAATATTTAGGCTGATTATCATATTTGGTCAGAAGAGATCAGTCCTTGGGTAAGTCTCCAGGGGAAACAAAAAAAAAAAAGAGAAGGGAAGTCCCTGGGATTGATACCGCAGAATGATCGTGGCCGTGGGTTGGAAACATTTTGAAGTTCTTATGAGGATGTAAGATTTCACTGGTAATTGTGGGTAGCTGGGTACGGAAGTCAGTGGGAAACTGGTATCGAATGTCATGTTTGGTTTATCCATCACGAAGTAGACACTCCAAACATTGCCATCGAGGCTTCCACGTCTAAAGTTAGTCGGATGACACAGATTGTGAATTTGTGTAATATGATTTCCAATGCTGGGGGCCAGTGCCAGTGGGCCCTGGACTGTGGTCCAAACTGAAGCACAGGGAGACTGAAAATTTGTTTGGCCAGCTCCACTGTAGCCCCTATCCATAGGGGCCAGAGTGAAGCTGACCAAAAAAATTTTCAGTCTCCCTGTGGTCAAAAGTGACAACACCGATCCATGTTGAACTTGGGAGTTCAGGACTTGGGACAATTTTATTGGACCAACACAAGACTATAGTGTACAATACAACAGCTGAATTTAAAACCAAAGAAATCTATACATAATAAATACTTGTAGGTCAGGGAGACTCCTGTTAAGACAAAAATGTGTCGCTATCATGGGAGCCACCCTTATGAATTCTTTAAGCATGTGAAATGCCAATTACAATTTAAGTTACAATTTTTAGGCTTAACTAGTAGAAGACATGCAAAATTACTTAACAAAAATTACTGGTATGTAAAAAATACCAATAGGTAACCTTGGTAGAGTATCATGATTATTGTTGTTGACACACATAACAATTCAAGATTGTAAAATTTTCAGGATATTTTTTTTTTTTTTTTTTAGTTGAGAACCATGGAGGAAGAAAACTAACCTCAGATCATTTTCTTCATGTGAGAACTTAGAATGATTTTTAGTCTGCATAATTTCATAGAAGTAGTACACACAGTAATGTAATCCTTTAAGCACAAAAAGGGCAATGGGAAAATACTTTTTTGCATTTCATTCATCTCAAAAAGTCAAATGTCCAGCATCAGGCAAAAGCTAGAACTGAATTCAATATCATGCTGTTCAGCCTATTGTAACTTTCCAGGGTTTCTAATATAAGGAAACACAGGCAAGGGCCTGACAGCTTCCGAAGTTAGGAATACTATGTAAAGCAGTAGTAATAGTACGACCGGTTTCACCTCCAGTGGGGCTTATCAGGTACTGATGACGTTTCAGAGCCTAGAGGAGAGCAGGGTTGTAAATGTAGAGCAAAGCCAAAGGAAACAGAAACAGGCAATAGGATATGATGGGAATGTAAGTTGTGTTGAAGACAGGGAGATGAGACAATCTAACATTGGCTGTTACAGTATGACCAAACTCCCAAAGCATGGCAAAAGTTTTAAATTTTAATTTAAAAAATGACTTGGAAGGATGATTTTGACAAATGGATACTAGGGCAAATAGACATTATGTAATTGGCCAAATGACTTACAGGAAACACTACAATTCAATGCTACATTTTAGCTTTTTTTTTTCTTTTTGCTTGACCAGTAATTGTACTCTTCGTGTTTCTTTTTTAATGAGTAGCAAAAAGGCAGGATGACTCGACACGCCAAGAATTGTACAGCAGGATCGGTTTATACCTACCATGAGAAACAGAAAGACTCCTCCTCTTCTGGCTATGGCAGTAAAAAGGTCCGCCTGGGCAAGGATTCGATGAAGGTGTGTGAACACATTTTAACTCTGTTCTGTGTCATTCATATAGCAGAAAGCCTTGCTCTGACTCAGTCTGAGCACAAATTTTTCAAATTAATTATCAATAGCCACAATTGATGGACATAATCCTCTATCTGACAGCAGTGCTGCTGATATTGAGGCATAGGGTTGACCCATAGGGTCAAACCAGTCGTCATTCAGAATGGATACGTCAAACCTTGCATGAAGTGACATAGCTAATGCACGTCACTCTTGCCTGCCAAGACGGCAGTTAGACCGGTAGATCAGTTCGACGCCTAGGTGCTATTTTTGTGATGTTGCCTCACGGCCCGTAGCAACATTACCCCCTTGCTGTATAAGCAAGCAACGTAAAAGTGTTTCTAAATGTCCCCTGATGAGTTCACACAGAACGAAAGCGGTCGGGACTTTGCTGCTATAGGCATCCCTCACCACTGGTCTTGCCAGGTATTTTCTCATTTTTCAAATTAACACTATGGTGAAAAAAATTTGAAGGGTCAAGGTCATGCAGCTTTTCAAAAAAGAAAAGAAAAGAAAATTCACTTGTCATTTGCAGCCTTGTCCATGTCAATTTTCTTGTCACAGATTCTTTGAAAAAGTTTTGTGTACCAAGATGTCATGATATGACCATACAAACTACATATAGTATACCTGCAAGGAAGTTATTAAACGTGTGTGATAGTCTTGACCCACTTTTCTCTGTTTGTAATCTACTTACAACAAAAAATAAAATAAAAAAATACACATTTTTGCTCCTAACACCAAGATTTATGAACTGACTTGCATGATGTTGAGCTCTGTGGATAGCCTGGTTCAACTTCAAGGCTAAACTATCATCTATTTACATTATATGCCTGTCTGGGAAAAATGTTAAGGTGATATGTCTGTTCAGAAACTGGCAGTATTTCCTCAACTTTTTTGTAATTATTGTTCAATGATTTTTAGGGCAACATTCCAGATATTGGATCAAATTTATTCTGTATCTATGACATAACTTGTCATCATAACTATATATCAACATGTGCAGTAGAAGTAGTGCTCTCCGGTTCTGTGAGTGGTAAACTGAAAATAATAGATGTAACACTTGGTTGCCGTGGTAACTAAAGCATTTTTTCATATTCTGATGTTTTGCAAAAACAACTAATGTTTAACAGCATGAAATGGTGCACAAAGGTCAATGTTGTATTCCTAAACCTTTTTTAGTGCTGGAATCTTGACAAGTCAGATCACAAATACATTTATGCCTTTGTTTTTGCAAAATACATCATCTGTATCAAATATAATTTGGGATAGCTGCCATGGCAACCATATTGGTCAGCTTATTTGATAAGTTGGCCTATATTGCCATCTGCATATGTGATTGTCGCTACATGAACTCAGCAAATTTCAATTAAAACACATTTGTATAAAGCATATTTAGAAACTTTGTGAGTCAGAAACTTTTGCCATAGGAAAGCTGCAAATAAAACTCAGAATATGCATTGCCAAATTATTTCAAGGTCACTTTAAGTCACGTGACATGACCACCATATTTGATTTTTGCTCTTTTAATGCAAATCTTAGCATCATTTGACAGTAAAATGTTATCAATTAATCCAAAACATACCTGGAATGTCCAAACATGCAGCAGATGCATGTATGTGAATCGACATTTCTTTCTTACAATTTATATCATTTAAGCTCTGAAATTAGTAATTCAGGCGTCATGATGAGCATATCAAGCACTTCACCGACTGTAAGACATTGCCTCAGGCTGCCATGATGCGGTGTACCCCCACGACCTTTTACACATAAATGTTGACAGGTGCCCACCAATACTTTAAAACCCATAAAAAATTATGATGGTGTTACAATCACCAAATTAATGCTTCAACGGGGAAGTGCAAACATTATAGATGATGTTTAGTGCCAATCCATGTTTTTTTTCATGCAACATTTCTGTCAAAGTGATCCAGAAAGGTGAGTCAACATATATGCGGACTCCAACTGCAACTGTAATTTGCATGAGTCCACGTATACGCAGATTCCGACTGGAAAGTGTTAATGACTGTTTGCCCTGGTAACTCGGAGAACGGACACCTGGAATCTAGCAAAATATTATGATTTGTATTTGTGTCTTTTTGCCCAGAACCACTTCCTAGTAGTCAATATCCTATTCCGCAGTTCGAACTCTTTACTCTCCATAAGCGAACCTGTCCCTGTCTAACCTGTATATATATGGAATTACTATTGTCTATATTGCACACGTTCCTCTGTAAAATTTTGACATAGGCTGTATCAGCCCAAATAAATTAAAGGGTCTTCAGCGGGTAACTACTCAACATGTTTCGGAGCCTTTTACCCATACATGTCTCTCTGAGTAGCGGCTCCTTGCCTAAGCTAAATATTCAGCAAAGACAACCCACATAATAATGAATAAATATGAACGTGGCAATTGATGAATTAGCTAAATATGTGAAGTTTTGCTTGTAAATGCAGAGCTTCATATCAAAGAGGAATACCTGTCAAACAAACCTTAATTACCAAATTTTCATAGTACAGGTTCAGATAAGAACAATTTGACTTACCCCTGAACCAAAATGTACCCTTTCTAGCTGGACAGCTTTTCCTAGTTAAACCATCCGCCAATGTTTAACTGAAGTGGAAACAAGCTGGGGCATTATATTCAGTCCCAGTGATTGTAAAATAAACAGTTGCAGCTAGACCACCTGTACAAACCAAGGAAAATCCTAACAAGGACTGCAACAATGTACATCCTGTACCAGAGATGTAAAACAAACTCCATGATGACACCTACTCCTCAAACAATTAAGCTCTATTTAACTGCTAACCCTGAGTCAATGTGTCAACTTAATGTGTCAGGTTTGTGACACTTGAGAAAATACTGTCAATTTTGAGTAATTTTTTAATAGTGAGTAAATGTGCATTTAGGCATGTCAGAAAAGAATGGAAGTCATTAGCATTTATGTCAAAAACATGCTATCAAACCTATTTTTCTTAACAGGATTTTAAGTACAAATCCTAACAACCAGGGCTATGCTGTTTCACTGAACCACCATGGCTATGCAGCTATGCAATTTCCCTGGCCCAAGTTAACCCTCCAGACAAGTTATAATAAATTGCTGTGCTTGAGTTGAATTTACTGCAAAATAATGGCACAGAACAGTCAGTTTCTCGATAAAATCTTTCATCTAGGGTCGTCATCAATTTGTATTAGGGAAGGGTGGCTGGAAGTTTTTTTTTTTTTTTTTTTTTTTTTTGATGTTTCATGAAATTTATCATGTTTATGTAGGGTCGGTTGGGTAACAGGACTACACGCATACTTTTTTTAGGCCTTAGGTGACTTGAACATTTGTTGAAACATGTTTGAAATGGATATTCTTTCCCCTTCCACACATTACCTTCTTTGATGTCAGTTTAATTTGTTACTTGGGCACAGCCAGAGGCACTTGTACCAGCATAAAGATCAGGTATGGTATTACGAGTGAGGGACGCTTTTTCAACAAATCAGTGCAATCAGAGATATCTGTTTGTTGGTTTACTTTTACAAGCCTTTGGAATAAAGCATAAAGCAAGATTTTGGCTAATGCAAATACTGCTTCATACAAGTTCATTTACAGATACTTAGTTAACGGGGAAATGTATTTGTTACATAACATTACCTGTCAACCACCATTGCCAAGACCTCCATGTCTGGCCAAAATTGCCCGTCACAATTGAGTTGGGTTGCTCACTCGATTGTTTCCAAAAACCTGACTGTCCCAGGGGCACAATCTCTCTGTTCCTATGGATCTGGTGGTGATTCCAGGTGCATATGCACCTGTGTTCTTCCTTCCTCCTCAAGTGCCATTTTTGGCATCCTCTAAAGAACATCTCTGTGAACTTTTTTTGGCCACTACCACTATTCTAGTGCTACTCGCACCTACACTTCTGCGGAAAATCCTTTCTAAGCGGTCCTGGACTCTTCGGAGACAAGGATAGATTATATTTGATCTACGGATACCTGTGGAAATGTGGATGTAGAGCTGGTTCTTGTGCTTGAAACTGAGTTTTCCAAGATGATGTCTGGTCAATTAGATCGCAGACAGAGGGAGGCCAGTGCCCACCAGACAGTCGCTGATTGACAGTGAGTCGTACCTGTTATAGGCGTAGGCAGCAGGTCATTGCAACCAAATGCAGGGCCTTGGACTCTGACTCCATTCAGGCTTGTTCTGCAACTCTACTAGAGAAACATAGATTCATCCCATGTGGAATGCTTACAGGCTCGGGTGGCCACCGTCTCTACACCTGAACCTGTCGCGAGCAGGGCAGCATGAGATCACCTCGTGGGGATCTTGAGTGCCCAGCTCAACCAAAAGTAACAACTGGTGCTCCCCTGGCCAGTGACCTGAGGCTCTGGACAGCCTTGGAGTCTATGGCTAGGACTTCACAGATGCAGGTGGATCTGTTCAGGGCCCTGATAGCTCCCTTGCAGCCCACCGCTTTGGAGTGCTTTCTGAAGAAGTAGGCTAAGTGCCGGTTGGATCTCTTTAGAGCACAAATCTCCAGGTCTGAGCACTCACAGTCAAGACCTCATAAGTCGGTGAAGCCAGGATAGAAAACTACAGGTTCTTGTCCGGGCATTCCAGAACCCTGGCCAATTTCCCAGGCACTTGGGTCCAAACGCACAGATCGTAAAGTCCGGATGTCCTGGAACACCGAAGTCCAAGACTGCTCCCTGAGCTCCTGGATCTGAGAGCTCAGGTCAAAAGTCCAGGCATGTTGGAGCACAGAGGAGGTGCCCATTTCTGTGGTGGCATCTTCTACCTGTAGTGAGCCTTTGTTTCCTGTAGTGGCGGCCCCATCTGCGATAGCAACCTGCCACCGATCCTGCTGACTCGAGCAGGTCTTCGAGCTGGGTACCCTGCCTCCCTCCCTGGAGAGGCAAGCAGAACTCAAGCTTCTCAAGAAGCAGCAGTTGTGGAGGGAGACTTGGTGTTCATGTGCCCCCACTAGTGCCCCTATAATGCCTGAGCAGACTATCTTGGATGAGTAGCTCGCTGCCTTCGCTTTGAGTCAGCTCTTGCTCCAATTGCAGGTTCAGGAGCTTCAACAGCTCCAGCAGGTTCCCTCTGACCAGCAGACCTCTGGGTTGGCCGCAGCTGTGGCCCCTGCACTAAGCCTCCTGGAGACTTCTGAGACACGGCTATTTGCTGCCCTTTAGCAAAGACAGGCCTTCATTGTGCCGGAAACCCAAGTGGTTTATGCCCCCTGCACAGGAACCCAAGGCATCGGCGTTCATAGCTGCGGTGGAGAAATTACAGAGCAAGAACACCATAGAGTGGGTGGGAGGTCCCAGTTTGCTTGGGTTCTACAACCTACTGTTCCTTGTCCCCAAGCTGGACGGAGGCTGGTGTCCAGTCATAGACTGTCAACGCTGAACACATACTTGGAGGTCCCATCTTTCAGGATGTTGAAGGACCCCACAGTCAGTGGTGGCAGCCCCTCAGCCCCAAGAATGGGCGACGTCCTTGGATCTCAATTACGCATTGTTTCAAGTGCTAATTGCAGAGACTTTGTTGAAGTATCTGCAGTCTGCATTTTCAGGCCAGGTCAACCAGTTCAGGGCACTCAAATTTGCCTTGCCAAGGCACCTCTGGTGTTCACCTGGTTCACACAGGCAGTTGGCATGCACCTTCACCCAAAATGCTTTAGGCATTTATATGTGCCTGGATGACTGGCTGCTCCAGACTCTATGATGCGTAGATTCCCAACATCACACACATCATTATGGAGCTTTGCCGATATTTAGGCCTGATTGCCAATCTCTCCAAGTCCATTCTAACGCCAGAGTAGATCTTTGTCCTTCTTGGAATTCAGCTCGACCTGTTCACCTGCATCTGTCACCCGTCAGAAGACAGTGGTAGAGACTCCAGTTGATGCTCAAGGCATTCCTGACTCGTGACATTTGCTTAGCCCAGCAGTGGCAAGCCCTGTGAGGCTCCACATCCGTGATGGACACCCAGGTCCCCCTGGGTTGCCTTCACCATTGTCCCTTGCATCACACCCTGCCAGACAGATAGTCATGGGACCATGGCTACCAAGGTCCTGTGTTAGTCCTCCAAGAGGACCGCTGGCACCTCCTTTGGAGGACTGTTTGGGAGAACATTGTATCGGGACAGACATTGGTGCCCTTTCAGGCGCAGCTCACCATGTACACAGACTCTTCTCCATCTGGGTGGGGAGCCCATGTGGAGGGCCGGATTGGGATTACGCATTTGGCCTGTGCAGTCCATGTCCCATCACATAAACTGGTTGGAACTGGACACTATACACCTAGCACTCCTCTATTTCCAGGACCTAGTGGAACACAAGCATGTCCTCGTAATGGCAAGCCCTGTTAGGCTCCATGGCCTTGATAGACACCCAGGTCCCCCTGGATTGCCTTCACCGTTGTCCCTTGCATCACACCCTGCTGGACAGTTGGTCAACAGATCATGGCCACCAAGGTCCGGTGTCAGTCCTTCCAGAGGACCGCCGGCACCTCCTTTGGTGGACTGTTTGGGAGAACATGGTATCGGAACAGACGTTGGTGCCCTTTCAAGCCCAGCTCTCTTCAACCTTGAGAAGAGGTCAGCCGGTAGGGACAGAATGATTGCTCCACCCATGGGCCCTGCAGACCAAGTGGGGTACCAAGCAACAAGCACAAACACAAAACTTCCGGTTCACTTGTCGCCTGTCAGGATTCCCAGACCCAAGTGGTGGATGCTCTAGCCATGGACTAGAGCAACCTTTTGGGCGTATGCCTTTCTGCCTTCACAGATCCTCCCAAGGGTCCTCCAGAAGGTTTGGTCCCACAACTGCAATCTGATCATGGTCCCCAGGGGGCGACAGAGGACAGATTGATCCCTGGACCTCTTTGAATTAAGCATCAAGCCTCCACTACATTTACTGGCATGGCCAAAACTTCTGGTGCAGCCATGTACGTGTTCCACAGGAACCCTGAAGTGCTCAATTTCAGCGCTTGGCAGTTGTCATACAGTACATGTATGACAGAGGTTTCTTTAAATCGGTCGCAGATAGACTTGCCAGCAGGGGCTTTGATCCTCTTCTCTAATGGTTTATTCAGCTCATTGGAAATTGTTTTCAGATTGGTGTGCCAGTCAGAGAATACATCCATGGTCTCCGTGCATCATGGACATTGACGACTTCCTGCTATTCCAGTTGGAGGTCCTCAGTAAGAGCTTGAGAACCATGGAGGGGTTCTGAATCAACCATCTCCTCAACCCTGGCCAAGATCTTGGACATGTCCTCCTCACTTGGACTGTTGGTCCCCTTCCTCCTCCAGGAGTCACCACCAGATCCAGAGGAGCCGAGAGATGGCACCACCAGGACTGTCAGGTTTTTAGAAACAATCGAGTGCGTAACCCAACTCCATTGTGTCGGCAATTTTGGCCAGACACAGAGGTCTTGGCAGTAGTGGTCAAGAGGTAACTGTACTTACTAATACGGAGCTACAAAAAATTTCACAGTTCTGTGTGTGTAAAACAGAAACAAAATGAAAAGTCAGGCTGGATCTATGCATAATTTCGAACTCCACAGGTGAAACACATCTGAAGTTCAGGTTGTGCATATGGAAGTAAACTTCAAATTACCTAGTTGCTGGGTGTTTTGGGATGTTTTACATAATTGCCAAAGTTTTTGGCAATAAGAAATAAGTTTTTGCTTGCCATTTCAGAATTTTGATTGCTGTTGTCTCACGTTACAACCTTGTCACAATCCAGTTATTACGTAAGTATTTTGTTGATTTGCCCAAATGTTATCTGAAAGATATGCGTACACTTACTTGTAAATTCATTGCTTGATACATTTACCAGGCAGGGTGGTCTCCTTTCTGTGACAGTATGTTTCTCATGTTTGAGTAACTGTGAATTGCAGGAGGCTAAATGTTTTAATAGAGCTTATCTATTCCATGGGGAAAATCACAATTCCTTTATCATGTGGTGTGTATAGTGTGTCCTTTAATATGATTTGGATTATACCAATAAAGTGATTAAATATACATGGTCATGTACATTTAATAATAGGATGCGAATTTGACATGTAAGTCCACTTGGTCAGTAACATGATATATGTACAGATAGTACATACCGCTATTATAAATCCAGTACATTCTCCAACAGTGAAAAGCTTTCCAGCTGAAACCTTAATTTGTATATTTGTCAGAGGTACATTTGACTTCTACACCTTTGTAATAAAATGTAGATAAACATTGTATTATGTGGGCTTGTGTTTCAGGAAAGATGGCTATCTGTATGACAAGGAGGCAATTCTAGAGTACATTGTTCACCAGAAGAGGAACATTGCTAGAAAACTTAAAGAATATGAAAAGCAGAAAACCAAGCTACAGGTAAAAGATAGGAAACCTTTCTCTCCTTAGACCAGAATGTCAAGTTACAACATCTGCTATAGTGTTAGTTACTGAAAGTCCTTGTCAGAACAGAACTATTTAAAGAAGCATTGTATATTGTTCCTATCAGAGCTGTGTCACAGCATGCCCGTAAGACAACAGCTTTCCCTGGAAACAGTCTTTAATTCATGCATGTGTTGACTCAGTCTTAAGTTAGGGAAAATGAAAGTGTGTTATATGTGTGTATGTTATATGTGTGTAGAATCTCAATGGAAATGTTGCATAAATTCACATAGCTCTGATAATCTTCGACCTTTTTGCTGCCACAGTAACCATATTGTCGAGGGATCTTGCATATCATGAAGAGGGAGTCGATGTTTATAATTTTAACTCTTTCCGTGCCACATTTTGGACTGATTCAACAGCTTTTCTCCGCATACTAAGGAAAGCTGTTGACCTGGACTGTTATGTTCTATGTTACTACTGACATGTTTGCACTTGAATGAAAGGTCTTTGTATGAGGGACATGAATCTAGTGCCCTTATAATAAGTCGGAGCAGTTTGTTTTAGTAGTTAGACTTTATTTGCAGTTGGCACTAAAGGAGTTTATATCTGGTGAAACGATGTGTAAAAAAAAAAAATGATAAATTAAATGGCCAGCTTGTGTGTTTTTACAGGAAGAGAAGCTTGAGTTGGGTCAGGCAGAGAAGGAATCTCAGGTGAAGGCTTTTGTTCAAAAGGAGGGGAGCATTGTCAGCAAACCTATTGACCCGTTTGCCAAGAAAGTAGGTGTGTACATTGATACTGAATATGAATATGAAAGATGCTTTTTTTTCTTTTGCTCAGAATATGTGTGCAATTTTATTCACTTTTGCCAAGTGTGATGCCAGACGTATGAAAAGAGTGCTGCACTTTCAAGGCTGGTTGCCTTGATTACTTAATCAACCACAAAAAGTTGCAGATGCTCAATAATTAGAAATAACCAAACTGCAAAGACATTGTGATTCTACTGTATCTTCCTGCAGCAGGATAGAGGGCGTCACTAGTCGGTGAAATTGATGTTCAGTTACCAGCTTGGAATATGACAGAAACCAGTGACTGAACTGAATGTTTTATGTCCCAGGAGCTGGAGCAATGGCAGCCAGTACCAGTGTATCAAACATGACCTCCACCAAAGCCAAACAGCTGCCAAGTTTCTGGGTGCCTAGTCTCACACCGGATGCAAAGGCTTCATTGGTAGAAAAACCAGTAAGTGTCTCATACAGTTTGCATTTTCTTTGTACAGTAAAATCTACATGTTGCTTGAAAGATCATCCTCACAGGTCATCATGTTGCAGTCCCACAGAGCAGGTTGTCTTTTATAGGAACTATGAATTTTTTTCCTCAAACTGTTGGTATTGAGGGATTGTTGTTTTAAGATGAAGACCAGGAATCAATATGCACTGACAATTTGTATATTGGATACGCCAAGTCAATATCTTGTTCATATGACAAGTTAGAGTTTGCTGTGGTACATGTATTTGATAAAAATTTAGTACAAACACGTTTCCTCATCAGTGACAATTGGTCTAATATGAATGATAGAATTTCAAATGATGAATATAAAATTGGGCTTAGTTGTGAGATCCATCAGTGCAGGCTGGTGAATGGCACTTTGGCCAATTTGAAAGTTAGAATTTCGCCAGCTTTACTTCTTGACATGGGCATCTATACGTTCAAGTGTTGTGTCATAAGCCTACCCCTAGAAGATAGCTGTTGCATGTAGTCTGCGGGTCTAAAGTTACCTTTGAATTGTGTGTTTTTTGGTGCATTTTGATAAATAGCTCACTAAAACCTGCCAGCTTTCTTCTTTGATTTTTACCCTCAGCACATAAAGTGCCGGAGGGTATTGTCATCCCCTGCATCATCCATCCGTCTTGTCTATGTTACAGCAATATCTCAAAAAATATTCACCATAGCCTTACCAAATTTTTATCAGCAATGCACCTTATGACGGACCAGGTTCCTTTAGAAAACCAGCTTCCTCTTATTATTTTAAAACTTTTTATGAAACTTTAATGTATTTATTTGAAGGCCATCCGAGTGGCATCAACCCTGACGACGCTACTGCGATATCTCAAAAAATATTCATGGTAGCTTTACCAAATTGTTGTCAGAGATGCACCTTATAATGGAATAGGTTCCTATTGAAAACGAGCTTCCCCTGAAAAAAAAAACTTTTTATTTCAAAGCCGTCTGAGTGGCACACAAGGGGACGATGTTATCATAATATCTCAACAAGGATGCATTGCACTCTTATTATTTTTAAAGTTATGAAACTGTAGAAGCACTTATTTGAAGGCTGTCTGAGCGGCACACAAGTGGACAATGTTACCATAATACCTCAAGAAGGATTCATCATAGCTTCATCAAATTTTTGGTGTAGTTGCACCGTATTATGGCACCTGGGAAGTCTGAACAAAAAGAAAAAAAAAACAGAAAAAATTGCAGAATTGAGGGAAAAAACATTGTGGGCGTCGAGGGTAATCCATTCTCTGAACACTATTTTTCTATTTTTTTTTTTTTTTTGGTCGAGTTCTCATGAAACAAATGATTGTGCAGGTATGCACCAGTAAAACAATTGAGCATCATGTAGTGAATGACAAATCAATGAAGTGCAATTTTGCCAATTGCAGGATAAATAGCAGACCTATACTATGCAGAAGTTCAGCTGTTGCACAACAAACAACATGTGATACATCTTGTATCATTGAGTATAATGATGATAACTTCATTGACCTTTTTGTTGTCAGTATTACATTGCAACTTATTCACTGTGTACATGTATGCAAATTATTGATATTACCATAAATTAAGAGGATTATGTCCAAGAACTGAAAACATACATATATTTGGTGACATACCAGAAATATGTTTATTTCATCAAAGTATGCTTGTGAGTGAAAGTACATGTTTGTATTCTCATTGACACCTTGCAGTGCAGTGCATGTGACAATTAACATTAAATGGAGAATTTCATCTTAATGTATTAAATTGTATTCCACACTTCCTTCAATTTGGCTGAGACCTGAAAGTTCCATTTGTGTGGGATTGAGAGGTAATTACTGTGTACTAAACCAGCATCTCTCTGATGACAGGATGAGAAGGTACGGTGTCCAATGAGTGGGAAGCCACTGAAGCTGAAAGATTTGATTGATATTACCTTCACACCCATCAAAGACGGTGATGACAAGACTGCTCTCATAACAAAAGATGTAAGTTGAACAGCTTGCCAAAATTGATGACTTTACTGTATTCAGTCAGTGTAGGATAGCTGTCTTTGAAGCAATGGCCAATCTCACGTGAACTTCATTCACAGCTTATATATATGTTTTGCATGAATGTTGCAGTCTTAAGTGGAATGTTGTCATAAACCATGATCTATAGTCATGATTGTTTCTCAGGAAAACTTTTCAAAGGATGTCAACATTAATCATCCCTGTGTTAGCTGGTCAACAAAAAAGATTGTAAAGAAAATAATGCTGCAGCATGATAGTGCAACCTAAAGGGCATACATCCTCTGCTCTTTGCCAGAAAAGTAAATAGGTTTTAAGCTCTGCTGACCATAGGTTGCAGAGCTTATGCAATCACTCATGTTCATCAGTCAGTCAGTAAATATTTGCTTGTCAACAAGATAGCATCTAAATTTTTTAAATAAACAAGCCTAATGAAACTTTTGGACATATAATATGAATAAAAATCTAGGTTCCTTATGTTATTGGTGGTGTCACCTGGTGGATTACATTGTACAGGGGCCAAAAAGTAAAAAAAAAATAAATAAATAAAATTAAATGCTGATGGGTGTTTGATTTTCAATGCATCCTTATGAAATTTGGTTGAAATATTCTGGAGGCGATTATGTATAATCTGAAGAATACTAGTGGTGCCACCTATAGGTAAACAGAAAATATGACTTAGTATTTGGTAAAATTATAAGGCTAATCTCTCCAAGTGTACAAAAAATGTGCCGTGTAGGTGTTGAATATTACATCATATGGGTGACCTTGACCTACTTTTCACAAGGTTACAGGCGGAAATGATTTTTTTTTTTGATGATGGTCATTCCAACCAGATTTGTGAACACACGTCCATGTGCCACTCCAGGAATTTTACATGTCTACAGACAAGTCCATTAGATGTGGAGTCATGGTGGCTCCAGTGGTGGTAATAATTAGAACTGACATCATATGTATCAAAAACACATTAAATTTGTTATTGTCATAATAAATTGAGACACAACCACACAATTTTCACCAAATATGCGTTAGACCTATAGTATAATTTTTCAAAATTTTTGTTGACCTTGACTCATTTTTCAAGGTTATTAATGGCTTCATAGTAAAGGACACCAAATTCAGTGTTTTGAGAAATAAGGCTAATGATACCAAATATGCTGCAAATGTAATATGGATGACCTTGACCTACTTTCTCAAGGTCACAGAGGACATGCATTTTTCGAAATAATTTTTTAGCTCAGCTGACTTGTCAGTCAGCTGAGCTTATCTTATGGTCCTCCGTCCGTCGTCCGTCCGTCGTCCGTCAACAATTTACATTTTCGACTTCTTCTCCGAAACCGTCAGCCAGATCCACTTCAAACTTGGTGGGGATGTGCCTTGGGTTGGTCTCTACCAAGTTTGTTCAAATGGTCACGGTCCATTGATTTTTGGATTTTTAATGAATTTTTTTGTTCTTTTTTGGGCAAATCTTAAAAAATCTTCTTCTCTGAAACCGCTCACCCAATTACTTTGATATCACACAGAAACACTCCCTGGGACACCTAGTTCTTAATTTGTTCACCAGGTGGCGCTGCAATTTTTTTCTTTTTTTTATGAATTTTTGTGTGTTACAGCTATTTTCGACTTCTTCTCCAGAACCGTTACTCAGATTAAGCTGAAACATGGTGGATATGTTCCTTGTAGAAGGGTCAAACAAAATTGTTCACTATGTGAGAATGCTGCAGATTCCTGATTTTTAACGATTTTTTCCATTCGGGTACTTATCGGTCAATGCAGCTTTCCTATTGATTACTATGGAAGTCAATGAGCATTCTAATGCTAATTCACATTTTCAACTTCTTCTCCAAAACCGTCATCCAGATTAACTTCAAACTTGGTGGGAATGTACCTTGGGTGGGTGTCTACCAAGTTTGTTCAAGTGGTCATGCTCCAGTGATTTTGGGATTTTCAATGAACTTTTTTGTTCTTTTTTTGGACAAATCTTAAAAAATCTTTTTCTCCAAAACCGCTTACTCAATCTCTCTGATATCACACGAGAAGACACCTAGGGACTCTGTGTTCTTAATTTGTTGACCAGGTGGCGCTGCAATTTTTTTACTAATTTTTTATGAATTTTTGTGTGTTCTAGCTATTTTCGATTTCTTCTCCAGAACCGTTACTCAGATTAAGCTGAAACGTGGTGGATATGTTCCTCGTAGAAGGGTCAAACAAAGTTGTTCACTATGTGGGAATGCTGCAGATTCCTGATTTTTAACGATTTTTTCATTTCGGGTACTTATCGGTTAATGCAGCTTTCCTATTGATTACTATGAAAGTCAATGAGTATTCTAATGCTAATTCACATTTGCGACTTCTTCTCCAAAACCATCATGCAGATTAACTTCAAACTTGGTGGGGATGTACCTTTGGGTGGGTGTCTACCAAGTTTGTTCCAATGGTCATGTTCCAATGAATTTTGGTTTTTTTATGATTTTTTTTTTCAAAAATCTTTACAAAAGTTTTAACATGGGAATTTCTTGTAATGGTTATAACTTAAATAATTTTGGCCAGATTTACTTCAAACTAGGTGGGGATGTGCCTTGGGTGGATCTCTACCAAGTTTGTTCAAATGGTCACGCTCTATTGATTTTTGGAATTTCTATGATTTTTTTTCGTTTTTGGGGGGCAAACCTTAAAAAGTCTTCACCTGTGAAACTGCTCACCCAGTTGTTTTGATATCGTTCATAGACACTCCCAGGGACACATAGTCACCAGGTGGCGCTGCAATTTTTTTACTAATTTTTTATGAATTTTTGTGTGTTCTAGCTATTTTCGATTTCTTCTCCAGAACCGTTACTCAGATTAAGCTGAAACGTGGTGGATATGTTCCTCGTAGAAGGGTCAAACAAAGTTGTTCACTATGTGGGAATGCTGCAGATTCCTGATTTTTAACGATTTTTTCATTTCGGGTACTTATCGGTTAATGCAGCTTTCCTATTGATTACTATGAAAGTCAATGAGTATTCTAATGCTAATTCACATTTGCGACTTCTTCTCCAAAACCATCATGCAGATTAACTTCAAACTTGGTGGGGATGTACCTTTGGGTGGGTGTCTACCAAGTTTGTTCCAATGGTCATGTTCCAATGAATTTTAGTTTTTTTATGATTTTTTTTTCAAAAATCTTTACAAAAGTTTTAACATGGGAATTTCTTGTAATGGTTATAATTTAAATAATTTTGGCCAGATTTACTTCAAACTAGGTGGGGATGTGCCTTGGGTGGATCTCTACCAAGTTTGTTCAAATGGTCACGCTCTATTGATTTTTGGAATTTCTATGATTTTTTTTCGTTTTTGGGGGGCAAACCTTAAAAAGTCTTCACCTGTGAAACTGCTCACCCAGTTGTTTTGATATCGTTCATAGACACTCCCAGGGACACATAGTCACCAGGTGGCACTGCAATTTTTTCTAATTTTTTTTATGAATTTTTTATATGGGGTTGTTATTTTTCACTTGTTCTCAGAACTGTCACCCAGATTAAAGTGAAATGTGATGGATATGTTCTTGTGGAAGGGTCAACCAAAGTTGTTTACTAGGTGGCACTGCTTTAGATTCCTGATTTTTAAGTATTTTCAACTCGGGTACTTATCGATCAATGCAGCTTTCCTATTGATTACTATGGAAGTCAATGGGTATTCTAGTGCTAATTCACAGGACAACTGACACAAAATTTACTGTTTACTTGATAACTTGAGATCTGTTTTGAGTTAGTACTGTGATGTTGCACATGTTAATGTTTTTGTATGAAGGTCATGCTCAGACAGTACATGAATGACTTTGACCTCATTTCTGGGGTCACAGTGCAACATACATGAATTTTACTCTTCATTATAACTTGAGAACTACTTGAACCTTGATGTTGCACATGTTAGTGTTCTCTTATAATGGTCAGACTTACTCAGTACATGGGTGACCTTGATCCTTTCCCAAGTTCATAGATCTGCAAGTGTGATGAATGTCAAGATCAGCTGAGCATGGGCTGTTCACACAGCCCTCTTGTTTTTTTTTTATTGTCATTACATCTTAACATGCCTTCATACATCCATCTACCATAACAGGAACATTATGCAGGCAAATGTTAATTACACAAGGAGTCATGGTGGCACCACTGGTGTTAACTGCAATTATTGGAACTAATATCATATGTATCAAAACACATTTAATTCATTATTTTGCTAATAAATTTAGATGGAATGGCAACATTTACTTCAAATATGTATTAGGCCAATGGTCAGGTTCTGTAATATTTTGTGTGACTGTGGCGTATTTTCAAGGCCATTAAGCACTTTAGAAAAGGAAGCTTAATTCAATATGTTGATAAAGAATAAGGCAAATGATACCAAATGTAACACAAATGTGTTCTTGATTGTTAAGGTCATCCATGGATGACCTTGACTAATTTCTCCAGGTCATAGAGAGTATGCATTTCAGGTAATGGTTTTTAGCGATGGTCATCAGCAGAGCATTAGGCCCATGGGCCTCTTGTTTGTTGACTATGAAATAGGATGGAGTGATTTTAGATTAACTTGTATTCAGTGCTATATATTTGGTATCTTGATACTTATTTTCTCTGTGTTTTCAGGCCAGGTATGTCTGTGCAGTGACAAATGATGTTCTTGGCAACTCAGTTCCTTGTGCTGTTCTGAGATCATCGTAAGTTGACATTTCACTTTTTTTCCCTATGATTTCATGGCTCACTCAAGTTTGTGGTACTGGGCGGTGAGACAAAACAGCAGTGATATATTGTTCACTTATTTTCTTTAAAAGAACACATGGTTATTTCATTTTTTGTAACAGATTTCTTTGAAGTGCTCCAGGAATGCCACTTGAAAATTAGTCATCCGGCACCAAAGCAAGATCAACATGGCCAGGGAGAACAGCCTCTTTGACCTGGTACCTCCCTGTTTGTTGATGTACCTAACCACTGTACGGTTGTTGCACATCACCAGGATGTGCTTGTTTTACACCTGTGACTTGAATTGGAGAATCGCCTCAAGTTCCAGCCAATTGATGGCAAACTGCCTCCACAGAAGTGGCCATTCGCCTGAGGCTGTCATAGTCCAAATGGGCTCCCTAGCCCCAAGGGAGGCACGTGCTTGTTCTCCACGTGAGATTTGAACTGGAGAACCACCTCAAGTTCCAGCCAATTAATGGCAAACTGCTTCCACAGAGGCGGCCATTCACCTGAGGCTGTTACAGAGTGGAAATGGGCTCCCCAGCCCCAAGGGAGGCATCGGTAAACAGAGTTACATCGGCGCTGAACAGCACTAGGAACTGCTCCGGTATCACAATTGCCCGACAAGACCACCAACTCAGAATTAGCCAATTGTACAGCTGAATTGAGATACACTGGGACAAGAGCCTGCTCTGTTGATCCCACCAATCTCAAAAACTGAGCTGGACAGGCCAACAATATAACTTCTCCAGGAGAACCTGAGAATCCATGGAAGTTAGGGTCCCTACCAGATGCATACATTGAGGAACTGTTTGGGTTGATGCCCTCCTGAACCTGTTGGAGAGGGAAACAAGCCACCTCCACCTGTCCTCTGATGGGAGACAGATGAAAAAAAAACCATCAAAAATTGAATCCTCGGAAAAAGAAACTCCCTTGCGGGAGTCAGACTGGACTTCGGGAGATTCACAATGAGGCCTAACCTCACACACAGATTTAACATGAAATGCGTGTGTCGTAGAAGTAGGCCATGGTTCTGAAACTGCAGGAGCCAGTCGTCCAGATAGATGTGCAGCCGGATCCCTTGCCGGTGCACAAAGGCTACTACCTTACTCAAGACCCGAGTGAAGAGGAGCGATGCCTGTGCCCGGCGGAATGGGAGAGCACAGGACTGAAAAACTCTTCCATTGACCATGAAACGCGCAAATTTCTGAGAGCACGGGGCTATGGAAATGTGAAAATATGAGTCTCTCAGGTCTATCCAGGTTGCTCAATCACCCTGTCGCACCGCCGCCATGATAGTGGCGGGAGTCTCCATCTTTAAGTGCTGCAAAACAAGATACTTGTTGAGATGTGACAGGTCGATCAGCGGTCTTCGTCCTCCATCCTTTTTTGGCACCAAAAAGAGAGGGCTGTAAAAGCCTGGAGACCCAACATCAAAGACCTGTTCAAGAGCACCTGGTCTGCCTCTACGCGAAGGGGAAAGGAGAAGGGACTCTTGAAAGTGGAGGGTTGCCCTTGTCAAACTCTAACGAGTAGCCGTGACGGAGGACATTCCTAACAAAACATCGCCCGTTACTCCATCCCATTGGTGGGCAAGCGACACTCGTCAGCAGCATACCAATCGTCACCTAGAAGGTGGAGAGGGATCGCAGACCTGTTGGCCCGCAGAGACATTGAACGACTAGCACATGTCCCTAAGAACAAGGCATCGGCTTGCGGTTGCCCTTAGAACTGGAAGAGGCCAACTTTGAAGGCTGGCCACCTTTCTTAATCAGCTTTTGCCTCCGCCTCTGCAACTGTAGGGCCATGCCCAGCACCAGCAGGTTGACGGGAGGGGGGAGGCCCACAGCCTGCAGCAAAGCTTTGTCCAGAGACTTTTGTCGCTTTTCCTTGGCCATTTGGTCCACCTTCATAAGGAGGGGGACAACCCCTGACCGAAAAGCCCTGGACCAACAGGGTCCAGGGGCAGTTGGTTAGCAGCCTTGCTTACCTCTGTTGGCAGGTTGGCCTCAGAGAGGAGCGCATTACCTCGCAGCAACTTAACCCTTGCTCTGCTGCAGGCAAGAAAACTCACCAAAGGTACTTGCTTCTCCTATGCTGCAGGCGAGTTTATCCGCCCAATGTAGCACATGCAAAAGATCAACTTTCAGCGCACGTAATTCCTGAGATATGGCAAAACAGTGTGTTCTCCTGCAGATGTACAACATATTAAATGGTTCTGACTATAACTATTGAGTGATAGTGCCAAAGTTATCTAAATATTGCGGTATCTCTGTGAAAAAAACAACACTTTTCTTCTGTACAAACCATCGCGGAGACTGATTGACAGTGCATATCTGTGCACGAGTTGCCCGTTTTAACATCAATTGCATGCAGTGTCCACTCTGTATTTCTTTCAGCAGTTTACCAGGGACATTCTGAATGTTTTCAAAATATCTACCATCGATATGTCACTTAATTTTGGTACTTATGTGACATGAAAACATAAAAATACTGTTGGCTTGAATGATCAGCTTCACCATGCTGGTTTGCGGAAAGTGTGCACTGCGCATACTTGACCACATGCAGCTTATTTGCATGATCTTCTAGGCCAATCAGCGCCCCAACTGGACGAGAGTCTCGCTGAAGCAGGGAGAGAATGTCGCTGCCTTCTATTCTTAGATTTTTACCTTGGCAATAATAAATTTATGCCAGATGACAACGTTTGGTAGGCAGGAATAAAGAATTAAGCGAATAGGAAAGCAGCATGATGATATTGACAAGGTCCTGGCGTTTCCATTGATACCAAACATGCCTAAAACCGCCAAGAGAATCACATGAAGTTTGAGGCCACAAAATACACAATTTTACCGCTGTTTTGTGGATTTTTATTTGGCAAACCTACCGAAACAATTGATTAGATGTTTATTTAAAAGTCTATTTGAATAAAATTGTCACATTCATGCAACAAAAATGTTTCTGCAGCAAAAATTACAGTTTGATTGACCGGAAATGAGCATAATATGTCTTTGTTTACTTTAATAAGCATTGAAGTGGATGCCCTGAAGATCATATTTGTATGGCCATCCAAAGATTAAATTCAGCGTGATAGACTATTAACCCCAAAAATATATAGCAGAGGAAGGGTTAATATCTAAGTGTAATAGCCCGGCTAAGTATGTGGCCCACAGCATGGCCCTGAGACTGTTGGCCCAGTAGGGTGTCCACCAAACATTTGGTGGAAGCTGACACTGCTGGGTAGTCATACGCCTCCTCCAAAAGCCACATGGCGGAACAGTCCAGGAAGGGGCCCACAATTGTCATAACCTGTGCATCCTGCTCAAAGCACCAGAGGGATAAAAGAGGCAGGGTTACAAACTTGGACTCTTTGACTGTGCTGTCCCATAAGGGAGTGTCCACCGTCGCAGGAGAAAAGTTGTATACCAACTGACTTGTCCGTTACAACTCCAGTCTTGACTTCCACTTTGCCAGCAGCTGACCTGGGACTAGGCCATCCCCGCAGGATCCCGTTTCTGGTGTGTCACTAGACCCCATAGAGTTCTATGGACAATTTGACGAACTTCTAAGCCACGGAAGGGTAGTAAGGCAGCTCTAACTTGGCTCCTCACTGCCCTAGGCAGCACCAATGTGGGCTGCGGGACAGCCTCCCTGGGCAGGGTATCCCACATAAAGGCGACATTTGCCTGAAACATGGACCCCGGCTTCTACGCCTTAGAGGGAGACTGGTCCACCCAATGTACTGCCTTCTCAGCTGAAGCTGCAGACTGGAGAACTTTAGCTTGCTTGATGGCAGTGAGAAGTGGTGGAGACGTGGCCTCTTCTGCTCCACCACAAGCCGCAAGAAACTAGCACCCCCATCCTCGGGCTCAGAATCCTCACTTGAGAAATCCAAGCAAACAAGGTCAAGAATGTGCTCAGCCATGGGACCATCCTCCAGATGGTTGCTCGACCCGAGGAGCAAATCCTCGAGGCACTCCTCCTCAGTCGTTGGCTTAGCGTCTGGGAGAGGTACTGACCCTGCAGGAACCTCTTGGGCCGGTGCCACTGTCCCAGAACAGTACTGAGACTGCAGTTCCTCCTGAAGGAAAAGTCCTAGGACAAGATGCCCAACAGAAGCTCCCCAGTGGGAGGAGGCAACACTGGCATGCTCTAGGTGAATAGGCCTTGGGGCAGAGGGAGCGACACTTGCTGCAACCTCTTGCACTGGCCCAGTCACCTCTGAAAGAGTGAGACCTTTAGCCTCTCTGGGGATAGGCTTGAGCGCCAAAGCACCCCGGCCTTCTGCCACATCAGCATAGGTCACTGTGGGGGCAACCTTCCCAAGGGAAGAGAGATCGACCGCCTAATCAATCTCCATTGGGGTGGGAGAGGATGGCTGAGCCTCCAACTCGAACTGATCAACTACCTGGGTGGGACTAAGCACCTAGATATTCGATCCGTGTGCCACTGTACCACTCTCCAGATTAGGAACTGCCGAGAGAGAGAACTGCTTCTCCCCAGCAGGTGAAATGCCAGAGCGATGGCTCTCGGGTGACGTTCCTTCCCCTCCATAGAAAACTGCACCACTCTCACAAGAGGGGCCAGGCAACTCTGAGTGAAAGGCAGAAGGAGGAGCAACTGAAGGCTCCCCGGAGGAAACCTTCTGCTCAAACCTTTCCAGATGTTCGCAGACCACGGCGAAGAGCACCTCCGCTTTGCCCATAATCACTTGGCCAGTCGCCTGCACCTGCTCAGCCGAAACTTGGCCCACTGGGGCGCAGGGAGGAAAGCCTGGAGGAGTAGCACCAACAGGGAGTGATGACAATGTAACCCCAGCTGTACCTGCTGCCACTGCTGACTTTTTCCCCACCTTGGTGTTCACTGCCTTAGTAATTACCAACTTGAAGGTACCATCCTTTCGCCAAATTACCATGGAGCAGGTGGCAGTAGGACAGACAGGATGGGATCGACCTTTGCCAACAGACCTACTCACTCCAGCAGAAGTGACTATGGAGGGAACCTGCGAACAGAACCTCTCTACCACAGTCCACTCAATGTCTGCAGCGAGCACCTTTCCCATAGGGGCCTCGATTCAAGGACCAGTATGTAACAGACATGTTCACACTGGTCATCCCAACGATGGGTGCCTAGATTCAAGGAATCAGCTTGTACACGCCTGGGCAAGCTGCCAGGTGCCTGGATAGCTACATCTGCAGCAAGTGCTGCGACACATGTCATGGAAGGCTCCACTTGAGGAGCACTGTCCTTACTCACAACATGCCTCAGCACGTTGGAGCCTTCGTCTTACAGACCTAATGTCAGCCCAACAGACTTTCTGCCACTGATAGGAAGTCCATTGTCAACAAACATCACATGGACTCTCCTCAGTGCAGACAACACTGCCCGTATGCATGCACGATGGTTATCCCAAAATGCCATCCTGTGATGGTTGGCGTCCCAACGGACATCCAACTCTACATCCATATCCATGGATTTCACCAACTGTCAAACACCTGGACAAACTAATTCGGAGGTAGGACCAGTCTCCCAGGAAACGTATCAACTACCTCATGAAGCGCAAGAGAAGCCTCAAACATGCCAAAAGTTAAGAAAAGTGTAGGAGGTTTCAAGAAAATGCATCCATCAACGATGGCCACCAGAGCAGGAAACTGATTGCACACTCTTGGTGGTACACATTACTGCTGTGACACGCCACAGGGCATCTGGGACAGTCATTGCAGCAGCATGGATCAGCACTGGACCCACAGAAATTTTTGGGAGCTGTGGCAAGGCACCTTAAGTGCCTGGAAACCAGCTAAAGTAACCTATGGTGTTGTAATGTGTCCTTAATAAAAAATTCATTATTGTATCCCTGTGACCTTGAGAATTCAATCAAGATAAGTTTGGTGCAGTCTCAACTTGGACATTATGTTATGCTCAATATTAAAGTCCCAGCTCTAATGCTAAATGTTTCTTCAGTTATCCACAAAAGGAATTCTCAAAAATTACACAGTGACCTTAATGATTATACCATGGTCACCAAATGCAATCCCTACTTGTCTGACATAAATCCAGCTGCCTATTTAAAAATGGGTAAATTGTTGACGGAGGACAGTCAGAGTAGCTCAGTAGATGGACAAGTCAGCTGAGTGAAAAGAAATTGTAGTTTTTGTCACCTGTGTGACCATTAATACTCTGTAAATGATGTAAAATTTGGTTGCACCTGTAAGCAGTTATCTCAAGGTTTGTGTAAAAGGCACAATTAATTTTCTGATCTTTGTATCTTTAAGGATATAAGTGCTCTTAGATTTGTAAATACCGTGATACTGTGACACAACTTTTGAAAATTACACCAGATCAGGTTAGTAATAAGTTACAAGAGGAAAACAACAGGGTCATTTTAGAACAGAAATTCTGGATATACCCATTGAATTTTTCTTGACATGCAAATAAGTGACAGAAAAGCTGAGAATACTCCTTGTATATATTGTATACTTTTTTTTCCAAACTAGGGGCAATGTTGTTACAATGGAGTGTGTGGAGAAAATCATAAAGAAGGATATGACCGACCCAACAAATGGCAAGAAAATGACAGAAAAAGACATCATTCCATTGCAGAGGGTAAGGACTTACCCTCTGAGCCCCTATTACCAAGAATTACTAGGAATGGAAAGTTAGCAATGACAAGAATTTTAGTAATGTGTATAACATAGGAGATTCACACTAGACCTGGAGAAGTCACAGTGGTGTAGCTTGAAGGGACCTTGTGACGTTATAATTACATGGTGTCTGGCAGTGGAAGCCATTTGAATCACTCATTACCACTTCTGGTTACACCGTGTCCTTGGTTACACAAGTAGTGGTTGAGATTCTGAGATGATCCTGCCTGAAGCTGGCACCATGCTATACTGCAGGTTTGTCGGGATTGATATATGACATTCATATTAGCTGTTGTGCTACCTTGGCCCATGTCATTCAAAAAGGAACTGCATGCTACAGGCTCTGCATCAAAATGGTAAAATATGCTGCTTTTGCCAAAATAACAACTTGAGTAAAATGAGCTGTTTTAAGAACCAGTCATCTTTGTGAAGCAGGAAATGAGCATGAAAAAGGGGTTGTATGTTTGGAATAAGTGTTCTTCATTCCAACAAATGTTTGTACCACCTTAGTTTTAACTCAGGTGAAATTATCTTGTGGTCCTTCACCAATTGGCGTCAGCATCCTTGTCCACATCCATCCATCAATTATTCACATTTTGGACTTCTACCAAAAAGAGGGTGGGGGGATTCACTTGAAAGATGGTGGGGATGTACCTTGGGTGGGTCTCTAACATGTTTGTTCAAATGGTTATGGTCCAGTGATTTTTTTTTTTGTTTTTTAATGGGCTTTCTTCTTCATTTTTGGGCAAAATCTTGAAAAATCTTCGAAACTGGTAAGCCAATTATTTTGAAATTGTATAGTGACACTCCCAGGAACCCCTAGATCTTATTTTGTACACCAAGTGGCACTGCGAACTTTTCCTTTTTTTAACATTTTTTTTTGCTCTTTGCTATTTTCGACTTCTCCAAAACTGTTGCTGAGATTCTTCTGAAACTCAGTGGAAGTGTAGCTTGTGGAAGGGTCAAATTGCAGTGTTCACTAAGTGATGATGTTCTGCATCTCTAATTCTTAACAGATTGTTCAATTTGGGTACTTATCAGTTAATGCATACATTCCCATTGATTACAATGCACATCAATTTATGAATTTTATTTTGGTAAGACCTTAAAAACACCTTTCCCCCAAAAAAGCAGCCACGCTGATTGATTTGGTATTGTGCAGGGGTACTTCTGGGGACCTCTAGACCTTATTTTGCTCAACAGGTGGCACTATGGTTATTTTTTTGCTTTTCAAAGACATTTTGTGTGTCTTCACTTTTCTTGACTTTTTGTCCCAAACCTCATCCTCTTGGATCCTCTTCAAATGTATTAGGAATATGCAGTTGCTCTGTACCAAATTTGTTCTCTACATGGTGGTGCTGTCATTTTCTGATTTTGAACAAATTGTCAAAATTGGGAAAAATGGGTAAGGGAACATGCTCATGTTAGCACCAGTGATGATGGTCTGAAACAAAGGTGATCTTAATATCATTCTGAAGTTCACAGGACCACTTTAGTCTGTGCATGTAAGGTCAGCTGAGCATAGAACTGTCACTGTCCTCTTTCTTCCACCAGTTTGTCCATATCATGGTTATTGGTTGCAACATTATTGCCAAGCAACAAGGTCACAAATTTTATGAGGAAATTAGTATGCATATTCCATATTTGTGACACTTTCAACCAGTGGAAGGGTGGTGGTCCAGACTGGAAAGTCCTACCACCTAGTGATCAACCAAGACACTCAGAAATACAAGGTACCATTCTTGCCAGGGGTCCATTTACCTGACAGTGTGTAGGTTGGGTAAGTTATCAGCACAGGGGATACATCTTTTAAAATAAAAAATAGAGTAGAACCATGTGGAAGTATTTATTACAAACTTAGTCTGGAAATTGCAGTCATTTTATGCTGCTTTAATCTGTGCCCGAGTATCTAAAAAGGTATGGCAGGGATTGAGAGAACTGTTAGTGTACTTTGCCAGAGGGCAAAGCCAGTTTTGTGTGCATGTCCCAGAAATCACATTACATGTATATACACCCTGACACTTACATTTCTCTTCATCTTGCAGGGTGCCACAGGTTTCTCGGGTGTAGCAGGGGACAAGCTGCAAGCCAAGAAAAGTGGTGCTGTTCTCATGGCATAGTTTTGAAGTACAACAGAAAAGAATGAGACGCTTTCATGTGAATGTGATATACAAAAACTGGTGCCAGAAATATTAAAAATGCAGAAACAAGCTGGAATCCTGCCAGTTGCATAAAGAGTCGTTTGCCCAGTGAGAGAACACATTTCATGAGCTGTATTGGAAATATGTACCGTGAAATAAGCCATATTTATTCCATCAGAATGATTAGAAGTACCCAAGGGAAGTCTTGGAGGACTCTTTGACTATTGTTTTCATACAGCTCACGACCAACATACAATTGTAAATTACAAACAGTACATGGATAGCTCTTTACCCAGGCAATACATATTAAACATGTACTTTAATGGTGTGGTCCCCACCGTGGCCACTGGGAGTATACAAAGTATGTTTCTTAGATATTTGCAGTGCATATTATCTCTTTCATTGCAATACATGCAAAGGCCATTTCAAGTTCAGATTCTGTATAAGGGGTAGGGCTTTGTTTAACAGAGTGGGGGGAGGGGGGGTTATGTAAACAGTCAAATGAGTGCCACTAAAGTTCCATCGAGCAAAGCACCCTTTACAGGTATCACGGCACCTTCTTGGAAAGTAAGGAATTTTGTGCTTAAATTGTTGGAAATTATGGAGATATCAAAGCAAAAAATACATGTAAATAAAATAATGCAATAAAATGTTAAATGATTGGTTCTTGTATGTATCTGATGAAGCCAAATTGAATGTTCTCTGTCAAAGGAAAGGTGACTTGATTAAAATTTTACATGGAAATCATGAACGTGTAAATTGAACTAGTTAAATTAGATTTGCCGAAGGCAAATCTGTCTTTGTGTCTTGAAAATTAGTAAATTTTTAAATGTTTGTCAAATTTGTTCAATGATTATCAAGAGTATCTTGTACACAATCCTTTGTTTGAATTGGAATTGCCCAGTTATCTTTAATAACTAGGTTTGGAGTGGCCAGTATCATCTTCCAAGTGTGCCCCTTCATCTTCTGTGGTGAGCATTACAATCATCCAAATGTATCTAATTGGCATAAATTGGAATTTTACCACTTTCACTTTCAGTTCTTTGGATGCACCTGTACCACAAACCAATGAATTGAAGTTGCTATTGGCCTCTATTTACAATGCATTTACAGATATTCAACATTTAAAGTTTTAAAGTATCCATAAATTCAAATTTCGCATCTTTCACTTTCATTTCATTGGATGCACCTATGCACAGCTTTTGAAACCCCTGGCACCGCCAGCGGCAGAGAGCAAAACTTCAGTGCAGAGGGAGGGTTGTCAATGGTATTTGCTGATTGCGTAGCCAGCGATTTTGAACATGCTCATCAATGCGGAATCAAGTCCATTGATTTATGTGGGAAAATGGGAACTATTCCTATTATTCTTGTGGCTATGTGTCCCTTGTAAGTTTACCTTAATGTCTGTAAAAAATTTAGAAGATATAAAGTGAACTACTACTAGTTATGAAAGTTTAGGGTTAACTTTTGTGTGCATTCCTGTGGTATGTATGTTTATACAGGTCATAGGAAGCCACAAGTGCCAATACTTCATTACTTTATTTTGGTCTGTGTTTGCGATGGCATGTCTTCTTACTTGCTGAATCCATTGAATTGAATTATTCTTTCATGGTGTAAGTGTTTCCAATAAAGAAAGCATGAACAAAGATGAAAGCTGCTATGTATTTCTGACATTAAGTTGACAGTGGATTCGCCTGACACACATAAGCAGCTGACAGCTGGGGCCTGTAGCAAATTGGTCATGCAACAGGTCTTCACGAATCGTTGCTTGCAGTGAGCGACAGCACAATGCTTTTTACTTGTACTCTGTAATTGAAATGGAAATTATTTTTAATATTTATCGATCAAAAAGAATTACAAAAAATAAAGAAATGCTATGTCTGCGGTTCTTCAAGGAAAAAGGTGTCAAGTGTTGCCGCTATTCATACTACACAGTCATTAGCCATTTGTCAATGTAGCGAGACCTACGAAACTTGATGGATAGAAACCTCGTAAATGTGAGTGCTCCTCCTGGGATTTTGCTCACAAGAACCCAGGTTTCTTTATTATTCAACCCTCAGAAGATGCCAATGCAACTAATTAATTCTTTCACGTTGAATTTAATTGTACAATCAGTCATTAAGAACACCACCACAGGCTACAGTCGCAATGTTTATTCAGTGTGATGTACCACTACCAGGCGAGCTCGTCGAACAAGCAAACTCCTCTCCCAAAATGCACCAAATTACTGCTAATTGCACTTTATTTCAGACAAAATAAGCTCATATACATGTATACATTTGATTGATATTCTTGGTCACTCTATTCAAACAAAAAGGGAGTACATGCCATATGTAAAGTTGTTTCAACGTCTTTCGTTCGTCCTTATTCATGGGTTATGAACATAAACTTGCATAGGACTTTCATGTGAGCGTGAAGGTGTTGCCCCCATTCATTTAGTATGACAGTGTGACCAACAGGTGACCCTATGTTTTGAAAGTTGCATACAGCCCCCCCCCCCCCCCCAAAATACTACCACCGAAAAAATCCCCAGGTTTAGTGACACCTTTATTTGTAATACTTTGGGAATAAAAAATAAAACTATGCAAGCCAATAAGTATGTGTGCCCATCGAGTTAAGGATTACTTTTATTCAGACATTGACTTTTTTTAATGCTGGGAGTATTTCATACTTTAAATCTTCAACATCTTCAAAAACTGTAACACAGAGATGTGTATTTCCTGCTGCTACTGGCCCATATATATGCATGGAGTATGGTGGATATAAACTTATAGCAGTTAAAATCATGCTAATTAGGCATTTATTTTAAAACTTTTATATCATTAAAAGCTACACTCAGATATTCAGACAAAGGATGAGGTTTATTTCTAGTGGCGAGGCTGATGGGCCTGATGCTCTGCTAATATAAAATCTGATAACCATTACCAAAAAGTCATTTTTGTGCTTGCACATAGACACTGGAACAAACTCTAAAAGCATACTGACAAGAGGCCTACGGGCCTGATGCTCTGCTGACAACCCATCACCAAAAATCATTTTGTGAAATGCATTCCCTCAATGACCCGAAAGTAATGAAGGTCATCCATATTCTGCAATAACAAACTTCCATGTTAAACATTTGTGGTACATTTGGTATCATTTACCTTATTCCATATCAAAATTTTGAATTCAGTTTCCATTTCTTAAGTGCTTAATGACCTTGAAAAGTAGATCATGGTCACACAACATATTACTTAATTTAATTTAGGCCATTGGCTTTGTACATATTTAGTGTAAATTGCAGTTCCACCTCAATTTATAAGCAAATTAAGGAATTTAATGTGTTTTCATACCAATGATGTTAGTTCCAATAATTACCACCAATGGCATCACCATACTCATGCCCTAAAGTTTGGCTGCAGAATGTACCTGTAATGGTATATAGATGTATGAACTCAAGTTGAAATGTAATGACCATGACAAAAAAATAAAAAACTTTCATGTAATGCATGTCATCCCTGACCTTGAAAAAGCATGCCAAGGTCATCCAAGTCAAGCAATATGAAAATTCCATATATGATAAATATTTGTGGCATATCAGGTAATGTTAGCCTTTTTCTTTCTCAACATGTTGAATTTAGTGTCCTTTTCTATGGTGCAAAATAAATAGATCAAGGTCACTCATAATTTCTGCAAAATTTGATGATTGACTCAACCCATTATTGGTGTAAATTTGGTTGTTCCATCTCAACTTACTAAACAAATATGAACTGTAATGTGTTTTTGATACATATGATAGTAGTTCCAATTAATACCACCAGTGGCCCCACCATGACTTCACCTGAAATAAGAATCTTGCCTGTCAAATGTACTGGTGACGGTGCATGGGCATATGTCCACAAGTTCTGATGTAACTAGAAAACAGGCTTATTTTCCAACAATCAAATGTCTCCCCATGCCTCATTGCAGTGTTGAAGGTAATGGGAATCCTTGCGGAGTTATCACATTCGCATAGATTTTAGATGAAATGCCCACATGACCTTGAAACATGGGTCAGTGTCACCAATTTGCAATCCCAAGCGAGGTTTTATATAAGAACATACTCCCCAAAAATTTCAACTTCCCAAGTCAAATCTTTCTTGAGTTATCGTGTTCGCAACAATGTGCTGAATAAGAAGTGGCTGAAATGACCCAAAAACAATAGGTCCCCCCCCCCACACACACACACACTTAACTTAGTTCTTATACTTATACATAGTAATACAAAATTTCAACCTCTTAAGTCAAATTCTGATGGCGTTATGCATCTGCAATTATTTTAATGGGAGTACAATGTACCTGTGTGACATTAAAAAATAGGCTAAGGTCATTTCATCTACAATCTCAACCTAGCTCTGATACAGATACATAATCACACAATTTGAAGCTGCTACCTTAAGTCTATTTTGCCTTTTGGCTTCCACAACTTCAGGAAGTGCTGTGACCTTGAAAAATAAGTCATGGTGAAACATCTGCAATCACAAGCAAGGTTTATAAAGTCTTGTATAGAAACATAATCCCACAAAATTTCAGCTTCCTAAGTCAAATCCTCAAGTGCATATGCAATGATTTTTAAAAAGTGGTCATGTGACCTTGAAAATAGGTCGAGGTCACCCATCTAGGATCCCAACCTAGTTTGTATTATGGTATATAATCATGCTAGATTTCAACCTCCTAGGTCAAATCCTTGCATAGTGATCACATTTGCATCAAATTTAGATGAAATGCCCATGTGACCTTGAAAAATAAGTCAGGGTCACCAATTTACAATTCCAAGCAAGGTCTTAAAAAATAACACATTTGACAAAAAATTTCAACTTCCCAAGTCAAATGTTTCTTGAGTTATCGCATTCTCAACAAGGAAGTGCTTGTGGCCTTGAAAAAGTAGATCACTGTCAAACATCTGCAATCACAAGCAAGGTCTTATAAAAGTCTTGTATAGAAACATGATTACATAAAATTTCCAGCTCCTTAGTCAAATCCTATTCAAGTGTGTCTGGAATGATTTTTAAAAGTGGTCATGTAACCTTAAAAATAGGGCAAGGTCACCCATCTACTATAGTTTGATATTATGGTACATTATCCTGCAAATGTTCAACCTCCCAAGTCGAGCCCTTGCGGAGCTATCGCATTTGCGTCAATTTTAGATAAAATGCCCATGTGACCTTGAAAAATAGGTCAAGCTGACCAATTTGCAATACCAAGCAGGGTCTTGTATTGGAACATATTCACAAAAAATGTCAACTTCCCAAGTTAAATCTTTCTTCATTTATAACATTTGCAACATATGTAAGAAAAACAAGACAAGAAGAAGCGGAGGAAACGGATGCAAAAACAATGTGTCCCTCCATTGCATGGGGATCGAGACATAATGACCATAACAAAAATTCTTTTGAAACGCATTCCTTCCATGACCTAGAGAAAGTAGTCATCATCCAAATTATGCTGTATCAGCCATCTACATACAATCCACATTTATGGTATGTTTGGTATTATTGGCTTTATTCTTTCTCAAATACTGCATTTAGTGTCCTTTTCGCAGTCCTTAATCACCTTGAAAATGGGTTAAAGTCACCCAAAATTTGTCTATTGACTTAATGCACACTTGATGCAACTTTTTATAGTTCTGTCTCACTGTATCATCACATTGGTAAATTTAATGTGTTTTTGTTTTTGTTTGTTTGTTTGTTTGTTTGTTTTTTTTTTTTTTTTTTTTTTTTGTTTTTTAATACATATACTGTTAGTTCCAACAATTACCAACAGTGGCACCACCAAGACTTCACATCTCAGACTTTTGTAAGTATAATATTCCTGTACTGATATATGGATGTGTCCACAAATTCAGATGTAATGATCATCACCAGAAAATGATTTTTCTGACCTATATTCCTTCTTCATGATTAATATCATGTTTCCTGTTCACCCATAGGTGGCACCACCAATAGTTTTCACATTACACATAATCACCTCTGGAATATTTCCACCAAATGTCAAAAGGATCCACTGCAAATCAAACACACCAGAGCATTTTTGGTTGTTTCACTGTTTGGCCCTGCACCACATTATCCACTAGGTTGCACTACCAATAAGAAAAGGAACCTAATTTTTTATTAATACAATACATCAAAAAAAAAAAAAAGAAAAAATTCAATGGGCCTACCAATTTGACCTCAGGCAAGAATTTCTGTGATGGTTTTGCCCCTGACATACATTGTACTGAATTGCATAAACAATGTTTCTGCTGTTACGTTTGCTGTATGCCACTGAAAATGCATTTTTAGCTCGGCTGACCAAAGGCCACTGAGCTTATGCATGTTATGTGTCCGCTCATACCTGTCCATCCATCCATAAACTTTTGCTCATTAGCGTGATACCATCCACAGTTTTGAAGTTAACCCCATATAACTTTCAGGACTTATAGGGTGTATAAAAATCTAGGTTCCTTTCCATATTGGTGGCGACACCTACAATATTATGTAATATAGGGGTCAAAATGTAAGAATCTTGTGAACACTTGAGCATCTTTGATTTTGGGCAGGTCTTCACCAAATTTGGTGGGATTGTGGGGAGGTCAAAGTGCAAGTTATGAGTGATACTACTGGTGCCACCTATAATTTGACCTGAATTATGAGCCAAAATGTGGTTTTAGATATAAAATTCCATATTCAGAAAAGTGATTGGATTAAATTTTTTGCCAAATTTATAGGATATATAGAACATGTCCAATGCTATGTCATGTACAATCAGTGACCTTGACTTTTATTACATTGTATTTGGCAACCTACTTTTTGGGTCACTGTGACCCAGCAAATATAAAGTTTGGTGCTTGTCCAAAGTCATTTTATTTTTCAATAACTCGAAAAAGTCATTACCTGATTTGAACAAACAGACCATGTATGGGAAGCTGGATGTGGGGCATATATTTTGAACAGCAACAATTTTCAATTCAAGTTGAAGGTCAAGGTCAAAGGGCCATTTTGATTATAGGGGTCATCTTGTGAATGCTCTGCAACCCACAAAATTCTGAGTTAGGTCCATATAACATTTAGAAGTTATAGCATAGGAAAATCTGTCAACATTAATGTTGGTAGTGCCACCTATAGCATTATGTAATATACAGGTCAAAATGTGAAAATTTTGTGACCGCGATACCATCCACAGTTTTTAAGTTAGCCCAATATAACTTTCAGGACTGATAGAGTATTTGAAAGGCTAGGACTAATAGGGTGTTTGAAAATGTAGGTCTCTTTTGATCTTGGTGGTGCCACCTACAACATTATGCAATATAGGGATCAAAATATAAAAATCTTGTGAACACTCTAGCATTTTAAGCTTTGGCAGATCTTCACCGCAGTTGGTGGGATTGTGGGAGGGAGGTCAAAATCTAAGTTGCTAATGATACTTGTGGTGCCACCCAACCTATATAATTTGAAACAAATTATCAGTCAGTGTGTTTTAAAATACAAAATTCCATATCTAGAATAGCAATTAGATTAGCCTTGCTAACTTTATAGAATATACAGACCATGTCCAATGCTAGAATATTATATCAGTGACCTTGACCTATTTTTGTGAGGTCGGCATGCCTGTAAAGTTGAAAGTAATTTTGTGTAATGGCAGTGTCCATACAGCACCGTTCCCATGGCATTACATAATCTGGGTGACCTTGATCTTCTGTCCCAAGGTCACTGAGGACAAAGTTAAGGGCTCCCTCATTGTTGACTTGGCACATGCAACAATATCCATCACAGAAACTGCACAAAAAACTTATGATTGCATGTGGAGAAAAGTGCCATCTGGTGGACAAATTATACAATAAAATCACATAAGCTTTATATGTTCAGAAGCCACTTGCAAATTCACAACTTTGAAATGATGATGTAGGTGCAATATAGTGCCAGCAGAGCATGAAACCCATGAGCCTCTTGTTTCTATCAAGAAGCAGAATATTTTACAAATAATAGAAATATATTGGAAAAGGTTGCCAAAATACAGTAAAACAAGATGTTTGTAAGCCATGGATACCCCCCTATCATCATTATGTTTGCCCTCATTACCCAGACATGAGCCTGACCAAGGAAAAAATTCCATGAAAGTATCATATAAAGTACTCATCCTTAGTGAAAAACAACATTTGAGTGGGGGAAAATGTAACTTTCTTTACAAGTTCAACCAGAAATCCAGGAATTTCTGTAAGCCTATAACACAAAATTCCCTGAAATCCTGGAATTCCCTGAACAGGCTCCTCCCTGATTACCCTGTTGACAGTACTTAATGAGGCATTCATGACCTTTGGGAGTGAATGCAGAAACCAAATTCAATGATGTGACCTTAGAAATTAGGTCAAGGTTATCCTTCTTTGGAGCTGATCTAGCCCAAATACAAGAGTATAAGCATCTTCAAAATAAAAGATGTGGCTCAAAAAATTCTGCAGTAATTAAACATAAACCAAATTCAGGAATGTGGATTTGTGACCTTGGGAATTGATTCAAGGTCACCCATTTCAGAACTTGACCTAGCTCCTATAGATGGCTATATTCCTGTGTAATATGAAAGCCCTGGGTCAAAAACATCATTAGTTTAATATGCGGAAACCCAATTTCACTAATAGGACTCGTGGTGACCTTAGGAATTTTGTCAAGGTCATCCATCTTCTAAGCTGACCAAGTTCTAATTGAGGACTATTACCAAGTACAATATTGAAGTCATAACTTAAATTCAGATTTACAATGTAGAAACAAGGTCACTTAGGTGACCTTTCAATTCGGGTCAAGGTAACCCATCTTCCAACTTGACCTAGCCTTGGATAAGGACCATAATCGGGTGCAAGCGTCCTGTCATGAACACTTTTCTAGTTATGGTGCAGAAAGCAAAACTTACTACAGTACCTCCATGACCTTGGTAACAGGGTCAAGGTCAAACACCTCCATACTTCACCTAGCCCTAATATAGGAGTATATACCTGGGCAGTATCACAGGTTGTACCTCAAACACTTCTTGCATTATGGTGCAGAAACTAGTCTCTCTACTGACCGACCTGGTGACCGTGGGAATTTTGTCAAGGTCATCCATCTTCTAAGCTGACCAAGCTCCAATTGAGAACTATCACCATGTACAATACTGAAGTCTTAACTTAAATTTCAAGTTACAATGCAGAAACCAAGTTCAGTAAAGTGACCTTCGAATGTAGGTCAAGGTCATCTTCAAACTTGACCTAAGTCTGGATAAACACTATGATCTTGTGCAATAGACAGGTCCTATCATAAAAACTTTTCTAGTTATTGTGTAGAAACCAAAACTTGCTACAGTACCTCTGTGACCTTGGAAATATGAGGACCAAGGTCAACCACCTTCATACTTCACCTAACCCTCATACTGGAGTATATACCAAGGCAGTATTAAAGTCCTGTCTCAAAAACTTCTTGAGTTATGGTGTGGAAACCATCGTCTCTCTACTGACCAACATGAGCAAAGGTATATGCCCTCCCTTCTTTTAAGGGGGGGGGGCATAAAAATAGAAATACCATAAAATTATAGGAATAGGAAGCACTGGGATGCCTGCTTTTACTTTCAAATTATATACATGGAATAATATAAGTGCAGTTGACATGTGTATTTCCCTCTGTCAACCAGGTGATTGGTGCCAAAGGTTGCTGGTTCGAGACCCGGCGGTTCCCTGGTCACAAAACATAATACATCTACTCTTGTGCAGGACCCAGACCCCATTCTGCATGGCATTCCAGCACAATCATGCCCAGGGGCAGCACACGCCCTGTGGCCTGCTCGTGAATGAACACTCATACATGTACCATAATGAATACATGACCAGGTACTCACACAATAACTTTATTACTATACTGAATACAAATAACAACAATTTTCAGTATTAGTTTTCAAAATGTTTATTTGTAGGACTTACGCCAGCTATTTGCTTGTACATGCTGTTACATCTGTAATAAAAGTAACATTGCCATATCACTTTTTTTTCTTGTTTTTGTTTTGTTGTTGTTGTTGCTGTATTGTGTTGCCATAATACCAATGAATAAATTAATATAATTTTCATTGCCCGTAGAAGGCAGTCTTTGTGGGTATCTATAGTTCTTGTCACCTGTAATTGCCATATTAAGGCTACTGTCCGCATCCATGTGTTGGTGCAGAGACGGCGGTACATTTTTGATGCATTGTGTTTTTGATGTCCATGGCAAGCTTCGTTTCTGTCTCTTCTGTAATTCCCAATTTGGTGCACAATACCAATCTTCTCATTGACTTGCCAATTTAATGTTTTTGGCAACTGTGAAAATGTAATTACCCACAATAACAGAGACAGGATACTAAAATTTGCCAGATATTTGCATGTATGTATATACATGTACCTGTATGTGGTACATAATTATGTACATGGGAGTTCTCTCCTAAAACAAAGAAAGAAAAAAACATGCATAGCAACGACGTACATAGCTAGCACAATGGGACATTAATACTGCTCTTGCTCTCTTTGATTCACACTTCACTGACCAGGCACATAAATCTGAAAGGCCAGTGCATATCATCATGATTATCTTAAATCAATGGAAATCCATACTGATGTATACAAATTTGCAAAGTGTTTGTATATGCAGGACAACTATTGATTTTGTTCCCAGGCCCAAGACTTGTGGAATTCAAGAACTTGTAAGTTTCACGAGTTCTGCAAATTCCCTTTCATTCCTGTCACTTTTTACATGCAGAATGTACACTTTTGGCTGCATACCAATCATACTATGTTTGGATCCTTTTTTTTTTTTTTTTTGGGGGGGGGGTGTGTGTGCAGATTTTAATTTAGTCCTGAAAAATGTGAAAATATCGTATAGTAACAAAATCCCCAGAACATAAAAAAGGCTCCAGTGGGCAGAGTCAGCTGTGAGGATCACATAAATACAGCAGTGTGTCCTCAAATGGAGTTGCTTGTCCTGAACACAAACTATTCACAGTCCATTCAAGAAAATGAATCCACTTTTATATGAAAAAATGATTTTGCTGCATGTGGCACATATGTTGCCGCAAAAATATGATTCCATGCTCGTTACATTGATTCACATGGCCTACACCTTTCAAACCATTTGCACTGTTAGAATCCATTCTGCTACATTCACAAGGTCACATATATGTTCACAGATCATGTCATACATAGCTAAAAACATTAATCACAAATTTTTCTCTCATTAGTAAACTTTCTGGACTTCAAAGTTCATTCTTTCAGCTATCGTGGCAATGCGACTTTGTGAGCAAGCATATGCAAATCCACCAGCTTGTAACAGGGTGACAAAATCATTTTAGTATGAGATTTTGCTCCATATATCCTGTGCATGTTTTGGCGTTCATGATTTACATCCAACTCATGGGAGGTCCACAGACCACAGCTAGTCTCCCTGGGTTGCCAGTTTGTTTCCTTGAGATATGTATGTACATTGTAACATTTTGTAATGATATCCGAGTGCTGGACCACATGGTAGCCCTGCGCAGCAAAAGCAGTGGGATGGGCTGTCCCAGCTAGTCCTACACACACTAAAGCTTGTCCAATCCAGTCCACACACATGCACAGCCACACCCACATTTCACAGTCATACAGTCAAGGCTGCCATTCATCCAACAGTGCCACATACACCAAGGTCTACATACGAGCTTTGGGACAAAAATAGTTCTTGCACATATATATACTCTATCACCCACCAAACTGGGTGCTCTCAGCATACCAGGCAAAGGTCTTGGCTACCAAATGGTAGTACATAGATTAGTCAATATCTAACAGCCAAAGCACACAGTGCTATTTATGTCCACCACTAGCAAGCCTACAGCAAAAGCTGCTACTATTTGGTTGCATTCTTTATCCTTTCCAGTCGTTTCTTGAGGTCTGCTACATTGGCAGCGCTTGCCATAAGGTCTGAGTCCATGGGATCAGTGCCACTCCTGCCATGAACATTGGATACTGAAGATCCCAGCTGTGGCTGCAAAGACACAAGGCATATCAGTATCAAGACTATCAGTAAAGCAAGAAGAGACAATTATCTTTTGTGTGTTGTGTTTACACAGTAAAACTTATTTCCGAAAATGTTTTGTTTGCCAAGCATATTATTTTTTAATGGTTGACCAACACTACAAAAAGTTCATTCATTAGTGTCACTGGTATTCCTCATGTCAAGTATATGGCTCATCACTTTCCCCTCCCTATGTATGTCAATGGATCTTTTTGTAAAAAAATTAATGTAATTTTACTTTAAAGCAACTTGACAATTCTTTGTACAAAAACTCCCCAACTTTATCTAACAGGCATAACTGAGTAAGTAAAATACATAACACATTTTTTGGTAAGAAAACTTACCATTATTTTGGAAACTGCACAAATTTTGATACAATATTATCATCCTTTTGGTACCTCTGATGGCACATTATTGATTAAAAGGGAGCAGAAAAGTTATTGAATCTAATTCGTCCACATTTTTCAAGTATAGCAGCCTGAACCCAATAACAAGTTTAGACATGGGGAAAAGAAAGGCAATTATGATAATGTAAAGTGCCTGAGTTGAGACTTTGAAAACACCTGCACCCATTTCTTTTTGACCCTTGTTTTTCATCTCTTTTAATGGATATCTTCCCAAATTTCCAGATATAGAGCGATGAGTATCATGTGATAATTGAAAAGTAATGAACCAACTGAATGGGCAATTTAAAAGTGGTTTAATCTGCAACATGGTAGTATGCCACATAAGAACAAGACCAGCATGACAATGACGCGAGGAACACTGTAGCCACATACGACATCCACCACTTACACGAGTCAATCCAAAATGCTGCATGTCAACCAATCAGAGGGCAAGAAAATACAAGAAAAAGATGTACATAAAGAACATAACTTTAATGGTTGGATGTAAACACTTTTGAACTCTATGGACTCCTAAACACAGAGGAAAATGATATGGAGTGTAAAACTTATGTTTACTACATGATTGGTGAGTATAACTACAGGAACCAAAGCTATTCTATTTTGAAACATTTGTGCTGTACTTCACAAAAATCCAGTCAACTGGGTCAAAATTATTTACATATAACATCACAATAATTATAATAAGACTTTTCAACAAAATACAGATGAGGTCACACAGTTATCATGCATATATATGCCATCTTTTATTATTTGCTGTATATCCAGGTCTGCCTCAGGTTAATGTAGCCCAAATTCATTATTTCCTTTAATTTGGTATAGTATTCAATCCCCAAAACAGCAAGTTTTCATAATAATGTATTGCCTCAAGTAGAGTATGGATACCCTTTGGAAGTTTATTTTGCCACCTTTTTTAAAATCTAAACTGTATGTCATGATTGTTGTACAGATTCATGAAAATGCCATTTTATACTTTTGCCAGGATTTAATTTTAACAATGTGCCATCACATAAATTTATTTGTTAGTTCTTAGATGGTATACAATTTTGCATTCTTACCCTGTACCTTTACAGTGCTTTACTAGAACCAAAAGAACCTTAACTTCTTGGTGAAATCATTACTGTTTCAAAAAATTATTTTCCAGTATAATGGCAGTGGTAACATAATCAACAAAGTATTAAACTTCAGAATGTCCCTGTGCCACCCATATTTATTTAGGTCACTCCTAAGGCTGAACTGCATGGTATTGAGCAAGATGGCACTAAACTGGAAACTGGTGGCTCCACCTACCAGCCCTGAGGAACTGCTGCTGGAGAGACTAGAGTTTGAGCTGGCAGTGCCTGTCTTTTCTAATTTGACCATTGCTGGCTGTTGGGGGCCGTCTGAACCATCATACTGAGAGTTGTCTAGGCCACATCTTGCTCGTAAAACCTTTAACCTCTCCATATAAACTGCTGGATTCAGGTCGCTGTCGTGACTCGTTGACATACTGTTAAGAGACCCACTACTGCTGCTTTCTGTCACTGAAAATGTACAATACCACTTATTACATAATACTTTCAAGATTCTCATCTTGGAAGTGTGTTCACATATGCAGCAATCCTCGTTCAACCAGATTTCTATCCACTGCTCAACCATAAACCCTTTCCCGCTCAAATCACCCAAAAGCACCCAGATTTAAATGGTCTTTTTACATAAAATTCTAGTCCACATAAAACATTTTTGCTGAGACTTGTAGATGATACCTATACTGACAGCATATCCAGATCAACAGCTTTCCTTGACCCACACCAAGACAAGCTGTTGACAACCTTTTAACCTGGAAGTGGTTAAAATGCTAATTTCTAAACAGAGTCAACAGCTTTCACAGTGCATTTTGGGTCAATTGCCCAAACTGTGCTGACAAAACCTGTTTATATAAGACCTTCACTGGAAATGCTAAATTTAGACTTGGTATACTAGTACTTGGATAAGGGGCCTTTCAAAGAGGATTTGACAGTGATGGAATCATTATACTAATACACACAAGAGTGACTATTGTTATGACTAGCAATAAAAGGTTTTGTCAGAATTTTATTACTTTTTTAGCAAGTTCTTATTTGTTCAAGATCAAAGTTCTTTACTACAATTTTTCTACTAAATCTCCTTGTACAAAGACCACTTGAACTAGAACTAAAACTTACTGGAATTTGGCCTAGATCCATGTTTTACTTTTTCTTCCCTTTCCATCTGTATATTTTTCAGTCCTCGCTCTATATAGTTTTGGAAGAACTGTGATGACTTTTTAAGGAATGGCTCCAGGTCAGCTTCTGGGTACTTTGACTTGAAGTCATACAAATCATTAAGACCCTGAAAGTTAAAAAGACACAATGCTGTAAAACACTGTCACTCTTTCTTGAAAAGATGACAAATGAGAAGTGTCCAAATCCTACTGATATATCTGTACAAAAGATCGTTGTGCCCATTCTTCTAAACAAATAAATGACAGATTGTATCTAATACACTTTGAGGTTTAATTGTGCAACACATCCACATCAGTGACATTTGCAACAATATGCATTTACAATTAATCATGTCATTTACCACACCAAGGTCAATTCATACTTTTATGCCTAAAATAATAAATAGTGTGTTCTATGCACACCTCTATTTATACTGGCAAACTACATGCAACTTTAATGTTTTACACTACAGTTAAAGTCAAAAATGGGCATAATTATATCGACATTTCTCCCAAAATGTTAAATAGATGTCACAGTTTTGTCAAATGTATCACCTAAAAATTTCACAGAGACATACAAGTTCATTCAGATGCCAGAATATGGAACCCAGGTCATCAGAAAAATTGCCCAATCTCTCTGTTTCACTGAGCACATCAAATGCAAATCAAAGATCTTTTGCTTTGACCCCTGTCAATTAGTTATGAACTAACCTCTCTTGTGTTTTCTTTTGAACCTATTTTCTTGAATATCTCTGCCAGCATGTCATGTGTACTTTTTGATAACCTCTTTGACTTGGAGGAGCTCTGGAAAACAAAACACATGCACTTTGAAAATCAATTAATTTTATCAATCAGTACAATTTCAAGGAATTAAACATGTATTAACTGCACCTGACTTGCAAAAATTGCCAGCGCTGATAAAGTCTCATGCTCAGAGAAATACCCTCCCCATTGTCTAAGTAACTAAATGCTATCATTTCAGATTGTAAATGGCTGATCTCTTTCAAAAAAAGTTGGTTTTATTTCCTTTTCTGGCTATGGATTTTATGAGTCTAAATCAGTCTCTGAATGATGCATATTTTAAGCTTTGTAACTTTTCTGACTTTTTAGACATATACTACTAGAAAAAGTTCACATGTTGAAAGAAAGACTCTTTCTTTTTTAACAAGACAAAAAGTCGTACAGCACCAATATGCTGAGCACTTTCTTATGCGGTGACACCAGTCTTACATGCTGCTCACTCTCACATCAACATAACTAAGCATATTGAAAATCACTGAAAGAAATCGATCAAGATAATAAGCAAGTGATCATAACTTTGTGACACACTCCTGGTGCCTCAACAAGGAAAAGAAAAGTACCAATTGGCTTGTTGGGTGTGTAAAGGTTAAAGAATCTTACATCCTTTTTGGCAGAGCGCAGCTCCACCTCTGTGCCATTCATTTGCTCGTTCCGTGTGTTGGTGCTGGCCACAGTATCCAGACCGTTTCTTAGCACCTTCTGCAAATACTGCTCAACTTCGGAATTCTGCGGGTTGTCTATCATACTAAGATGGCTCATAATCTGTAAGGCAGAAAGACAATCAGTCAATTTGATGTTCATTATTATCTGGTCAAGGCCAGGAAGGGTACCCCAGTAGCAAGCTTTGACGTCATATGTATAGTGCTTTCAATAAAAGGAACATTACAAACTGGTCAACTGTCATTTGATTCAAGTTTTGAAATGATTACATTCATGATAATGAATACTTAAGATTTGCACACAATCCCTTACTTGCTTTTGAGAGCACATTTAATTCCTGTATATTTTGAACAAACCTTATATGTGTAGATCATTTGCAAATAAAGAATGTTGCATTTAAATATATACATTAGATATTATCTTGAGTGATATCTCACATTTGATTTTAAATCACTACCACCAGTATGCATCTGCAGGGAAACCTTGTCACAATGACACCATCCGCTCCTTGCAAAATACATAAAGGTATATGAATATGTCAGAAAAATGAGTCACATATCAAAGAAATTTAATTAAATACCTCAAATTATGTCGTCAATTGAATATATTGGATATCTGAATGACTTTATAATGAGCATCCACTGTACTATCATCATCCACAATGAAGCTTAACAAAAATATTCAGTAGCCTAATAGCTGACTTTCCTTCCAAGCATAAGTTGCCACACATGACCACTTGTCATCTAAAACTATATGTGTGGCACAGAGGTTTGAAAGACAGAGCTAGGCTGCTAGCTCTGTAACACTTACTTTGTTGCCTTTGAGCTTGGCCAGGGAATGTAATATTGTTTTAATGGTCCTGAGGGGTGTGTCATTGGGACGGCTCCTCCATGAGTGTCCTGGGAACGCTCTGAGGAAGTGATGTAGGTCTCCTATGATGCGATCCACATTTAGGTCATTGATCATGTTCGGCAACATCCGCACCATTTTCCACAGGCACTGGATCAGACAAATCAAATTTTATGTAACATTACTCTTACTCTTGGATCTATTGTCAATTAAAGATCACACACAGGCATGCACGCATGCATGCGCACGCTGTCTCATCCTGCATCAAGAAGAACAGAAATTAGGCCAAAAGTTAATGCAGTTTACCACAACATAAACAGTAGCTACATAAATAAGGAATACAGTGGAATTTCTGAGATCAGAATTGCTGGCACATGTCTCTGGCCAAGAAATGACTTGATAATTTTATCCTGCCAAATAATTTTTGCTTGGCCCTGGCATAGGTTTGTAGTATGAAGCTGAAACTAATGGAGCCAGAAGCATTGTTCCTGGCCAATGGTGTTCGGCCCCTGGAGAGACACATTTTCAAAGGACCTAAACTGATTCATATTACGTTATTTTCTACACTGGCATATGCTGGCATGCCTGAAGACCAGGCCAGCAAGCAATTCTGTGAAAGCTGTTGTGTAAGTGAGGACTTGTGCACCTTGATTATTTTGAAGGTGTTTTAAACGCCCAAATAATTATGAGTGAGTCACTGGAAATAAGTGTATGGGAAGCAAAAGCAATGATCTGAGATTTAACTCCTTGCATCTCAGATTTAAAACAAAATGGTAGCTTACGTCATAAATTTACAACTTGGGATCAATGAAATTAACATATCATCCCTTTTCTTACCTTCATGATCAGGTCTAGGAATTGTGTGGAGCATGTTTCACTGGCCACGCAATCATGAAGCAGTTTAATCAGGGCACTCATGACATTTGTTCTGTCTGCCTTCTCCACAATCTTAACAACCATCACGTTGACAGAGCGTACCACCTGAGGCCCCTCCTCCAGCTGATTTAACCTGTTGTCTATCAGTATGGTGATCAGATTGTATATAAGATCTTTTATCACCTCTTTGGAAGGTTCCACAGCCAACTCTCCGACTTGGAATAACTGGAATGGTACAGGCAGCATTCTATCATATCCCAATGTTTTGATAATTGTCAATGTTGGCAACCAGAGGGACAGGGATGTTAGAAAATAAATTTCCCTCTCCGTTGCTCAATATGATCAAATAAAATGCAATATATTATATACATGTACTAAAATATGTTCAGACAAACACCTATCATAGGCAAACACCTATCATAGGCAAACATTTCCAATACCTGAAAATTCTTTCTTTTTTTTTCCTACATCAGAAATATGCGCACATGTATATACATGCATACAAAAACATGAAAGACCCTTCACATGCTTCAATACCTGATCAACTCTCAGTTTTATAGCTTCTACATGTATTTCCATTGATCAAGTTACCCACAAAATGGGGGTACAGTGGTACCTGCTCTTACGACAACCTTTAGTGACACACAGTATTATTTTCAAGACCACCCTTTCAAGACAATGGACCACAATTCCTGTAAGTTACTTGCAATTTAAGATCACCTGCCATATATGTGACCACTTTTGTCTGGCATTGGGTGGTCTTGAATAACAGGTATCAATGTGCTATAAAATGTACCTATTTTCATGCATATAGATTTCAAAAGGTTTCCATTTCAAGTGTGTTACTACTTTTCATTTCACTTTTTTGGACCTGGTTTCTATCAAACCTGTGTTAAAATACTATTTCATTTTGTTTTTGTTCTCAGTTTTTTTTTCTGCCATCAGCAAAAATGACAGTAACATGAAATAAGGTGAATCGAGCCTTTCAATTCAAGAAAATAATCTTTGTGAAAAATTCATGTGGTTATAATCCTTGGGTATATAAATATAATATCAATGAAAATCTGATGTTTACCCTGGAAATTAACATGCTTGTGACCCTTGATTTTTTTTTCTTAGTGGGAACTCTGATAACATTTCTTTTAGGTCTAAAGACCAGTCAATTATATCCAATGGCCTAGGACAAATGATGTAGATAAAGAACATAAAGAACATCACAAAGGTGAGAGGGATGGTACAAAGAGTACTCACAGCTAGTAATGAAGCCAAAATACACCTGTACAACCTGACTACATTGTCCTTGTGGTTGTCATTGTCCATGTGCTTGCTGTATGAAACACGCAGCTGTAATGCACATGCCACCAGGAACTGGTCTACATGTGACGCCATCAGTGTCCTCTTTTCTTCATCCTTCAAGACTTCGTCTATCTGTTTGCACAAAATACATGCATCAAGCCTTTTCCTCCTCATGAATTTTTCATTTAAGGCGAATCCCTTGCATCCAATGCAAACCAAGCTGTGTCATCTCTAGGTCTGCCCCAAAAGTACAAGGTTTTATTTACAGTCAGGCAATAAACAAGCTTTGCTGCCCTTCTCATGGACCAATCGATCATTACCACTTTGGCCACTGGTAGTATGTGTGCTGCATTCGGACATTCTAAAAACTCTCATCTATGGTTCTCATTTAACCCTTTCCCCCTTGAATTGACACAAGTCAACAACTTTCCTTGGCATGTGATCTTGATAGGGCTCATCTACAATTCTCGTCAAAATTGTTTTTCATTATTGTTGAAATTAGTTGAAAACACTGAAGCTGACGACATTTGACCACCAACTAGTTTTGGCCAGTTTAAGGGGGAAAGGGTTAAATGTTTTCCATCAACGATAAAATTATATTGAAACTAGAACAGACAGATTTTCCAACAGAAAATCAAATGTCTCCCGGTGGAACACTTATGTCTCTGAATAAGCTACAGGTGATAGCAAATTACAAATGACCAAGTTTGCTTGAAAATTACAATCCTATTTTAGCTCTCACCTAGATACATTACTCTAGCAATTTTCATCAAGTTCTTCAAGACTTATTGCAGAGAAACCAATTTCACATAAATGACCCTGTGACCTTGAAAATTAGGTCAAGGTCACCCAAATACAATGCTTACCTAGGTCTTACCTTGATACATTATCATACCAAGTTTCATAAAATTCCATCATGTTCTTCAAGACTTATCGCACAGAAACCAATTTCATATTTAAGTGACCCTGTGACCTTGAAAATTAGGTCAAGGTCACCCAACTACGATCTAATTGTGGATCTCACATTGATGCATTATCCTTCCAAGTTTCAACAAATTCCATCAAGTTCTTCAAGACTTATAGCACAGAAACCTATTTCACAAAACTGACCCTGTGACCTTGAGAATTTGGTCAAGGTCACCCAAATATGATCCCAACCTAGATCTTGCCTAGATATATATTCCTACCAAGTTTCATCAAATTCCATCAAGTTCTTCAAGACTTATTGCAAGGAAACCAGTTTCATATAAGTGACTCTGTGACCTTGAAAATTAAGTCAAGGTCAGCCAAATACAATCCAAACCTAGGTCTTGTCAAGATACATAATCCTACCCAGTTTCATCAAATTCCATCATGTTCTTCAAGACTTATCGCACGGAAACCAATTTCACATAAGTGACCCTGTAACCTTGAGAATTCGCTCAAGGTCATCCAAATACAATCCCAACCTAGGTCTTGCCTAGATACATAACCCTACCAAGTTGCATCAAATTCTGTCAAGTCCTTCAAGACTTATCGCACGGAAACCAAGTGTTGGAGAACCTGAACAACAACAACAACAACAACAACAACAAGCAGAAGAAGCAGAAGAAACCAGCACTAAAACAATATGTCCCCCGGCTTCCACCGGGAGACATAAATATGGAGGCTGACAAGCCTTGACATCTTGGCCTGTGTAAGTGGGCAAGGTACAATGTAATGTATCTCGGAGATATTAATCATGTTGACCAACCTGTGCAAGAGCTTGTATACTGGTAGTGATGTCTTTGCTGGCTATCTGCGAGATGACTAGATCAATGGCTGATGATGCATCATTTGAACTGTTCAACAACTTCACAGATGGTGACGGGGGTCGCATTCTGCCAAAATACACACATAACATACTTCCAGACAACTGCAGATTTACTCTATCTATAAGCTGGACAAGGCCTTGGTCAGTGTTTTGGCATTGCCCAGCAAACTATACACCAACAGGAGTAACAGCAGCTGGAGCATGACCTGCCATGCAAAACAAAGCCACACTTTGGGCCACACATAATGGCAGATGCATGCTCCTCATTATGAGAAACTTTCATTTAACTCTTTCAGTACCAACTGCAACTACGCCAAACTACTTAAGATGAACTGCTATCAATCATAATAAGAGTGCTAGATTCATCTTCCTTGTAAAGAGATCTTTCAAACAAGTTCCAGCATGTCTATAACACCAGACAACATAATGGTTGGGGTCAACAAGTTTCCCACTGAAAGAGTTAATTCAACCTTTATATGAACATGCGTTATACCCATTGTTACAATGTCATGAAATGTGAAATAATTTGCTGACATTGTCAAGTCTATTCTCTCATGGGAGTAAAAGAGTAATTTTTATACACATCTTCAAATGTTTAATGAAATATGCTTTAAGTCATGTAATTAATTTTTGTGCACATTTAGCAGCAGTTGTCTGAATACATGTAGTTCTTAACCTCAAGTCGTCCTTAATACCTGGTTTCTGGCAATTTTACGGGTTCATCAAGTATTTCATCCAAGTCATGCTGGACCAGCTGAGGCATGCCATCGTGTAACGTCTGGTTCTCTGCATCATCCAGTTCCAGGACAAACTCCTTCTTGGCAAATGACCGTGGTCTTGGGGGCCTTTCATCACTATCACTGCAGCAAAACATATAAATGTCAATGCCCTGTTTACTCAAGCTCACCTCCAGTATTACTCCTGTATGTCATGGAAACCAGCCTCAGAAGAATGCACTTCAAAACATAATGTACTTGCATCTTGGTTGCCACTATCCAGTAGCCTTACACAAGAAACAGTCACACTACAGCTAATGGGATATTCTTGTTTAACTGTACTGCAATTCTACATACATGTACATGTATTGTTTCCACAAACTGACTAGCAACAGGAAAGTTGCATAATGCACCTGATTTATTTGTGACCACTGTAAAACTTGGCTTGACATGTGTGTACTACATGAGCATGCATTTTCCCAAGCATTATTTTTTTTCAAATAGAGCAAAAACACAAGATCTCATTTTCTAGCACGCCACTCTTGATATTGATTTTCTTAAAAACAAGCAACAAAGCTGGGAAAATTTATGGCAAGAAATACATTGAGACAAACTAACCTTTTGGTCTCGGAACACCAAAATGAATGATAATTCACAATATTTTGTTTATTATCACTGTGAAGCGCAATGTGTACCAACAGTGTTCCCAATGAATAACTACTTTCCCTGCTTCAAGTTAAAAGTCTTTGTTTTGATTTGCAAATTGCTATGTAAATCCATTTAAATTGTGTCTTGCCGCTCTTGTTACCAAAATCACAATTCTCCTCAGGTTCCTCTCTCATCAAAACACTTTCGTCAGCAACTAGTTTTGACCACCATTGTGCCAATCATCAGTGACCACAGGAAGTACTTACTTCAACCCACAGACCAGGCTACACTTACTGTTCTCTGTGTTGGACTCCCTGGGTATTCCTTGGCACTTTTGGTTTCTCTTCAGGTGATGCTCTTGGTGGTGGAGCAGCTGATCGGTTCTTGGATGATCGCTTGATCCTTTCTTCAAGTAACCCCATGTCTTTGTCACTCAACTAAAACACAATATAAATACACGTGTGTGTATATATATATATATATATATATATATATATATATATATATATATATATATATATATATATATATATATATATATTTATATTTATATATATATCCTTAAGACCCCATTAGCCAGGGATGACCCCGTGTCACCTTGAAAATTGGTCAAGGCTGCTGAATGTTGAACTAAGCCACACTTTGAATCAGATGCTTTTACAGTACACGTTTCATGATACATGTAGCAGCTCAATTTGTTCAAAAGTTGCTGCATTCCCAAGGCCAACAATTTGATAGCCCAAGCGACCTTTAAAATGAGTCAAGGTTGCTGAATGTAACTCAGCCATGTGCCTAATTATTGCTCCTGCAGTACAAGTTTGATGATACTAGCTCAATTTGTTAAAAAAAAAATATTGAGTTTGTAAGGATCACACAAAGATGGAAGGACATATACATTTATACACATACAGACATGACAATAATATTACATGGGCCAATAAGATCAAGCACCTTAAAAAAAAACTTAGAATCATTTCAACTCTCTACAAACCTGTACCAAATAATATATAACTGTTGTAGATAAAGGCAAATATACTTTGCCAGTCACTAGTAACAAAGCATGTTAATGCAGCAAACAACATGTTTGCTGCACATGTAAGTAAGCATAATGATCAAGATTTTCTATAAACTTACACAGTGAAACCTCATTATAACAACACCCAGATATCTGGCATATTCAATACAATGACACAATTTCATGGGAAAAAGTTTATTTTCTTTGTTATTTGATTCATTTATCTGACATATTCAGTTATCTGACACATTTCATAGGGAACAGATGGTTTCATTGTAATGACTTGTCACTTCACTCTCTTTGATTCAATTCTTTCCCCCTCACATTTGTCTGAATTTACTGCTGCTCTGGGCATTAGTTACACATGGAAATGAGGAAAGCTGTTGCTTGACCTCACTCAAACATGCCACCTGGAGTTGTTGTCTATGAAATGAAAGAGCAATTTTGGGTGTGTTTTTGGGGCATAATAATTTTTGAGATATCACGGTAACATCCACAAGACCGACAACACAGGGGACAACAATACCCCCGGCTCTTTTGTGCCAAGGGTAGAAACGTTTAAAAATAGCATTCAGAGAACGGATTACCCTCAGTGCCCACAATCTCTTTTTCCTCAATTCTGCATTTTTTTATTTTATTTTTTTTTTTTTTTGAGACTTAGCAGTAGAATACTTTACATGCAATTTCCATATTGTTGTCTATGAATTGAAAAAGCAATTCTGGGTGTGTTCTTGGGGCGAGTTCTGGTGACAGAGACCACTGTACTGTGTGTCACTCAGACAGCCATCAAATCAATACTTCAAAAGTTTCATTTTCAAAGGCCAATAGTTTTTGATATATCATGGTAACATCGTCAGGGTTGATGCCACTCAGACAGCTATCAAATATATTCATAAAATGTTTTAAAATATTGACAGGAAGCTGGATTTTAATGGAAACCTGGTCCATCATAAGATACATCTCTAACAAAAATCTGGTAAAGCTGTGGTCAATAGTTTTCGCAGTAACATCAGGGTTGACGCCACTCAGACAGCTTTCAAATATATACATTAAAAGTTTCATAAAAAGGTAAAAATATTCAAAAGAAGCTGGTTTTAAATAGGAACCTGGTTAATGATAAGATACATCTCTGACAAAAATTTGGTAAAGCTGCAACCAATATGTTTTGAGATATCGCGGTAACATTGTCAGAGTTGACGCCACTCAGACCGCCTTGAATAAATACATTAAAAGTTTCATAATTTTTTTAAATAATCAGAGAAAGCTGATTTTTATTAGGAACCTGGTCCATCATAAGGTCCTTCTGCAATAAAAATTTTGTACAGCTACAATGAATATTTTTTTGAGATATCGTGGTAACGTAGACAAGACATATGGACACAGACGGATGGACAATGCAGGCCTTGTCAATACCCTCTGGCACTTCATGTGCCGGGGGCAAAATTAAGAGAAAGCTGGTTTTCAACAGGAACCTGGTCCATCGTAAGGTGCATCTCCGACATAAATTTGGTTTAGCTAAGGTGAACAATATTTGAGATATCATGGTAAAGTCGACAAGATGGACAGACGACGCAGGGGACGACAATACCCTCCGGCACTTTATGTGCTGAGGGGAATAAACTGAAAATTGCATTTTAACCCTCCACCAGAATTTTGTGTCTTGTTGAATAGGTTGGTTAACTCTTGCAAATTTGTCTAATCACTGAACATCATGCCGATGAGTACTACAGTTTGATTTTTTTTCCCCAAGATGTTTTAAGCTCTATAGGACATTTAATGGAAGCATGGATAATGACACTAAATTCCCATGTAGCCAGTTCATGAAGGAATACAGGTCAAAAGTTTGTCTCAACTTTCTGCCAAACATGCATGCCTTTTGTTTTCTTACTGTAGTGTCATATTCATGACCATGTTCATTTTCAAAATGTGCATACTCTTACCACAATTTCTAAAGCATATACATGTACATAATATAAAGTTTCTTGATGCATTCAGCCCCAGAGCTTGGCACAGTCTACACTTGACTTTTTTTTCTCAGACCCTGACTGCTGAATACAGATTAAGGTCATCAGGTTCAACCATTGAAGATACACCTCTCTCAGTTGTGGTTGGTAGGGTTTCTTCTAAAACCACAGAACTATTGTGTATCACATCACAATGATACACACAGCAAAAACACACTTACTTTACATCTCATTTTCTGTCCCTTTCAAATTTAAAACCATCATGAAAACACAAAATGAAATGGAACTAAATCTGAACAGATATAGACAATGCTCTGAACAGATCACGGAAAATGATAATTTGTTAAAAAAACAAAAACAACTCAAAATGAGCGGAGCCCCTTCTGAACCTCATACAATCACTTCATGCACTTATCAGCTTCATTCAGATCTATTCCAAGATTTGTATGCATATTTTCATGTATGCGAGAAGTTTAATCCTTGTATGTGAATTTATTCTATGCAAAAGAACTGAAAAAAGTAATACTAATTAACTCTTATTTGTAAATGTTTCCATGACATGCACTGAACAGTTCAACATCTTTATGACAGCATGTCAGAGTTAAACCCTAGGAGTTAAACCAACATCAATCATTTTCCAGGTCAATTGGAAAAAACAGCCACAAAGACATCACACACATCAGGTGACTGTTACCAGTGGGCCATTCCTGTGCTCCATACAACCCATTTTTCACAAGTAAGTACTTTTAGTAAGTTTTAATATATCACTGTAGATGCACAAGAAAAACAGCTGAAAAAACATGATACCTTGACTGTCAACACATAAGCCATAACTCTCATCAGAACTTTTAAAATCTGTATCTAATAAACCAGACATGACTTTTCTGGCAAGGTACGTGTAAGTACAGGACTACTGCACAAGTCCCCAGGCTTCAATAGATCTAGTGGTGATTATACAGATATTCTTCAGTTAACACTGTCATGGACCTCTCTCTCCCAATCCACAGCATTTACTTATAAGCAATGCTCCACAAAAAAAAAAAAAAAAAAAAAAAAAAAAAAAAAAAACCCTGTTCCTGCAAATATTTACAGGAACACCCACACTAATATGAGCATTTCCCCAGGATCTGGAACAGGTCATACACACATGACAAACTGTAGACAAACCACCCTGATGCAAAATGGACCAAGAATATCCCCCTTTAACACTGTGGAGTTGACGGACCTACACAATGCCATGGAAATAATGGCCCCTTCTCTAGAGTCCTCCACCCACCTCCCATTACCTTTCCAGCTACGATTGTGCACAATCTGTCCCACAGCACAAGGTGTGCCCATACAAGTGTAAATCAATTTCGATTGTAGGGTCAAGTGTCATGAACTACATATATGTGTCTGTAAACATGTTGACATTTGGTGACTCAATAGGGGTGATCTGGGTTGGTTTAATTTCTTGACACACAGCCTTTTGTTCCATTGATGCATATTTGTGACACCCAGCAACCCATACCATTTGAGGTCAGGTGGGTCAGCAAAGCCCATTACATTACAGTGAACCTGAAAATTTCACCCTGCATATGATGACGATTTTTGGAAATATCGTCTAATACACCTGAAGTGCATATTATTATCTTTCAAATACACCCAGGTGTGATAAAATGAAAGTTTAATGCTTATTTGGCAACATACAGAGAGGTTAAATTTATGTCTGCTAGTTCCCCATGTAAATCTATGGAGAAAGAGTGAGGGTCATGGAAAGTGACCACAAGATGTGAGCGATCAACCATGAACAGGATGGGCAGCACCACCTTTAGGCAAATTTAGAACTAACACAAATAAAGACTATTGCATCATTTCTTCTCATTCTCATCTCTCCCTTCATGGGTGGGTGAAAGGATAGAGATATAAAATAAACCAAATTTCTCTAATCAATGCACCTGTAGTATTTTATGTGTCACACACACGCACACAACTACAAAATCTTTGAGGTGCACTGGTTGCATTCATTACTGCTATTTATTTTTGCACAAAGATGCGAAAACTTGTTTTACAAAATCCTAATTCTCATTTTGAATCAAATTTATGTCTGTCATAAAGAATTTAGAAAAAGAAAAGAAAATTATACAAAGCACTGGTACTAGTGTGTGTGTGTGTGTGTGTGTGTGTGTGTCTGTCTGTCTGTCTGTCTGTCTGTCTGTCTGTCTGTCTGTCTGTGTCTGTGTCTGTGTGGCAGAGAACACTCTTGTCTGTAACCTATATAACCTTAACATGGATTCACCATGTATTCAATTCAACATAAGGCAGAATATCAGACCAGGAGGTTGAAATAATGCTAGCGTGGCTTATATTTAAAAGTATTATAACCTTCCATTCCTTATGAGTGTGTGTCAATGCAGACATACTGTTTTTTCAAAGAATTCCTTCCTTCCTTTCTTCTCTCCTTTCCTTCTTTCCATTATAGACAATCTTGTCCAGTTTTTCTTGTAAACTGTACCAGCTCGAAACTCCCAATTTGGTATGGTTATGGCATTTTGTGTTTTTATTACAGGAGTCATAGTGTCTAAAGGTATGTAAATTAGGAGTATTTAAAATTTTATCATGCTATGACAGGATCATCTTATACTGACCATAAATGATGATCTGTGTGCCAACATGCTACAGCAGCCAGCTGTACAATATCACACTATCATTGGTTCATGCCTTACTGTCAACAAAAGTATGCAAATATAAAAAGTGTACTTGACTAAGGCACATTTTCTTCCAGCATGGACCCAATCTTGTTTGTTTCCTGACACTTGACATTTTGTTGGTTTTTTTTGAGAATTCTATCAGTCTGGTTTTTCACTTTTACCATAAGATTTTTGTCATGCAAGTAAACTTGTTTAGCTGGTCTTCATACTTCCATGCTTTCTGTTATGAAGCTGTTCAAATTTAAATCTAAAATTACATGACGACAAACTTTATTTTGTAAGCACAGGCAGATTTGCTGTAAAGCAAATGTTCTTTTCTAGCTGATTATAAACTTTCTCCATTCAGATATATTTGTATTAAATAAAGCCTATTCAGCAATTCATCACAAGGGAAAAGTGATTTAAATCTTTTCACTTGTGAACTCCAGGGTTTGTGCCTGTAGCATGGCCCAGCTGCCTACTAACATAACGGCCAAGCCAGAACCCATGCTCCCCATTTGCCCTAAGTATAACACAGTCTGTGTCTTCAAGCAGCAAAATCTGTGCATACTCTACAGTGAAATTATATAAATGAGCACACCCTTTGTTTGTGACAGCACAGAAGTTGTCATGTATAGAATCTTGTGTCAACTGCCAGCTCTTGTAACACATGCCACAGTCATTACCCACAGTATCATTGTTTTTAAACTGGTTGTAATTGTAAAAATCTAAAATGCACAAGCCTGGTGTGAGTAAGCATTTTATGTTCATCTGGCACAGTCTAGAAACACTTTCCTTTGATTGTGTAAATCCAGCTAGAGCTATATTTTCCACACTTATACAGAATTACACTCAAATAAAATTGCTGCCACATGTCTCTGCTTGCAGGTGTAATTCCCCACATTTTCTCAGCTGTTCCAGGGTCAAAAACAAATACAGCGATGCATGCCACTGTGTTTTTGCAGCACATTTTATTGGTACTGGCAGTGACACCAGATACAATTCTCACTGCACGCATCCTCTTCGTTCCATTGTCAGTGAAAAGTCATGTGCGCTACTTCACTGCCATTGGTCATGAACTTAAAGCACGTGGTCACCAAGTGCACCTATTCTTAGCACCTATTTACCCAGGTCTCCAAGAGCTGAAGAGCCAGTTTGACGTCATAACCTATCACAACCTTGATCATGACTTATCCAGTCAGTTAGACCTGATGGATGTTGCTGCCCAGAAAGCTATACTACCAATAGCTTTGAGTGTGTCCCCAGTAACAGGTCTGCGACTCTTTGCTCAACATGCCATGCCAGCATGTACAGATGCACTCAGTGACAATAAGGCATTCGAAAAGCTTCGCAGCATCAAGTTTGATCTAGCTGTTGCAGACGCATTCCCTGCAAGTCGCTGTCTATATATAATACTGTACAGACTTGGAATTCCATATATAAGTGTCACCACTCAATATGAGCCATGGTTGAATCGTAATCCAGCTCTGCCATCATTTGTGCCTTTTCCTTTAGGCAACACATACACAGAGAAAATGACCTTCTGGCAACGCCTACATAACCTCCTCACTTACATAGATTGGTTTGCTTGGCCTCGGGTTTCATATCTAGATGACAGCTGGATAGGAAAGTATGCCCCTGAGAAACCAACAACTACCATCAACTACCTGCTTGGTCAATCTAAACTGTGGCTGCAAAACAGTGATGTGGTCCTGGACTATGCACGTCCTCTCATGCCAAACATAGTGGAAGTTGGAGGACTTACTATTCAACCTCCTAAACCCCTTGAGAAAGACTTCCAAAGTTTCGTACAATCAGCTAAGAATGGGGTGATTATTGTGTCTTTTGGATCCATCTTACAGGTTTTACCAGACAACATTAATGCCCGCTTTTTCGAAGCATTTACACAAACTAAATTTCACTTCATCTGGAGATTCAACGACACCATTCCTACTGGCATTCAAGTACCTCCAAACATTAAGCTGTCTCCATGGATTCCCCAGAATGACTTGCTGGCACACCCAAACACCAAGCTGTTCATCACCCACTGTGGAAACAATGGCCAGTTTGAGGCCCTTTATCACAAAGTCCCCATGATTGGGTTTCCCATCTTTGGAGACCAGGGTGCCAACGCAGCACGCATGAAATACAAGGGCTACGGAACAGTTCTAAATATGCTCACATTCACAGCAGATGAACTGGTGCACCATATCACCGAAGTAACAAACAACCCTAAGTACACTGCAAAAATCACCAAAGCTTCTGATATATACCAGTCACGTAAATTAAATCCCAGAAAGAGAGCTGTATACTGGATAGAACACATCTTAAAGTATGGAGGTGACCATCTTCACTCCTACGCCCTAGAGATGCCATGGTATGAGTATCTGATGCTGGACATCTTGGCTGCCATTCTGACTGTGATCACTCTGACTGCTCTGCTCTTGTATTATGTGTGTAAAGCAATATGTAAACGGTGCTTAGCTATACAGCACCCAAAGATCAAGACATCTTAAAAACAGTCTGTTGCTTGCACTGTGTAGTAAAGATTTCAGTTGAATAGAAATCCAAATTGCTGGTTTTTTTGGCTTGTATTTTTGGATTTCTGTGGCAATGGTTAGCCTGAAATGCTATGCCATGTAAGCTGTTAAGTCCTAAAAAGAAGGAACTAAGGTATATACAGAAGGATATGCCAACTCCACAGCCAGTATGTATTTGTCACAAAATTAATAGCACTCAAGGCACTGAAGCAATGCCTGCCAATCATCAAGTAACAGGGTCTAACTTTGCAACCCAAGCTGTCAAGCTGTCAGTGATTTAGCTGAGAGCCAGACTGACCACAGGCCTAGATTTTCATACACCATATAAGTCCTGAAAGTTATATTAGGCTAACTTGAAAACTGTGGAGGGTATAGTGTTAACGAGCAACAGTTTACAGACAGATGGATATGAGGGGTCACATAAGCACTGCGACCTTTGGTCAGTAGAGCTAACTATAAGCCGATCAGTGACCGCAAAACCCCTCGGCCAGGACGGAGGGACAGACAGATGGACGGATACACAGGTGACGCAATACTACTCCAGTAGGTCAGGTTACTTCTGTTTTACCTAATGACAAAGCTTTGGTGCAAATGCAATGAGCAGAGATGTCATGACAAGGCCATTTTTCTTCAATGCAGTACTGTGAGCTAAATATGTGACCCAGTGACCTAGTTTTCAATAGGCACCTGAGGACCAACTGTCATAAATAATTGATGAAGCTACATTCAATATTTTTCTAGATATTGAGTTAACGGTGTATTTTTCTTCAATGTAGTACTGTGACCTAGTGACCTACTTTTCAATAGGAACCTGAAGTACCTCAATAATCCCCTGTGATAAAAATTTGGTATATGTGAAGTGAGTATTTTTGGAGTATGGTCTTAACAAGGCATGGATAGATGGACGTCTCTAGTATGATACACTTGTATAGAAAAACATGACCCATATTCATAAATGTCAAACCCAACAATGACAGCAAAGAGATTCCGGAGTTACCAAAGCATCAACATTCATCTTCCAATACCAATGTGAAGAAACAAATTTCACTCCTGACTTGAGACAGGCAGTCACCCACAAAAAGGGAACTGGTGGTTTTAAACCAGTCCTCTCAACCATGGAAATATTCTTCATTAAATACAGTTTAACTATATTGTTTCCAATATGTACAGGCCTTCCAGCTCAAAATCCAAATTTTATCACTTCTGCCAAAGATAAAAAGAGAATTGGTAGGCCTATCACTTTTTTGGTTCTTCTGACTAGTTTGTCAGCTGAGTTTATAGCAAAAGTAGAACGTAGGCCTATATCATTTTTGTGATATCTATGAATCTGGAATATTATGCAATTAATAAGTGACCGACGCATGCATAGGTGACGACAACACCCCTCCTGCCTTATGGGCCGAGGGGTAAAACCCCTATAATCTATGGAGTATCTGTACAAATAATTTCAAGTGAACCTGGCTTACGGTTTTGAAGAAGTTGAAATGTGAACTACCACTGCAGATGCCACTGAATTACATTGTAATCAAAAGGAGCGCAAAAATTTAACTCCAAAAAAACTTTAAAAATCCAAAAATCATTGGAGTATGATCATTTGAACACAGTGGTAGATACCAACCCAATATACATTCTCACCAAGTTTGAAATGAATCTGGCCAAATGTTTGAGAAGTGGAAAATGTGAATTAGCATTGCAATCCCCATTGACTTATACAGTAATCAACAGGAAGGTATGCAGTTTGAGCTTTCAAGGTCACTCTGGTTTAAAATAAAGTATACTTATAAAAAGCCCACACACACTTTCCTATTAATGGTTAATGGCAGCCTTGGGCCTACAATGCACCATTAAGAAGGTATAAGCCAATATGTGAAAACTGCTGAGTCAGGAGAAAAATGCAACAAGGATTTGACCTTGACCTTTGACCTCAAGGTAATATGTTATCCTATGAAAAAAAATTTCCCAGACCCATAGATTATCTGTACCAAACTAGGAAGCAATAGGTTGACAGGGGACAGACATGTAAGGAAAAGATATGTGGCCACGGCGGTGACGGGATGACACTATAAAACTGAAATTATATAAATGAAGACATCCTTTGTTTTTAACAGCACTGAAGTGGTCATGTACAGAATATTTTGTCAACTACCAGCTCTTGTAAAATATGCTACAGTCTTATTTTTCAAGGAACCGTCAAATGAACACTCATTACCCACAGTATCATTGTTTTGAAACTGGTTGTAATTGTAAAAATCTAATATGCATAAGCCTGGTGTGAGTAAGCTTTTTATGTTCATCTGGAATGGTGTAATGTCCTGCAACACTTTCATTTCATTAAGTAAATCAAGTCCCATATTTTCCAAGCTGATATAGGTTCACATTTAAATAAAACTGCTGCCACACGTTTCTGCTTGCAGGTGTAACTCCACACATTCTCAGCTGTTCCAGGGTCAAAAACAAATACAGCGATGCATGCCACCGTGTTTTTGCAGCACATTTTATTGGTACTGGCGGTGACACCAGATACAATCTTCACTGCACGTATCCTCTTCGTTCCATTTTCAGTGAAAAGTCATGTGCGCTACTTCACTGCCATTGGTCATGAACTTAAAGCACGTGGTCACCAAGTGCACCTATTCTTAGCACCTATTTACCCAGGTCTCCAAGAGCTGAAGAGCCAGTTTGACGTCATAACCTATCACAACCTTGATCATGACTTATCCAGTCAGTTAGACCTGATGGATATTGCTGCCCAGAAAGCTATACTACCAATAGCTTTGAGTGTGTCCCCAGTAACAGGTCTGCGACTCTTTGCTCAACATGCCATGCCAGCATGTACAGATGCACTCAGTGACAATAAGGCATTCGAAAAGCTTCGCAGCATCAAGTTTGATCTAGCTGTTGCAGACGCATTCCCTGCAAGTCGCTGTCTATATATAATACTGTACAGACTTGGAATTCCATATATAAGTGTCACCACTCAATATGAGCCATGGTTGAATCGTAATCCAGCTCTGCCATCATTTGTGCCTTTTCCTTTAGGCAACACATACACAGAGAAAATGACCTTCTGGCAACGCCTACATAACCTCCTCACTTACATAGATTGGTTTGCTTGGCCTCGGGTTTCATATCTAGATGACAGCTGGATAGGAAAGTATGCCCCTGAGAAACCAACAACTACCATCAACTACCTGCTTGGTCAATCTAAACTGTGGCTGCAAAACAGTGATGTGGTCCTGGACTATGCACGTCCTCTCATGCCAAACATAGTGGAAGTTGGAGGACTTACTATTCAACCTCCTAAACCCCTTGAGAAAGACTTCCAAAGTTTTGTACAATCAGCTAAGAATGGAGTGATCGTTGTATCTTTTGGATCCCTTTTAAACGTTTTACCAGATGACATTAATGCACGCTTTTTCGAAGCATTTACACAAACCAAATTTCACTTCATCTGGAGATTCAATGACACCATTCCTACTGGCATTCAAGTACCTCCAAACATTAAGCTGTCTCCATGGATTCCCCAGAATGACTTGCTGGCACACCCAAACACCAAGCTGTTCATCACCCACTGTGGAAACAATGGCCAGTTTGAGGCCCTTTATCACAAAGTCCCCATGATTGGGTTTCCCATCTTTGGAGACCAGGGTGCCAACGCAGCACGCATGAAATACAAGGGCTACGGAACAGTTCTAAATATGCTCACATTCACAGCAGATGAACTGGTGCACCATATCACCGAAGTAACAAACAACCCTATGTACACTGCAAAAATCACCAAAGCTTCTGATATATACCAGTCACGTAAATTAAATCCCAGAAAGAGAGCTGTATACTGGATAGAACACATCTTAAAGTATGGAGGTGACCATCTTCACTCCTACGCCCTAGAGATGCCATGGTATGAGTATCTGATGCTGGACATCTTGGCTGCCATTCTGACTGTGATCACTCTGACTGCTCTGCTCTTGTATTATGTGTGTAAAGCAATATGTAAACGGTGCTTAGCTATACAGCACCCAAAGATCAAGACATCTTAAAAACAGTCTGTTGCTTGCACTGTGTAGTAAAGATTTCAGTTGAATAGAAATCCAAATTGGTGTTCTTTTTGGCTTGTATTTTTGGATTTCGGTGGCAATGGTTAGCCTGAAATGCTATACGATGTAAGCTGTTAAGTCCTAAAAAGAAGGAACTATGGTATATACAGAAGGATATGCCAACTCCACAGCCAGTATGTATTTGTCACAAAATTAACAGCACTCCAGGCACTGAAGCAATGCCTGCCAATCATCAAGTAACAGGGTCTAACTTTGCAACCCACGTTGTCAGTGATTTAGCTGAGAGCCAGACTGACCACAGGCCATGACATGGTCTCGGAATCTGTCACATTTCACTTTTAACAATAAGAGTAAGCTATATTGTTTGTGGGTGCAGGGTTGGCAGAGCTGCAACACACTCCCCTTTCACCTCTGCGGCCCGTCTTAGATTCATGGCCAGGGATGCAAGTGGAAAGAGTTCCTACCACTCTGACTACGCATGGTGGTTTTCGCTGAGTCCTTTGGTTTCCTGTACCAAACAAGTAGGTAAGCAAGTATATATGCCACCATCTGGGCCATGGAGAGTGATTAATATAGGCTTGGCCTGTTTTGCAATCCATGTAAAAGATATGGGTCTATAATTTTTTAAGCTATATTATAACAGGGCAGTACGATATTTTGAAAACTCATCACACCAATGAACAATGTTACTACGGAAGTTATGTACACCTACAGCGAATTAACCATGGTTTTTGAGCTATATTACTGTACCAGCAACAAGCCCTACTGACTGAAGAATTCTTTTTCCAAAGCAATGGTTCAAACGCCACACTAAAGCTTGACAAATGCGTTTCATTGTATTGTTTGGGAGACATTAGAAGCTGAAATCCAGTGGTACCTGCTATTTAAGACCACCCCTACTGCCACCAAAAAGTGGTCATATACTGCAAGTAGTCTTAAATAAAGGTGTACTTAACTGAGAAATACAGTAAAAGGGCTTCAAAGAGTGGTCTTAAAACATTGTGATCTTATATCAGAGGTGGTCTTTACAGCAGGTACAACCGTAAAACAAAGTGACACAAATACAAAGCCCAGGTTTACCAAGTTACAAGAAACTGGGTAACCCCTGTGTGGTAAATCACATTTACAACAATGCAAACAAAAAGGAAAGGAAAAACCCAGCATCAGACAATCTCCTTCCATGGACACCACACACTTTTTGGGACATGGACTCCAGTTTGTGCTGATCATTAGTTGATTAATGCATATTGCCTACTATTACATCACCACTGACATTAAAAGCAGCTTTCAGCTTGGTTGCCCACTGAAGTTGACACAGAGATGTCACAAATCACATTTGACAGGACATTTTCCAATCTGTGACAATACGGCAACATACTAAAGTTTGCATTATAAACAAGTACATCAAGGACCCATGACCTGGTCAAAAGTAATCCCGTTATTATTAAGGACTGGTAAGACACCAAAAACCTTTGCATGGCCAATTTTGAGATTTTAACGGTTTTTACAAGATGAATGTCCTTTCTATTAGTTGTCAAAATTTCAAGCTTTTAACTACTGTAGAAATATGAGAAAAACGCCAAAAACCACACAAGCATGTGGACATCTGAACGTCCATGTGTCATTATTTTGGTTTTCAGCCTCCAAACGGAACAATGCCACCCGTCAATATACTTAACAGCCTGTCACGTGGCTGCAGGTAGCAACGGCCCATGGCAAAAGGAGAGTGGTATCAGGGCGGCAGTGCGAAAAAGGCGACATGCCGAAAGTATGTTTGTGGGCAGGGAAAAGATGCAAACATGCTAACATATCATAGCCTTAGTGGTTTACTTTATAGTTATCTTGCTTGTTTTGTGTTCTAATGAAGGGAGACTTTAAATGTTCAAGAGGAGCGGCAATCGTCTGACGATGTCCCGTCAAAGGCCGTGCCGCGATGGATCACCCCAGTGGTCCTGCACACCAAAGAGGGTCGGTAAGGGGTTTCCCATACTGGCGCACTGGGGCTTTTTTATTTACCGTACTGGAAGCCCTCTTGTTTTACGTACTTCGTTCTATCCAAAAATTTTTAAGATTTTTATTTTCCGTACTGCGTACTCAAGAAAAATAATTACCTGTACAAGCGTACCGACCCCCCCCCCCTTTCTCCAAAGACAGGCGGGGAAAAACTGACCCTTTAATCAACAATACCCACGTACATAATAATATTTTATCGAAACCCAGGGATAAGGAAATGAAAGTACAAATAAACACATCGAAATAACCATATAAGCGTGAACAGCAGAGAAAACACACAAAATAACGTTACAAAATTCAGGTTGGAAAGAGAAATGAAACTCATTGAGAAAATAACTACAAAATAATGACAAGCTAACTAAGTAAAGTGTACAGACAAGTCTAACAAGCTAACTACATAAAGTATACAGATAGGAGTAAATACAATAAAATACTATCCCTAAAAACGGGATGAAGAGGTAGGGGCGGAAGACCAAACCCACCATCCATGCACAGACCACGAGCGGCCATAGGCCGCCCACCGAAGCAAGGCAACACAACTTTCGTTGCCAGGCTTGAGGTCACGGGGCCCGAAGGCCGCCTCCATGACGTCACACTTTAAAACCAGACTGTCGCTGTCGCCGTTTGACAGATTGCTGAATAATGCTTTCTTTACTTCAAAGGCTCTTTTATTCATGGGATTGGCCAAAAATTGATTGACAACCTCCCCAAATGTTAAGGGAAGATGTTTACTACGTTTTGTACAAATATCAGCTCAACTTGAGCAAATGGTATTGTTTCAGAGGCAAATGATCAACATCAAAGGCCTTTGAAGCTTGTTTTCTCAGAAAGGATAATAGGACAAGAACCCCACCTAAGAATGGTTATTCCAAGAAAACGGCTGGGCGAAATTTAATCCGGTCAATGGCTTTTGATTTTGTAATGTCTGAACTGCAAAAATGATTCAGCGATTTTCAAAATTTTGCTTCGTTCTTTTTCTATGAAATGAAGAAAATGAACATCCTGGAAATCAAAGGGAAAATTGAAATGTCAAACTTTGAGGATGGATAACAGAAAAACGAAACCAAACATGAAAAATCATAGGATCGTTTTTTGTTGCCAATATGTCAGGATTAAGATGCAAGTGTAATTATGATTTTATCATAAATAATTAGTGACTTATATCGACATTTATGGGGTGGATGCTTTGCGGTCAACTTCCAATTGTTTATTCAACAATTAACATCACAGACACCAAAATACGGGCCATATGAATTCTTTGGAGTAAGACGATTACACACATATATGATATGTTATCCTAACGCAAATACAGTTTGAGCTAGGATTGACTAAAGTGGGATTTATTTTTGGTGTCTTACCTGTCCTTAAAGTCAATCCAAAGAACATTCACATTGTGAGATAAAGTTGATCAATGAACTAGGAAGGCCTTTGAACTCCCAATTTTTCACAATGCTGTGGACAGGAACTAAACTGGGTCAAGCTATATTAGGGATGGGTTAAACATTTTCATCATTTTTTTATTCGTACTTACAGTACACGGGGGGGAGGGGGGGGATGGGTCTGTACAATTTCACAGAATATGGAAAATGACGGTCAATTTTTGGTGCATTTTTTGGAAAATCATCATTTTTAAAGTACTAATTTGGGGAAGGGAGGGGGGTCATGAAATTTAGTACCTTAAGTATTAATTCAAAAATGATGATAATGTTGAACCATCCCTTACTCAAGTTTTATTTCCCAGATTTTTCTTTAAACAAAGACTGGCTTGAACATTGAGGACTAGAGAAGCAAAACATATAAGCTCTTTTTTAATGATTATCTGTAGCAGATATTGGTAAGCAAAGATAAAGTCATTGTCTCTTGGCAAGACGAAAATATAGGCCAATCTACAACTACTCTCAGTACAGAAGTATCAAGCATATAAAAAAATGGCTGACCTTTTTTTAAAGTTTCATATACTGTGACTAATATATTTCCAGAGTGATTTTTTTACCTTTTACCATATAGCTTTCCCCTATATAGCACAAAATTGTAAAGCATACCCATATCTGCACCATCTCCTTGTTTACATAGAGAATCTTACATGGGGTTTCCCATGAGAAATGCCAAAGCCTTAGACGTGGGGATAGGGTGTGTGAGGAAAAGTTTTTTTTTTTTTTTTTTTTTTTTTTTTAATATTTTTTTGTCATGTAGAAAAAACTACAAGCGATAAGTACAGGGGGATACATCCAGGACCTGGGGCCCAGCACACTTGAGACAGAGTGTGTGGTGGAATGCAAAGGGTAAGATCTTCATATTGTGACCCCCATATTCCAAGGGGCCATATGACCACCTTACACTCAGAACAGAAAATTGTAACTGTTCATAATGTACATCATGCATTCTGCTTTCCATACATGGTCTGTTTGTTCAAATCCATTAATAACTTTTCAAGTTGCTGAAGAAAAACAATACACTGGGGCAAGTGCCAAATACAATAATTGGGTCATGGTGACTCCAAAAACATGTCACCAAGCACAGTTTGATGCACAATGTACTCATGTGCAATTTTGATATGGAGGCTCAATTCTCCTTGCCACTGATGTCCAAGTTAGGCTCTGCCATTACAAAATCATCTCTTTCAACTTTGCAGGACTGCTGACCTGATAAAAATATGTCAAGGTCACTGATATTATATAGAACACTGGAGTTGGACATCATCTATATATCCTATGAATTCGGCATGTCTAATTCAATTATTGTTCATGATATGCAATTTTATATTTTTCAACACATTTTGGCTGATAGCTTCTGTCAAAGTATAGGTGGTGCCACTGGTATCAATATGCCACTGAGATTTTGAACTCCTTTACAATCCTACTTAATTTCATGAAGATCTATACAAAAATTAAGGATGCTAGAGTGATCACAATAATTTCACATTTTGACCCACATATTCCATAATGCTGAGGTGGTGCCACCAATATCAAACTCAACCTAGACTTTCATACACTTTACAAGTCCTCAAAGTAACATGGGGCTATCTTAAAAACTATGCACTGTATCTTGCTCACCAGCAAAAGTTTATAAATGAGCAGATGGATTAACAAACATGAACGATCATATGAGCTCTGCGACCTATGGTCAGCAAAGCCAAACATTAGGGGGGGGGGGGGGGGAGAGAGAGAAAATACATTGTGAAATAAATACCTCCCCCTTAAAGCGCCCCAAACCACCTGATGGTCAAATGTCACCTGCTTCTATGTTTAGGACTAATTTCACCCATAATGAAAATCAATTTGAGTGATAATTGTAAATAAGACCTATCAAGATACCATGCCCAGGTCAACAACTTTCCTCAGTGTCCAACCTAAGCCAAGGCAAAGCTGTCATCTCAGTCTTAATTCAAGGGGGGAAAGGGTTAATATTGCCACAAAGTAACAAAATTCCAAGTCCTGAGATGCCAAAAATGATCATATGTCACTGGATGTACTCCTGCTAAATTATCAGTTATCAAAATGTCACACGACAAAATCAGATTCCAAGCTTCCTCTTGACCTTTTGTATCGATCATGTAAAGATAAACCAACATATTGTGTCATGTGATAAATTGACATTTAACACAACTTTTCTTCCCAAGGGAAGATTTGAATATTTCATTTCCAAAAAGTAGGTACCAAACAATTTGTGACCATTTCTCATAACAACACTAATAATCAATTTACTTATCATCAATAACAATATTAATTCAGTGACTCTTGAAAACTGCAACAACAGTAAAATAGCATTCAAGTAAGGCTACAGATTTTTTTACCAACACGGTCTTTCCTCTTTGTGAACATACATGTACACATACACAAATATGTATGATCATGGAGATAGAAATGGGTGGAGGAACAACTGGAGAGTTTCTAAAGTTACATCTAAATCCCGTTGTGGTAGCTTCCATTACAACCCGTGCTAAAATGCTTGCACTGAGAAGCTTAAGTACCATATTTTCATGATTAAAATTTGACTGCCCAACATGAACCGACACATAATTGTTCTCCATATCTACATTCTGTGATTCAAAGAACCATGGACCTACTATCTGAAGGACTGAGCACCAGCAAGAACTTCAAATGCTGGAGCTTTGTTACTGCCCCAGCGTGTGAGGGGCAATAAAACTCACAGGTGTCAATTGTGTATTCGCGGCCGCTAGTCTGCCAAGCGTTAAACGGTGGGCCGAAGATACGCTTCAGTAGTTTTTTACCTTTACAAATGATTCATTTTATTGCATTTTTCATGTTTCAAATTTGCAATTTTTATTTTTTTTTTAATTTTTTTTTTTTAATTTATTTATTTACTTATTTATTTTTTTGCATTTTAAACATTAGTCTACTACCTCCATGGTCTACCACAGTAGTCTGACTTTTATGGAGGACATGTGCAACCTCAAAGTCCCAGTTCAAGTAGTTCTTAAGTTATAGCACTGAAGGGTAAAATTAATGTATGTTACACTGTGACCTTAGAAATGAGGTCAAGGGCACTCATGTACTGTCTAAGCCTGACCTTTCTAGAGAGACATTTACCTGTGCTAAATCCAGGTCCTAACGTAAAACAGATCTTAAGTTATCAAGCAAACACTAAACTTCACATCAGTTGTCCTGTGACATTGGGCATGAGGTCAAGGTCACTCATGGACTGTCTGAGTGTGGCCCTCAAAGAGGGTCTTAGCCATATAAAACACCAAAGTCCAGGCTGAAATAGTTCTCCAGTTACCTGTAGAGTTTTAAAAACACACCTAAGTAACCCTGTGACCTTGAGAATGAGGTCAAAGTCACCCATGTACTGTGTTGCTCCCACTGTCGTGCCCTCAAGTGTTTCTATGCAATTTTGAATCAATTGGCCAAGTGGTTTTGGAGAAGACTTTTTAAGATTTGGCCACAAAATGAACAAAAAAATTATTAAAAAAACCCAAATCTCTGGAGTGTGACCATTTGGACAAACTCACTAGAGACCCACCCAAGGTATATTCCAACCAAGTTTGAAGTGGATCTGGTTAGTGATTTTGGAGGAGAATTCAAAATTGTGAATTACCATTGCAATCCCCATTCACTTACATAGTAATCAACTAGAACAGACTGATTTTCCAACAGAAAATCAAATGTCTCCCGGTGGAACACTTACGTCTCTGAATGAGCTACAGGTGATAACAAATTACAGATGACCAAGTTTGCTTGAAAATTACAATCCTATTTTAGCTCTCACCTAGATACATTACTCTAGCAATTTTCATCAAGTTCTTCAAGACTTATTGCAAAGCAACCAATTTCACATAAATGACCCTGTGACCTTGAAAATTACGTCAAGGTCATCCAAATACAATCCCAACATTGGTCTTACCTTGATGCATAATCCCACCAAGTTTCATCAAATTCCATCAAGTTCTTCATGACTTATCAAACGGAAACCAATTTCACAAAAGTGACCCTGTGACCTTCAGAATTCGCTCAAGGTCATCCAAATACAATCCCAACATTGGTCTTGCCAAGATACATAATCCTACCAAGTTTCATCAAATTCCATCATGTTCTTCAAGACTTATTGCACGGAAACCAATTTCACATAAGTGACCCTGTGACCTTGAGAATTCGCTCAAGGTCATCCAAATACAATCCCAACCTAGGTCTTGCCAAGATACATAATCCCACCAAGTTTCATCAAATTCCATCACGTTCTTCAAGACTTATCGAACGGAAACCAATTTCACATAAGTGACCCTGTGACCTTCAGAATTCACTCAAGGTCATCCAAATACGATCCCAACCTAGGTCTTGCCAAGATACATAATCCTACCCAGTTTCATCAAATTCCATCAAGTTCTAAGACTTATCGCACGGAAACCAATTTCACATAAGTGACCCTGTGACCTTGAAAATTAGGTGAAGGTCACCCAAATACAATCCCAACCTAGGTCTTGCCTAGATACATAATCCTACCAAGTTTCATCAAATTCTGTCAAGTCCTTCAAGACTTATCGCACGGAAACCAAGTGTTGAAGAACCTGAACAACAACAACAACAACAACAACAACAACAACAACAAGCGGAAGAAACGGGCACTAAAACAATATGTCCCCCGGCTTCCACTGCGAGACATAATAAACTGTATGCTTTAACCGATAAGTAACCGATTGAAAAATTAATTAAAAATCAGATTCGCAGTACGCCATCCTGTGAATAACTTTGGTGGACCCTTCTACAATGAACATTTCCACAAAGTTCCAGCATAATTTGAGTGACGGTTTTGGAGAAGAAGTCAAAAATAGTGAAAACACACACCTTTTGCACAAAATATTTTTGAAAAATCAAAGCGCCACCTGTTAAACAATTAAGGTCTCGAGGCACCCAGTAGTCACCCTAAGCAATTTTGAATCAATTGGCAAAGCACTTTTGGAGAAGATTTTTAAGATTTGCCCCAAAAATGAACAAAAATAAATCTAATAAAATCCACAAATCAATGGGTTGTGATCATTTGATCAAACTTGGTCGAGACCCACCCAAAGTACATTCTCATGAAGTTTGAAGGGAATCTGGACCGTGGTTTTGAGAAGTTGAAAACATGAATTTCCATTACAATTCCCACTCACTTACACAGTAATCAATTGTATGTATTAAACAATAAGTCCCCGAATCGAAAAATTCATTAAAAGTAAGGGATTCGCATCAACGCCACCTTGTGAACAACTTTAGTTGCATTCCACAAGGAACATTTCCACCAAATTTCAGCATAATCTGAGTGATGGTTTTGGAAGAAGTCCAAAATAGGGATAACACACTTTTCTACATTAAAAAAAAAAAAAAAACTTGAGCAAGAGGACTGTGACAGTCCTGTGCTCAGCTGACAAGTATATATGTGCCCTTGCAATTTTTTAAGATTTGCCCAAAAAAGAACAAAGAACTTCATAAAAAATTCAAAAACTAATGGAGCATGACCATTTGAACAAATCTGGTAGGGACCCACCCAAGGTACATTACCACCAACTTTGAAGTCAATCTGACTGATGGTTTCACAGAGGAAGTAAAAAATGTGAATTAGCATTAGAATGACCATTGACTTACATAGCAATCAATAGGAAAGGTGCATTTACCAATAAGTACCTGAATTGAAAAAATTGTTACAAATCAGGAATACACAGCAGTGCCACCTAGTGAACAACTTTGTTTGACCCTTCCACATAGAACATATTCACCAATGTCTTGTCAGCATAATTCAAGCCACTTCAAAGTTTTTCTACAATGCTCATTCAGGCATGATGTAAACAATGAAGTGTGACAGTGATGGTACAAATCTGTAGTGACCATCACTATCGATCATTTACCCAACTATGAAAGCCCTACCCAGCGTAGTTAATGAAACAATGCCACTCCTAAGTTTTTTGTTGACAGACAGATGGACATAACCAATGAAGTATGACAGTGATGGTACAAATCTGTAGTGACCATCACTATCAATCATTTAGCAAACTATGAAATCCCTACCCAGTGTAGCTAATGAAATAATGCCACCACCAACTTTTTCTACAATGCTCATTCAAGCATGGTGTAACCAATGAAGTATGACAGTGATGGTACAAATCTGTAGTGACCATTCTTATAAAGCATTTACCTAAGTATGAAATCCCTACCCAGTGTGGTTAGTGAAATAATGCCACCCCTAATTTTTTTCGTGAACTGACAAAGGATGGACATCCAGAAAGTGAATGCTAAGTCTCACCAACAGCTTATGCTGGCGAAACAACAATCAGGGTTAAACTTGATTTTCCCAGACAACTTCAATTTTTATATCACTTTGCTTTTATTTTCCCAGTCTGAGATCACTATTTCATGCAACCTGTGTGTTCTTCCAAACAAACTGTGAATTCCATATGTGAGTTTGACAAAAACATATGAACCGTGGCTATCTCAAAACTCACTTGTGCTGTCTCTTTGCCCACTACAGTTGTGTGGAGCCTTTACAGAAAAGAGGACATTCAAACAGCAAATCACAAACACTGTAGGATCTGTGCTGTGGGCTGACATCTTCACAATCATTTGTCCAACCTTCTACAATTCACTAGCTGTGAAATATGCACCTGAGAAGCCAGTGGCCACAGTTAACTACCTTGCGGCACAGTCAAAGCTCTAGTTGCTGCACCCTGATGTAGTGTTCACCCATGTCTGAAACTTACTCTTCATGGGTATGAAGGATAAGGTTTTAATTGTAATCTTTCATTTGATATGTCACTCACTGGTTTCAAGTAGCAGACAAACCAAAGAGAGGCCATGATATATTTAATAAAACACCAACTCCTCCTGATCCTACAGAAAAAGGACTAATCATTGTATCCTTTGGATCCTCAGCAGAGGCCCGGACTGATGTTGTAACTAACAATTTCTTTGATGATTAACACACATGTTGTTTGGAAATACATTGACACCATTCCACACAATTTACCTGCCAGGATGAAACTGCAGCCATGGATACCACAAAATGACCTTCTAGGGCACCCCAACACGAGGCTATTCATCATGCACTGTGGCAACAATGGCCAGTTTGAGACTCTTTATCATGGCATCCCAATGCTAGGATTTGGGTGATCGGTACCACAACAGACCGTGTAAGAAATACAAGGGCTTTGGCATCATAATGGACCTCAACGCCTTCACTACTCAGGAATTTGTCAGGAACATCAACCATATTCTCTGAACTCCATCATACAGGGACAATATCACACAAGCTTCACAGATATTAAAGTCACAATGTCTGAATCCATGTCAATGTGCAGTACATTGGATAGAACATGTATTACTTCACTACTGAGGAATTGGTCAGGAACATCAACCATATTCTCTGAACTTCATCATACTGGGACAATATCACACAAGCTTCACAGATATTAAAGTCATAATGTCTGAATCCATGTCAATGTGCAGTACATTGGATAGAACATATACTACAATATGGTGGTGACCAGCTCCATTCACATGCCATGATACCAGTATCTTATGGTTGACATTTTGATTTTAGTCTTTCTTGTACTTCTCCTTGGTGTTTTTATTTCTAGCATCCATAGACCAACAGTTGAACTTGCCAATAGGTTCAACAGATACAATGTGTAGGCATGGGCTTCTTGTTAATATGTGCATTATCACATTCACGTGATCAACTGTAACTGACAGTCCCATCAACAAGGTCTAACATCAACATTTGACAGGAGCTAATCAGACAACTCTTGGATTACGGACGTGTCCAACTTACGCCATGTCAACCAATGAGAGACAAGTCATTTTTGGTATGTGTAAAATATTTGTTCATCACAGTTTTGCTGGAGACCTGACACGACCTAGCTATTTGTTAGTACTGCATCCCATGTGATATTAACAAACTGCATACCCAAATTGTAAATAAGTGTAACACGAATTTACCACTTACATTTCCAACATATTTGTAGACAGTCTCGCCCAATATGTGGTATGCAGTTACAACAGTGTTCAGTGCTGCTGACCGCACGTTATTGTCTCGGTCTCCAATCTGCTGGGCAATGATCTTGAGTGCCTGAGCTGGAGATGGTTGGCAGACATTCATACCATATATTTCTATGAGATTGCCCAACTCATCCAGGCACTCTGTAAAAGAACAAAGACTACTAAATACAACAATTTTTTCTTTTTCTTTTTTTTATTTGATTTTGTGTAAAAATTTTTGTTGTTTGTGAAAGTATACATTAAACATGTTCCAAAGCAGGATTTCTATTAAGTGGCTCTTCTTACTTGTCAATTGTACAAACATGTTTCAATCATGACTATACAACTACAGCATTTTTTGCAAGATCTTTTGATGTATAGTATTGCAATCTGTTTTATTTACACCAGCAGTGTTTTGGTTTTTTTTTTTTTTGGATAAATTCATGAGGACTTACATTCATGACTAGATAAAAATTTGGATTTTTCTTAAATGTGTTTCAGTAAACAGAGCCCTTCATATTTTAAACAATTTCATAGCCTCAGAATTTGGCAGTATTTTTAATTTCACAGATTCAACATGAGCATGAAAATTATGAAAATGAAGCAATTTGCAGTATTCTGACACAGTTAGGGGCCGTATCACATTTATCGTTCGTCCTGGACGCAAAACTTTACATTTGAGACGAACGCAGATGCAGCAACTAATTGGTTCATCCCAAACCCTGCTGGACGCAGCGGGAAGAACGCAGACGATATCAGACCATGGCAGTGGAACGCAGGCCAGCACACCTGCAAGGACGAACGCAGGCTGACTTTCTACCGGACGAACCATGCACTGTTCAAAGCCAAGCTATTAATAGTACATGCCCCATCTGCGATACCTGAGTGACCTGCTTTGTTTCGAGACGAACGTAGGAGCAAGCGCCGAGCATATTGATGGGGGCTTTGAATACATGCCTCACTTCCTCCATGTATATACTATATATTTTTTGATGGACTTACTGCTCAAGTTTGGCCCTTCCTGTCAGTAGAGTTGTTTTTCCAGAGGCATTATCCAAAAAATGCTCCCACCCCCACCCCCGTGTGTTGTTATTTTCGTTCATCAGTATTGCAGACTGCAGTTTTTTAAGTCATTTGTAACACATTTTCCAAGAATACAATGTCACAAAACAATTGTGATTAAATTCAATTAACTCCCCGTTTAAACCTACTGTATTCCCCGCCTTCATTTTATGTTGCCGATTTAATTTACGGGATTATATATATGTACACACAGTACCAAATGAAAGTCATTTTTTAACACCTCACCGCGCGACTCTTGCGCTGCCCAAGGCAGCAGCGGCATCGGACCTAGCACTTTATAATACAGCACACGCACCTGCTCGGACTTGGGCAAGTTACCGTGTGGGCATGCTGCATCTTTATTTTGGGATCCAGGATCTAATAAGTTCAAGTGACAGATCGGGTCAACTGTGTGTGCCGTGTAACTTAAAAAAAAAAAAAAAACGGGCGACTCGAGTGGAGTTCATCAGAAATACTATCGTCCAGGGTTAAGATTTTATTGCCAATGAAATAATAGAAAGCCTACAATGTAACGCAGCTGTTGCCCTGAGACTACTCGGCGCCACCGTGGTCTTGCCTTCGAATCGGATCGTTCGCCTTCAATTTTGTTCAAACACTTTCCTTACCCTTCCGCTCCTCAGCATTAAATGTGATATAACAACAGCAAAAAACATTGCCATGATAAAACTTCGATTGCAATTACAGTGACGCTCAAAATAATGACACGACAAAAGCTGGTCATACCAAAATGCCCACATGTCAAAATATCGTTATATCAAAAAAAAAGACAGGTCAAGGTAAGTGACCGGTCACACTACTGACAAACTTCAATGACGAAATGCAACAATGACAGAAAATAATGCCAACAAATGATCGGCACAGTCAAGCGCCTGGTGGACCTAACTTGTGTACGCATGATGACCACTGCTTGATGATCAACACCAGGGATCAACACATACACACATTTCTTGTTTGTGTAATTTGAGATCTAACACGAGTTATATGACAAGAGGTGACTGAGCCAGCATCATTCATAAGTCATCTGAGCTGGCAGTACTATTTTGACAATGTATACATCCTTGATTTCCCATTATGAATCCGATGAATTTGTTTTATTTACCTTTCTCTTCTCTGCCAAGTAATTGTGAATGTAAGAAAACACGGTGATTCAGGAATTGATTCAATATAGGCCTAATGTGTAACTATGTGCCTAAATAATTCCACGCCTGATACAGCCATCAAATGCAGGTGAATGAAAATGTCAGTCAGTTACCATTTTGCTCACAGGGGCTTTGCAGTAGGCCTCGTGGCGGGCTCGAAACAGTTGCATGACACTCTTATCAAAAATCGACCGGAAGAGGGCTGTCACATGTTATTTATTGTTAAATAAAATACCTGTTCATTTAAAGTCAAGTTGAAGCTAATACATACACATTTGTGAAGAAAATACCCGCCGTGATGCCCTATGGACATTGATGGACTCGTCCTGTAGGCTGTAGTCATTGGTGACCACAGCATGACAAGAAGAGTGTGCCGCGGTTGGTCACGTGATCAAAACTTTCCAGAACCTGGTTGTTTATAAATAGAAATGACAGGCTGCGTGCCTGGCTTGCCGCCAGAAAACAAGTCGAAACTATTTTTTTTTTTAAATTATTTATTTATTGTTATTATTATTATTTATTTATTTATTTTTGAGCCGTGAAAGTTATCTTTGTGTACTTTCTAATCAGAATCAGTGTGGAGGTAATCTGTTGTACGGTTTGCGATCCACAGGCACAGTGGTACGCCTACAAATCAGTATGAAACTTGACAGTGAAAGTGCACCCTGACCAGGCATGCAGCTCAAGCATACGGCCTCACACAGCCACACTCACAGAGCACAAAATTGCAATTCTTTTCGTTGTTTTATTCCCACTTTAGTACAACATGTGCATGTATTATGGCAGTATATCAAACGCCCAGGGATAAATGCATCTTAATTCGTTACAGTTAGGCTAGAAATGCTTTAGTTCTACAAAACGCGTTAAAGTCGCAAACATTACAAAAATTGCGTCGTTAGAAAACTAATTTGGCAGAGACAATGACTGTCAACAAAAAATAATGTGGCTCTTAAAGAGTTAATCCTGTCACTGCCAAGCAGAACGAAAAAGAGAATGAAACTAACCACAAAAAAAAAGAAAAAAAAAAAAAAGACTTGTCAATGCCGGTATTAATTCTTTTCAGATAATTTACTTGTCGCCACATCCTCGCGGAATCAACAGAAGTGAACATTTGTCCAGGGAGATATTGCAATATTTCAAAATGCACCTGTTAATATGCTCATCTAGTGAAAAATACATATAAACATACCAAAGTCAATGATTTCAAAATGTGTCAGTCAATATTTGAAATGATGTCCCCAAAATACCAGAGTTTAACAATCCCGGAGATATTTTTTTTGTCCGACTTTGTAAATTTTTCAGTTTTCATTTTTTCTTCTAACTTTGAAATTTTGCCTTAAAAAAAAATTAAAAAAAAAATGAGCAGCCCCAGATTTATTTTATTTTTATCTCGAGAACTGCACCACAAAAACAGCCAACCCCACCTCCCCCCGTAAACTAAGGAATAAAAAATGAAAGGCCTAAATTCGAATGATACTTGTGCCCGGGACACCCGAGCCAGGATTCTTCAATTTTTATGCAGTAACTCGATAAAACAAATGTGCGAATAAAGGAGATTAACTTCAAAGCCCAAGATTGAGTCTGTAAATGTAGACCAAAATCAAATATCATGATATTTCCAACATCTGCTAGCTGCAAGAAACAACAGGCCTGCTCTTAAAAAAAGTCAATACGTTCAGTGGTAACTATGATGACACACTCAAGGGTATATCAACGTATTACCACTGAGTAAATAAACTATCTTTGAACCAGAAATATTCATACGTATTATACACGTTCCTGAATTAATATGATCCGACACTGAGTTCATTGTCTTTATTGTTAATTTTCGAATAGAAATACGGAGAGAAAGGATTCATTGTTGCTGGTCAGTAGCTACATCCGTGTGTGAACTAGGCCTAAGCGAAATAAGCGGTTCCAGAGAAGATTTAGTCAAATCCTAACGAATTTCGATGAAATGTATGATGCTTTATTAATCAGAAACATCAATTTTAAATATATGTGAAGCAGATATGAGAACTACCCCCCACAAAAAGAATAATTTTCGTATCTGATTTGGCAAGCAAAGCTGTGCATGCGGCACGGAGATTTTGATCATAATCAGTCTTCTTCGGCAAAAGGAATTCTTTCAGCTTTGTTAAGTACGTCTGGCTATATTTCAAACCCTGACTTAATGTGTCGTGTACATTTTCAGTCTTATCCACACCCGGCCCTGGACGAAATGATTACGTATCAACTGCAAACTGCGCAGTGCCTCTTGAGATTTTTGACCGCCATTTTGTGGATAAGCTGGTCACATCACCCACATAGTTTTGGAGAACTGGCAAATGATGGGAAAGTAAAAATACCCGCACCGCAGTCAAACAGAACAACACATTATTTAATAAGCATCGAAATCGCAAATTTGTCAAGATATGCCCTCACATTCAGCATTGTCTTCGATGAAAGATCGTGATTTGTGCTTGGCTTTGCCGCACGTTTGCGATAACGGGCCCCGTGAAATACAACAGAAACCCCCCATACAAGTACACGGCCGGCAGAACACGTGTCGCTCCGGACTTATATAAAACGTAGCTATATTCACACACCGTCTTGGCTAATCAATAGTTTTGAGTGAGGTCTTTTTAACAGGAAAAGACTTGATACAAACTCAATTCAAATTGATTGTAATTTTCTTTCCATATAACGTCGCGGCTGGGCATATATGTAGTTAGAGAATGGATACTATGGCCGGGTAACGATTCATGCCACACTTGTGTTGCCTGGCCTTCCGTGTCTTCTAAATGAACTTTGGAACATTTGAATCTTTGCTGCATTCACATCAATGACACTGCAGTACCCTCTTTCATGATCATAGTTTCGATTTCTTATTGAACATTATTTTCACACTGCTACACGAAGAGAAAAGGACTAGGCCTACATAAATTAAAATTCCCGTTATTTTGCATTTATTAAACTTAATGAAACCCCAGAACTTAAAATAGAAAAGTCGAAGACTGCTGACAACCTAAATTCTCTCTCTCTCTCTCTCTCTCTCTCTCTCTCTCTCTCTCTCTCTCTCTCTCTCTCTCTCTCTCTCTCTCTCTCTCTCTCTCTCTCTCTCTCTCTCTCTCTCTCTCTCTCTCTCTCTCTCTCTCTCTCTCTCTCTCTCTCTCTCTCTCTCTCTCTCTCTCTCTCTCTCTCTCTCTCTCTCTCTCTCTCTCTCTCTCTCTCTCTCTCTCTCCTCCATTTTTTCTTCTGCCACTTTTTCCGATAATACTTAATTATCACTCCCGTTTTTCCCTACTTGGAATCTGTGCAAACATTGTCCATTTCAAAAAGGAGTGTTTCCACTCAAAGATCTCAGGTTAGCAGCTGAAGCACGTTTCAAAAGTTTTAAGATGATTTGGACTTTAATATACGTGCTACATGTCAGGACAGAATGGGAGGGGTCATTTTGCCTGACAACCTCTCAAGAAGGAAAGACGTTTATTTCGTGCATGACTTCTACAGAGACCGTTGGACATGGAAAATACATATAAAAATATTTGCTACTGGTATGGTAAACAAACTGGCTAAATATCACGAGTTGATTCACAACGATGATTGCTGTAATTTGTAAACCAATATCTCTTATTAAACTTGGCCAAAGGGATCAACATACTGCAATAAGCTAGTTCTGTAGGCCTAGGGTGCTTAAAAGGTGTACATGGGAGCAATGAAACTAACAATCTGTTGTTAGTATATGCAAGGAGGTTACACCAAAGGAGAGTCCACTCTGGCTTTTTCGCCAGGTGGATCATTTTGCGGTTTTAAATGAGATTATTTGATAGCGATGTGATAAGCAGACTTGGGGGGGGGGTGCATGGGCCGGCTGCTTTGGGCTGTGAATATCGCGCATACTCACGCAAATTATACACCGCCTTTGAAACCTGAGGAACATATTTCAATTTAAATTTCAATGAATCAATGGATTTGATATTTCATAAGTCCCAGCAGCACCCTTAGCACGCTGTAAGGAGTACATTCGAACATACTCAGAACATCATTTGCCATCTTTTGCAAGTTTATTCGCCCGCACCACAACTCAAGCCAACATTCATCAGCTCACCGTTCACACCTATTGTCTATTTACCTGCAGCGTGTACATTTTATTGCAGACAAACGTCAATACTTGCGACTAGTTGTTTCCATTTTGTGTTTAAAATGAGAATTTCCCTGTTACACGGATAAAATCTAACATCCACCCGTTTTTGTCACAATTTGAGTCATGAAGTCCAAAATCTACACAAAAACTAAAGTAGTTTTGCCCGTTTGCGGCCTCAACGCCCTATTTTATACTGCTGGAAAGCTCAGGATTTTGTCTCTTTGCGTCACAGGCTCTGTGATCGGTTAAAAATAAAGAATTCATGGGATATCTTTTTTATGTTGAGTGCACCATTGTCGTGACGGCCGGCGAACCAAAGAAGTGCATTACAGCTTGCCAGACATGGTTTGTGAGGGACCAACGCTGGCCCTTTGAAGTTCCGCTCTGGTGCTTGCAAGACAAGGTTTGTCAGGGACGAACGCTGGTCTCCGCTGGTGTTCGCCCTGGACGCTACCGGACGCAAGCAGACCATGCCAGACCATCACAGATAATATCAGACGAAGAGCGCTACCGCGGTGCGTTCATTTGGGCCAGACGTTAATGCCCAGACGAACGATAAATGTGATACGGCCCCTTATGAGCCAGAGAAACAAAAAATACACATTAAAGATACTTTACAAAACCAAAAGTACAGGTTGACAGCACATGTATTTCAGAATGAAATAAGAACTGCATCAATGATTTAAGCCATGTGTTATTCCCTTTTGCCAAGATGAAATATGACAAGCAATAACCAAGACATTGAAATTTACGGTTACCTGTCCTCTGTTTTGCATTCTTAGACTTCAACCCATCCACTATATAACTGAACATTTTACTGGCAGGATACACTTTGTAGATCAGCTTGAAAATTGCACGGATATCCCGTCTAATGTTGTCCTTGGGATCACCCACCTGTTAACATACACAAACATTTGGCAACAGTCAGTCAGCTTAACCAGTTTTTGTTTTGTTCTCACTGTTACAACAAACCATACATAAATAAGTCTTTATGTTCAAGAGAAGAAAACTTGTCCTTCTGAATATATCAAATAAGTGCATCTAAACAGTCTGAAGTTTTGCTTTTCAAAAAAAAAAAAAAAAAAAAAAAATGCAAACGACGGAGGGAGGGAGGGAGGGAGGGAAAGAGAGAGATATAGGAGTGTTGCAGGACATTGAATTGCAGGATAAATTCATCCACTTCCACGTACATGTATGTTCGCTTCACCAATCTGCAGTGATTTTAATGCTTTATGTAAATGTAGTGCAAAGTGTGTACTTCTAAAAATTTTTTACGAAAGTTGCACAAATTAAAGATGGCAGAAACTATATGAGCATTTAGCCTCACCTTCCCAACTAAATAAGGGACAAATGCAGAAGCCTCAAATTCCTGTAGGTGATAATCTTCACTGGACAGCATACCGAAGACTGTTTGAAGGTACTTGAGGCCCAGCATCAAGACACTCGGATTGGTGTCAAAGAACCTCAATGTCATCCACTTCAGAATTACATCTAGTTGGGCTATGGTGGCATCAATCGAGTTCTCACAGGACTGTAATGATCATCCAACCAATACATTTTATTACTCCCATGTATGCAATGATCAGTGGTGGCTTCGTTAGAGACAGTGAACAAAGACTCTTTCTAACAGCTTTTTCTTTTTCTTTTTAACATATACAAGTGGTATGTTCTAACAGTATAAGTATTCACTATGGACACAAAAATATCCTAATTAACCTTTGTGCCCATCAGAAAGTTGTTCGTTATACTCCAGACAGCAACTGTACACACACACTGTCCTGTCCTACAAGACTGCCGCTGTGCTGCCACCCAAAATGCAGCCTCTTAAGGACCGGTCAGACAGCAATTTTCAGGTAACTAAGTACCACCTATCAAAGTTCACACAGTGAAAAATATCAAAGAAAACATGCAAAGATGCATCTTTTTGAAATGGTCATAACCCCAAGATTCTAAATCTGACTACTGTTTCAACCTTGTCATCTAATTCTTAAATAAACATACAGCTTGTGCCAAACATGTTAAATTTCAGATCCTGGTAGGTAACACAGACCTTGTTCAATGTATCAATGGCCTTGATATGCTGCTTGAAGTCTGTATGGAAGAGCTGGTCTAAGACAGTCTTACTGAAGCCAGCTTCCATCTGTGCATGGAGCTGTTCTGTGAACTCTAGTCGGGGAGCAGTGAAGTTCCATTTGAGTACCTGCCATGTGAATTAACAATGTTAAGGTCTATCAACATAGATATAAAAACCTTAGACAAGAATTATGTGAAAGCAAAAGTACATGTATACTATGTACCAAATTATCATTGCTTTTACCAGCACATTATGACGATCAAAATGGCTTTTTGGAATGGCCTCAGTGGATATAAAAAAAACAAAAAACACATTTATATTTTAAGCACAGAGACCATAACATTTTTTACTGTAATTCCCTCATGCCGAGTGATCCGTTACACTGCCTAACATACCCAGTCATGTTACAAGGACAGTGGTTCTAGCATTAACCTTTTAGTACAGTGGTTGTATTATTAATGGACTAGTTAAATTGTGTAACAATGGATCCTGTCATCAGTGTTTTACAACAAGCACACTCTACTGTACAAACTGAAAATTCTTCTATGGTTCTTTTCCACACTTCAATGTTTATCACACACAACTGTTAAAATTTATATATGTACTGCAAATCTGTATGACTGAGATCTGAAGTTACAATTTTCTTTCCTCAAAAAAACCCCTCCTGAATCAATTCACTTAAGAAACCATACGACCTGTAAGAATATATAATTATTATGCCAATAATATACTGGAAATTGTCCTACCTTCATTTGTTTCTCCTCCTTTATTCTCTGTTCCTTGCTGTTGTTGGCTACAATGGGAGGGGAGGTGTCTTCTTCTTTGTTTTTCTTGTTATTGTTATTTGTGGCCTGGAAAACCCAAGGACAAAATTTTCAACTCACATCAAAAATGTGTATCTCTGATAGTAGCACATGAAAATGCAGAAAAAATTTCATTCTATCATCGGCAGCGGGCAACAGCCAATCAGATGGCTGTATTTTAATCTTTGACGTGTTCGTTTTAGCACTAACCACAGCTCCAACAAGCAATTTATATTGAACTTTTTTTTTTTGTTTTATGAGGGTGAATACCATTTTTCGGTCCAAAAGAAACTACAATTTTGTGTTTCCATACTTTAGATTTGAAACAAAACAGTTTGGGGTGTTAAAATTTTTCGAATTATGCCGCAACGCTTTGTTTACATACATGCAGGGCCATCTGTTAACAATTGCAAATTACCATTTCAAACAGTCGACCTACCATTTCCACTATTTGGCATTCCTAATCGATTCCAGATGTGATGCTAAAGTTGAACACAGCGTTTACTCATAGTCCAACAATGTTTGCGTGTGTATGTGTAAGGTTGGTAGAATCAATGGAACTCTTTGCTTGCATTGACTTACAAAAACTTAAATTCAGAGTGGTGATTTGGCACTACGCGTTGTGATTGCAATGAAGTACCACTTTACTTGGAGATAGCTGGGTGGCTGGTAGACGTGTGTAGGCCTACTATGCAAAAAGTGCAGCATTGGGGGAAATTATTAGAGTTATATTAAATCTAACTATGATAGAACAGACTTTAATACTCTCCATCCAGTGATTGTGTGGATTCTATGACCTCCGTTGGATAACATGCCCTCAGCGCTTCATGCTTTGGTCACGATATCTGACGTCGGTCATAGAATCCACACAATCACTGGCTGGGGAGTATTAAAGTCTATAGTATTAACCCATTGCTAGGCAGAGTAAGGCCGAGTCTTTCACTAGCGTGGGTTGTGTGCATTGTGCTCAACTCATGTCAAGGAAAGCTATTGACCTAGGGAGTGCAATCATGAAGTCTTACAGACAAATCTCAGCAAAAATGTTCTCTAATAATCATAAGTAAAAAGGTTCATACAGACAACAATTTACATCTGGACACTTTTGGGAAATTTGACTGGCAATGTTTTCACGGAAATATGGAACTGTTACAAATCATATACATTCAAAATTATGTTTCTGAAGCCTCAGTACTATTCAGAGACTGGCATTTCACACAAGTACAGCCAACAAATAGTTTCCCAGGTGGACTAACTCAGATGGAATTCTTGGTGTGTATCTTGCTATGCATGTGCTGTAAAAGTAACAATAATGACGGGGAATAAATATGGTACATGAAATTCTGCATGATTTTCTGGGTTGTCCTTTTACCATCTTGAAGACACTTATTTGTTGTATCTTTAAGGTGACACAAACAAAGCTAGTCACTCAGAGGAGTGCTGTCTTCAACCGGCTCTCCTGTTTTGGTTTTTATTTTTAGACCCGTAAAACTATATATATTCTTGTTGCTTAGGATCTCTAGATTATATATACACTAAGAAAAATTTTTAAAAATCATTTTTTGGGCAAAAAATGGACATTTTATGAAATGGTCCGATTTGGAGATTTTTCTCAAGATTCTCGAAAAATATAGTACTTAAAACCTCAAAAATTTGCAAAATGAAACTTCGTAGACATGCCCAGGACTGGTTTTTTGCGTTTTGGAATATGTTTTTTTTTTAGGCAGTTTCATGCCCTCTAAACATGAAGAAGTGTTCATTTTCACCAGCATCATAATTAATAATCGATTACAATTTCTCTATTGCGTTTATGGAAAAAGTGAAGGAACCGAACCTGGACATGACTACAAAGTTTCATTTTGCAAATTTTCGAGTTTTTAAGTACTATATTTTTCGAGAATCCCGAGAAAAATCTCCAAATTGAACCCTTTTGTAAAATGTCCATTTTTTGCCAAAAAAAGTGATTTTAAAATTTTTTCTTGGCGGATATATAATGTAAAGATCCCAAGCAATAAGAATTTGTATAGTTTTATGGGTCTAAAAAGGGTAGGGGCCTCACCTTCTTGGGTGGAGCTTTCCCCCTACTTCGAGCAGCACTACTCCCTGGGCGGCTAGATGGGGCACTACTGGGCTCACTTGGCTCATCCTTGACCTCCACCTTAGGCTCAGTCTTGGCTGGTTCCACTGGGGCAGCCTTGGCCTTTGTTTTGACGGGTTTAGCTGGAAGATTTTCTCGTGCTTTGTCTAGTAATGCCATCACCTGGTCTTTTGAGGCAGGCTGGTTTATAAAAGACAATAGGAAGCATAATGTTTGTGTAATCATTTCTTCAAATTCAATGTGATATGGAAACAGCTGCTCATGTGTATCAAAGCACAGACATTCTTTTTTTCCTTTTTTTTCTCAGTGATAACATGTATATTTAAATTCTTGATCACCATAAGCTGTTTTATGAAGTACTTCAAGCACATAATCAGCATAAATCTGCCCCAGTTATCTTGCACTGCAGTCACTCATGTCACTTCAAGATGGCTAAGAAGGCTCAATTTTAAATGTACAAATGTACCTGCCATGAATGCCTTGGTTCTCTCAATTCCAGAAGCATATACAAAACACCTGACAGCACTTTCCATTTTGAATTTATGACTGACACAATGCATGATCATACCTTGAGTTTTCCAGCTTGCCTAGCCATAGGGTCAAAGCCTGAGTGCACCATGAAGGGTACCAAAACTTCCTGAGCTTTTTGGCGCACTCCCCCGTTCCTGTCTTCCAGACACATAAAGATACGTGGGATACAGGCATTTAGCTCCACAGGTAACTTCTTGTAGTTGGGAAGCTTCTCAGCCATCCAGCCTAGTAACTGAAGTTGTAAACCATTCATGAAGTCAGTGGTCCACACACACACACACACACACACACACACACACACACACACACACACACACACACACACACACACACACACACACACACACACACACACACACACACACACACACACACACACACACACACACACACACACACACACACACACACACACACACACACACACACACACACACACACACACACACACACACACACACACACACACACACACACACACAAAAACAAAAAAACAAAAAAAACCCACACACATAACTGGTAAATGAAAATTTTGTTAATGCAACATGAATTTCTCGTAGGTAGTATACAGTATATACACATGCTACTGGTAAATGAAAATTGTATTAATCCATTATGGCTTACTACTACGTGTGTGTGTCTGTGTCTCTGTGTGTGTGAACTCTATGTACAGACTCCTCCACTCAAACATAGTAACATTTATTTGCTGGTAAAATGTAAGCCATATACAGTGGTACACACTTACTGCTATTATATCTGAAACATCAAATCAAGACTAAAGCTTCACACTTTTGGAGTACTGTACACATCTTGGACAGGCACTGGCCGAAAGCAAACAAAATCAAGGAAACCTGATTACCCCCACAATGCCACAGCTTGTGTATTAACTTTAACATCTTGAAAATCTTCACTTTTTAATTCCCATATCCCTCTGGAATGTTTCAAACCACGGTTTGTTTTCTTGTCCATACAAAGTCTCATTTCTACCAAACAAATTTCACTTGTTCTCAAAGCTATCAAAATCATTTGGCAATGAATCTTATAAATTAAAGTGTGTCACCTACCTCTGCACGTAAATTTGGGTTTTCAGTATTAAGGGCATCGGTGAGTAACTCTGCTTCCACAAAAGGCACCATACCTGCTTGTTCCACCCATGCATTCAGTGCTGCCATTGCTGACTGCCGAATTGCCACCTGTTAGATGCAACAAATTTATAAGGTGATGCAAAAATGTTCTCTTTGTCTTTTTCCCTTTTTTTTTTTTTTTTTTTTTTTACAATTATTGTTGAATCTATACAAGTGCACTGCAAAGAACACATTGAATTGTCAATGGAAACAAAGGAATATTTAACGATACCCGCCAGCCGACGTCCAATCATTTTCTATGCTGGAAGCATTAATTTATCTAATTTTGAAAGGGCAATAAAATCTGGTATAAACCCCAGTAATATCACTCACCATCTGTCATATGTTCTGAAAAGGTCTAGATCAATGTTAGGGGGAAATTTGTATGTTACCATGCTTCTAAATGTTAACTTTATTGCTTTAACTTCACACATGTTCACTCGCAACAGCCAGGATGCGTCCATGTTGACCTAGTTTCGTGATACATCAGGGGAGTTCTTTCCTTTTTTTATATTTCAACTGCTTACAGAAATTAACCATGTTCAATGTTCGTAAACACAACAAAGTGGTTTTGTGAAGAGATCGCAACAAAGCATGAGCGTATTTTCAGGTACAAATAATGACTGAATCTGTTGATCTATACCGCCAAAGTAGCTGGTTGTCCCTCTTTTTACAGTGGTTTAAATTTAAACTGCTAGCAACCAAACTGAATGCACTGATCATTGTTATTTTTTTCTTTCTTTTTTTGCAATGACAATGCCGCAAGGGCATTTCTCTGTGTGGCTATGGTCAGGTGTTGAAATTATCAACTGTCATTCCAATAAAATCTTATTACCACTTCCCTTTGCCTCACCCTGTATAGTTACCACAACATTTGTCCCCAGAGGTGTTAGTGTGTCAGACCTGTTTACTACTATGATTTCTCCGTAGTATAGTTTCTACAAAATTTGAATGCAAAATACGCTCTAAGGATCAGCTGTCAATTTCTACGCCTAAGGCTGTTCAGTCAGCCTCAGCACTGGGGATTTATTCTAACAAGCCCCGTGCCAGGCCAGCCAGTGATGATACTTTACGCTTTAGAAGTTGTTGCAACTCGTTGACAGCTGAGTGGATTAGTGCTCCCTTTGAAGTCCAGTCCAACACAGGTCCCGGGTGGCCATATTTGCATACCTGTAGTGACTGGTCACCTGCTGTATGTGGTCACTTTTACTTGGCAGCAGGGGTGACCTCGTACAGCAGGTACTACTGTATATGCCAACATCTGTGCCATGGAGAGGAATTAATATAGGCTTAGTCTGCTTTGTAATCAATGTAAAACATATGAATCTATACCATTATACAGAATATGGCATTTCTACCTTGCTATCTCCCAGGCAGTTGAGAAGGCCAGGTCCAATGACAGCTACATGTTTCTTCACACTGGGACCCATGGCTGTGGCCAGTGTATGACAGAGTGTCACAGAGGTTGTCACCTACAAAACATACAAAATGTGCATGTGGAAAGCTACCTAAGAGAATTTTTCTTGCATGATCTTTTTTTACTAAAATTACATGTTAAATGGTGTCCATTCACAGATTGTTATCTGGAAAACACAGTTATATGATGAATAATACATATACACTGGAATTGTTGTTGCTAGGAGCACTTTTTTTCAAGAGCAGCTCATCCTTGGAAAACTACACTCAAAAGCATACATGTCACACAGCTCTTCAAAATAGAATTATACATGCATGGTTTATGCTAAAGGCTTTCAAAAAAATAAAACTAACCAGATTTTTGTTTGAATCTCCAAGTCTAGCCTTGAGGGCCTCCGGAAGAGGACCAATGTTAGCAGTGATGAACTTTGCCTCGTTGAGAATACTTGTGACCTTCTGAAGTCCCTCTGCACGGATCTTCCAGCTTTTGTCTCCCATTTCTGTTATTAGTTCTGGTGTGATCTGGTTGCTGCAAATGGACAGAAATGACACTGATCATGTTAGTTATCACTCAATGGAAAAAGTGAGTCAAAAAGTTTTTATTTTGTCCCTTTTTTGGGCTGCACTGTATTTTGCCCTGTCCAAATTTCAATGGCAAAAGTAGTAACTATTGTTATCACTATCATTGTGAGCAGACAGACGAAACAATGAAAGGAGTACAGTGTAAATATTGACCAAGTAATACTGAGAGTCGCACACCTTGCACATAATATTCTATTTGACAATCCATTCATGCACATATTCCTTTTACTTGTTAATTCACTAATTCTTTAAATAGTTTATCAGACCAGTAAAAAGGAAGAATAAACTGCCATCTTATATGATCAAGTTTTCTCTGTTTCTGCAAAGACACATGTAATAAAAATAAATCATATAAAGGGATGAAAGTCACTTTGCTCAAAAAAATAAATGAAACCATACCCAACCCCTTCAATTTTTAGCAGATTGCGGCTTTCCAGGCAAAAGGGACATTACTTTCTTTTTAGACTTTTGCGAGAAAAAAAAACTGAAGACTTTCATCCGTGATACAATAAGTAGTGCCACTTAGCGCTATACTGACACAGCAAATGTGCATAAAAGTGAATAATGACACCCCCATGCACGTAAGAGTAGGGCTGGTCCCTAACTGTTCACTTGTAACATCTTTCATGACATTTTATGATTTTCCTTTGCATCAAAGTAACCTTCCTTCTCCCCATCAAAAAATATGCAATGGTTGGAACGACCTTAAGACCCTCTCAGCCTGGGTAAAAATAAGATGACCCCTTGTGACCTTGAAAACATGTCAAGGTCATTGAATGTAGAACTCAGTAAACCTTTTAATGAGATGCTTCTACAGTACAAGTGTTATGATAGTACCCCAGTTTGTTCAAAAGTTGTTGCATCTACAAGAGTAAAATAAAACTATGATGATCCCCAGTAACCTTAAAAATAGGTCATGATTACGGAATGTCACATTAAAAACCAAGTTTCCAACGAGATGCTTCCACTGTACAAGTCTCGTGATAGTAACTCCATATGTTCAAAAGTTATTGAATCTACATGAATCAGGCAAGGACCACAAGATGGATGCAGGCATGCACAGACATGACAATGACAATAAATTGTCAGCCATAGGCCAAGGGCATTCAAAAAAAAAAAAAAAAATAGACTAGAAAATTTTGGGTGGCAATTTTAATGCCCACACACCAAATTGTGCTCATTTCTGTGACTATCACCTGGTTTTCTGCTTCCTTGTGGAATCAGCAACAGAATAACAAATCTGGTCAAAATGGACACACATGTATTATGTCACACTCATAAATTTGTGCATGCTTGCGATTCCTCGTATAATGTTCATCTTCCCCAACACATTGACAGAGCAGACTTTATGATGCTTAAAAATATGTGGTCTTCTATAACGTGTACTCCCTTTTTATCTAATCATTTTTGTCCACTACAAATGCCTGCTTAACTTCTGAGGGACCCAGTGCAACAAATTGGCATGCAACTTAATCCCCAGAAACTTACAAATTATGATTCACAATTTAAAAGGTTATCAAATTCTGATTTCATTTTTCATCAAGATTCAGGCTATTAGTCAAAAGCTTTCCTCAGTGAACTGCAGCATGTGCCACTGAAAGCTACTGACACAGCCCATCAAGGGTTAAACCATGCCACCCTGTTGGTCAAAAACACACATTTCAGGCTCATAAATGTTTTTGCTATTTTACTTTGAATTTGCTTTACCCAGTTATGAGGCACATAACTACATTTTCCTTTCACTACACAAAATTCTTGTCAAACTTGAATGGTTTTGAAATACATGTGTTACTTAAATAGCTGAATACCAATCAAGCTTAACTTTTTAACATAGGTAAACTGATAACATACCATAGGATTCCTATTATTGATGACGCTGGTTATTTGAAAATTATGCTGAAAAGATCTTTGGAAATAAATCATTATTTTGAGCATTATGTGAATAATACAAACTGATGGCAAAACATTACCCATTTACCATCATATAATTTTTTCCTTCTTTCTGCTTTTTTGAGTCACAAATGTGGGTGGGACATTTCCAGGGAACAGGCACTGAAAAGGGACTTTATGGTAAATCCCTTATTTATTAATAATACACCATCTATGGAACACCATAGGGATATTCCCTTCAGTAATCCACAACACCAAGAAGTGAATTGGTAGTGTCCAGCTTACATGTCTAGAGTTGTGCCATCTGGTGGCTGGTCCAGATGCAGCAGCCAACAAGCATATCTCTAATAGACCTATAACCTCAGTTTTCTCATTTATTGGAGCAAAACAGGAGAAACAGATGAACACAGTAGGGACAGTTGGGTGGGCTTCTGTGGTGAGTACTATTAGTAAAGAATGGAATAATTATAAATTTCTCATACTAATATCACAATTCCTGAGTTCGCACATCTGTGAACCTTTGACACTGGCCAACCACATGTAACTAAAAGGTGTGAACAACAGTAATGCAGCCACCAAGAGCTAGTGACCATAGAGCATGACAACATGTATACTCCTTGCTAAAACAAACCAGCAAAAACCTGCTCAAAGTCTCGGTTTTTGACAAGATATTTTGACGAAATTTTGCAGCTGATTTTACAAGATTACAACTTCTTCAGTATCATAAGTTAAACTCGTAAATAGCTCCAAGTTCCAAGAAATTTGATCAGCAAAGTAGCCAAGGTTAGCATGTAAGTGAATGGTGAAGTCGGTGAATTTTCAATGCACTCTCAATCAGGTGTGACGTCACAGCGAACATACCTGCAGAGTAACAACAGGTGGTAATCTCCCCGAGTCAAATTGAATAGAACCCAAAGATGGCACTACGTAAATGACAAAACCCAACCTGACAGGGCCATAAGACAAAACCAACTCTTACCACTGAGTAGTCTGACTGCCCAAGGTCACTTAACAAAAACACTAAACAGTAAGTGACCTAAACGGGAGATTCTCTCAAGCCTACTACTGCTGGCTGCTCGCTGCTGAACACACATTTGAAAGCAACTAAGCCGACCTCCATTTCTATTAACTCTTGCAAAGAGAAAGATGTGACAGTGTTGTGTGATCTCCATCTGGAAGATAACATGGTATCTGAGAGACACATCCAACAAGGCAGATATAACACAAAGCTTGTAGGTCCTAATTAAGTAAAGCTGTTGAAGTTCACTATCTTCAATGACAGCTCAACTGTCCTCTTGATCGAACAAGAGATCATGATATAGTCAATTGAACTCCAAGCAATTACAACAAGAGATCATGATACGGTTAACTGAACTCCAAGCAGTTTTACAATTTGGTAAAAAAAAAAAAGGTATCCTACCAGCCTCATGACCAGAGGATCTCGTGTAAAACTTCAATGCCCAAACTGGACCAGGCAGTCTGTTTGATTCAGCCTTCTGCAGACACTGACTGGATTCTGAAGGCATGACATGCCATTGTAAGATTCCTGGCTTTGTGGCTGTGTGCACCTTAGCCATGGAGCCTATACAGGTCTGTGAGGTAACTTCAATGCTCTTCCCATTCCAAGGCAAGCCTGGAACTATACAATGCACGTATCTGTCTGCTCCTAGCCCCTGCAGCTGCTAAAGGATGAACTGTTTCAATGTGAGGAATTTCAATTCATGGTTATTCTGGCTAGCACAGTGTCCCTAATAAAACAGCTACATGTATGTCCTACAGGCCATGCCAGTGTCCATCAAAGCCAAAGTATGACCATTCTGATCAGATCAAACCTAACTTAGCTCTGGGACAACTATATAGATGGACGAAGCATAGCAACAGAAAAATGCATCCAAATTTCCACTACTACTCCCTCTCTGGATTGACACAAAGTTGGATGACAATCTTTTCTACTGGTACATGGATCAGTCAGGCACAATATGGTGCCAAAAACTTGCAGTAAGCCAGTGAAGGCAAAACCACAAGCAGTAAAACAATACCAGTTGCTAAGATGAGTGAATGGTGTATCAGTTATGTTCCCATGTTGCTCTGTCCAGACCAGCTATGAGATGGTACAACATTGGACATATCAGCTGGGCACTACAACTTTCCTTCTTGGAAGTGGATCCATGAGGGACTGTGGTGTATGTGATGTATTGTAACATAAACATGGATAATATTGATATACTTTTTGTGGCATTGTAGAAAATGCAGTGACTCACCTGATATCATTCCTGGGTACCAGGTCAGCAACATTGATACCCTCCTCCGCCTCCTCTTCCTCCTCTACCTCTCCACTGTCCTCCTCCTCTCGCGACTTCACTCCTCGTGTTGGTGCAGGCGGCTTCTCATCTTTTACCTGGTAATTTCAAAAAATGTTGCTGGGTTGTATAATTTTCACATTTTTCATATCTAACTGGGGAGATACTCTGTGTATTATACATTTTATATATCTATATCTACATATATATATATATATATATATATATATATATATATATATATATATATATATATATATATATATAATTTTGTGTGTGTGTGTATTTCATAACTTGACATATGTAGGTAAAGCATTTTTCTGCCCATAGTATTTTTTGTATCACTAATTTGGTATATAAAACAAAGTTACAATAAAGTAACAAGACAAACAGTATTTAACATGAAAAGCATCAACAGTAAAAACTGACCTTTTCAAACTCTGCATCAATTTGCTGCAGCAGTGCAGCCTTCTCCCCCTCAAAGAAGACCCTGGCGGTGGGCCCCATGTACATGTAGACAGTGGCTAGCAGACCTATGGCTGCATTCCTCACAGCCTGCCGAAAAACATTACACAATAATACCAATTAGTTCAATTACAGTGGTACCTGCTGTATGCAACCACTGCTGTAAGCAGCCGCATTGCTCTTTGTGGTCACTAGGCTTGGACATAGGAGTCAGTTTCTTTGTAAAATTTACCTGTGGTGACAGGTCACCTGCTGTATGTGGCCACTTTTTCTTGCAGAAGGGGTGGCCACATACAGCAGGTACCATTGTATGTATAGTTATGGTGTAGACTGTAACCATTACATACGCTAACCTCCCTGCTGCATGATGGATGGATGGATGGATGATTGATTGACTCATTATTTATCCTCTATTTTCATGTATTCAATGTTCCATAAAAAGGACACTAAACTGGTATATTTTCTGCAACTCAATATGAAATGTGGATACAAAACAAACCTTCATGCAAGGAGCCAAGGAACCTGTGCTTTATTAATTACATCAGGATTTATTTGTTCCAGAGATCTAAAGCTTATATTTGGTGTCTAACTGTGAAACAGTTTACCCAGCCCCTTGAAGTTCAAAAGGCATAAAAGTATGATTGTTTTTGCAATTTTTCAATTCATTATACACATTGTGAAGTTTCACTCACCGGGTTTGTGGCTGCAAATGCTTTCTTTAAGTACACAATGAGAGCCTTGATGTTGACTCTGAAAATACATTATCACCATGTTTGTAAATAATTTCATTACAACAAAAAGTTACCCACATCTTGCTTTCTCCCTGGAACCTAAAACAACATGTACAGGGATAGTACATGCCGAGGTTGTGACCTTACTCCAAAACTTAGCTGTTCCTATGCTGAAATGTCTGGCTCACATTCTAAACTTTAGCTTCAATCACATTAATTTGTTACATTAACATGTCATTGGCCAAAGTCATCAAAGTTCAGTAACAAGGCATACATTTACCTCTTTTAGTGCTGATCAGACCAAAAGTGATGCATGCCTTTCTGAAGTACTATAATCATTCCACATTCAAGTTCATCATTAAAAGACCTTTCACACAAGCACCAGCAATCCAGCATCACCAGTGGGACACATAAAAGTCTAAGTCTACCGCTTTCTTTTGTGCTCTTTTAGAGCAATGCTCCCAAAGCATGCCAAGGAAAGCTGTTGATTCAGTCTCTGACTTTGTACTTAAAGAGTTAATGTAACATAGATCAATCTTAATACTCACTTCATTCCAAATTCCTTTATAGCACCTGATAACCAATTGAGTGCTTCCGACTGATTCTTTGGGTTCTTCTGGTCAAATGCTAATTTGATAACCTGAAATGTGTGCAGCAAATATTGGGATCATCAGCAGGATACATTGTTGGTTTCATTTTTCTGTACACTGTGTTTTGTCAGGTTTTAATGTCAGTTCATCCAGCAATGGGTATGTTCAGAAATAAATATGACACATACAAAGTACTCTCTCTCTCCCCCCCCCCCCCCCAATATAAAAAAAAAAAAGTCTCTGATAGATTCTACATATATTACAAAATATTGAGTCAAATCTGTTTATGACAACTTGTAGCTTTTCAACCAACAGGGACTAAAAAGAAAGAAAAAAAAAAAAGAGGAAAGTAAGTGGGTACAGTAAAACCTCATTATAATGACACTCACATATCAGACATATTCATTATAATGACACAAGTTTTGAAAGGCAAAAGTTCATTTTCTTTGTTGTTTGATTCATTTATCTGTAATATTCAGTTTTCCGACACATTTCCAAGGTGACAGATGGTATCATTATAACAAGTTTTCACTGTATTTGGCATTGTCTTGTCCACAAGATTTTTTTACGTTAGAAAAATATTTATTATTCGTAAAGACAAACACTGTACCTCTAAACTGACGTACTCCAGGCTACATGACTCTGCTATACATGACAGAGCCTCCTGGACCGCTGCGCCATTCTTCACATCTCCCACCTTGTCCACCAACTCTGCCAGACAGAAACCTGCCGAAGTCTTGGTGAATCTACACTCCTTGCCCAACAGTGCTATCAGCTCTACCTTGAACTTTAGCACCTACAACAAAACAATCAGTATCATGTATCTAGTCAGAAAAATAAAATTACATTTCTCAATAAAAGAATAATGTTAATAGAAATAAGTTGCCACTGATGCAAGCTACATTGCCTGCTAACCATAGTTCGTGTGCGTGTGTGTGTGTGTAAAATTTATTATTGACCACTTCAAAAAAAGAAGCAGCAGAGACCTAACATTCCAACCAAATTTGAAGTGCTTCTGGCTCACAGTTTTGGAGAAGTCGTCAAAAATATGAATTATCATTGCAATCCCTATTGACTTACACTGTGATCCATAGGAATGTATACATTAACCGACAAGTACCCAAACTGAAAAATTTGGTAAAAATCGGGGATCTGCAGTATCACAACTTTGAGAACTTAGTTTGACCCTTCCACAAGATACATTTCCACCAACTTTCAGAGCACATCTAAGTAACAGTTTTGGAGCAGAAGTGTATAAAGATTTTACTTATAAAAATATATGTATTTGTGTGTGAGTGTACACACACACACACATGTAATACTATATATATATATATATATATATATATATACATGTACATAACAGTGCAACCTGTTACTAATCAAGGTCCAAAGGTCCCCCAAAAGTGTCCCTTTGCAATTTCAAAGCTATTGGCCAAGCAGTGTCAAGAGGAGTAAGTTTGAAGACTTTACAAAAAAAAAAAAAAAAAAAAAAAAAAAAAAAAAAAAAATATTTACAACTAGACATAGCTTCAACACTAAGTGTTCACTGAAGGGTCCGCCAGGAAAAAAATGCTGCCATTTGCTCAAATTTGACACCAAAATCTAATCACTCATCTTGGCATGCTAGATAAGCATACTGCCAAATTAGAGCACAATACACTGCAGCATTCTGGAAATACTCATATATTGCAGAAACGAGCCAAAATGAGGATGCAATTAGGCTGCCATTTGCTCAAATTACGTCATGGTGACACCAAAATCTGATCAGTTCATCTTGCCAGGTAAGGTAAGCATATTGACAAATTTGAGCAAAATACATGGAGGCATTCTGTAGATATTGTAGTAACGAGAATGTGCACATCTGGATGGACATCCAGACGGACAACCCAAAAACAGAATGGGTCCCCCCCCCCCCCATGGGGCGCACCCTTAATAATTTTTTTTTTTTAAATCACTAGAGCAAGACTATTTGAACAAACTTGGTAGAGACGGGTCCAAGGTAGATCCCCACAAAGTGTAAAGTGGATCTGACTGAAGGTTTCGGAGAAGTCAAAAATGATGTAAATTGTGGAGAACAATAGATGGGCAGACAGATGACACATGATGGAGCAAGACCTATCACATAAGCTCAACTGACTGACAAGTTAGCTGAGCTAATAATTGGCAGGGACCAGATTTACAACATAAAATCCATCAACCCTGAAAATTTTAAAGGGCTAACAGTTATAGTTCCCAAGATATGGTCTGGAAAAAATTACTGCGGACTAACTTTGTTAATTAAGTGAAAAAGGAAGGTAATTATCCACATACAAGTATGCGTATACAATTCTTCAACATAGAATCTACCAACCTTGAAATTTTAAAGGCCTGACTCTTACAATTCCCAAGATATGGTCAGAACAAACTTATTGCTGACTTGATGAACTTTTGTTAATTCATTTACCAAGGTAAGTAATATGCCACAAAAAACTATGCTTATACACACCTACTAGAGATCTACCAACCCTGACAATTTGAAAGGGGTAGTTGTAGTTGCTAAGATATGGCATGGACAAAAATTGTTAAGGACACAAAACCACATGGATGGAACCCTTAACTATATATCTCCCCACTTCTTGGGCGGGGGATTAAAACACAGATTTCTCCGATTTATATGGCACTAATTAAGACACACTACACGTCTTGATAATTTTGAATAATGGCCATCAAAGGAAATACAGTACTTCACATAATGCCAAAACTTAAGTACCCAAAGCTTTTCAGTCAACAACAAAAAAAAGAAAATACAAAGAATTTTTTTTTAGTTCATTAACTTTACAGGATGGAAAGCCGATGTCGGTTTCTTCATGATAATTGCAACATACACTGCATAATTGGATACATATATAATTTCCCTACAGTTGTGATTCAGGCAACATCTTTTTTTTTAAGTTTCTTTAATTCTTCTCAATCACAAATCTGCATCCAATTTTGTTACAATATTAGTCTAACTACCTGTTCTTTGTTCCACAATCAAAACGTTTGTGATTGAATTACCTGAAAATTTGTATCCTTGATGCCAGGTTTCTTGTTGATTGTGCGCACACACACTTGAACCGGTACATCACTTTTGACCATACCATTGATCAGCTGCATAAGATAACATGGTCAAGCATTAGGAAATTTCTTGCTATTGTTCTGGAACAGGTACACATAACTTCATACAGACACATTCTCCTTTTATAAAATGGTTTGTCACCATACATTTACTTCTTACCAGGCATGCATTCCTCAATTAAGTGCCCATGAGTTCCCCACCCAAGCAATTTCTCACTACTCTGCATGGCCATCCTTTTAATGTCCAACATAAAATGCACCATACTCATGTCAAGTCATCAAGTGCACTCTGATTTGCTGGAAGCAGTTAAAATATTAAAGATGCTCATGAGGTTTAAACACTGTATTTAATGCACAAGTAGTGACTCAATGGTATCTGGTCTGCAAACTGCCAGGCCAGAGGTCGAGAAATAAATTTGATACTTTTTTCTTTCTATCACTTCACTATATTTACATTCCCTTTATTGTTTAACATTGAAAGAATAGGAACTGTTGTTTTCCTCACCATCTCATGAGGACATAGTCTACACGCGAGTCTGCACGCGCCAGCTATGCAGCCCGTTCACAATTTTATACGCCAGTACATTGGGCACTACTTTTCAGTATAGCTAATAGTTAATCTTGTATTCATTGTGTTATTCAGGGTATTTTATCCCAAAAAATAACTTACTTGTATACTTTTTCCCTAATGTGAACGAATCTTGTATTTTGTAAAGCTACCTGTTCAAATAAATGAACATTTACAAAGGGACTATTTTTCTTTCCTGTTTGTTGCTTTTGGGATAGACTGGTTGCCAGGTAACGGGGGCGTGGTTAGCGCTTATCTTTCTATTGATCACAACCCCCTTAAACCAAGGCAATTTATGTGGAGAAAACGTTCTTTGGCGATCGTGCATCACTTGTAATTATTATCAAAAATCGAAAAAATAGGAAAAAATGTAAATATAATAAATATTCAAAATGACATGAGTTCACTGGTGTATCTTAATTCCTGGCATTTCAGTTTTTTAACATGCTTACCACAGAAGCAAAAAGTCTACTTTATTTTTTGTTTTACACTTATTTCTTCATTTGATCTCCAATTACTGGCTGTCATTCGCAACACTGTTGTTCATAAGAGTGCACTGTACAGGCCCAGTACCTTCGACTTCAGCACTCCACATTCACACACATCCACGCACAACAGAACTCCATCATGGGCACAGCTGGCCAATCCTCTCAATACATGACAAGGTGACCTGTGCCGTCAGTGGTTCAATCTGTGGTACAAGCTCTAGTTTTAGTGGTCTCTGCTTTGGACTGCTTCCCTTCCCAGCCAGTGGTGCAGGACCAGTACATTTAAGGCCGGTCTATGTAATGTGAAAGTGCATATAAGACCCCTTGTCATGTTTCAAGAAGAGGAGGCTAGCTTGTGCCCATGACCCTCTGTAATCAAGAAGATAAAAGGAACAATGCACTACTACTCCTCTCACCTGCGTAAATTTTTCCATTGCTGCCAGGCGCTCTTTCCAGTTGGCACTAGCAAGGCCTGTCAGGACATCAGCTGGTAATACAGCGGCAGCCTTCTCCTCCACAGACTCATCCTGCCAAGAGAAAATCAACCTTGGTTATTACTTCCCATTTCACATGCACAAACTGACAAAGCAGAAATATAACTACACTAAGGAAAGTGATGCATATTTCTTGTTTGTGGTCATGTTTTTCTCCTTTCCTCATGGAACGCATAGTTTGGGGATCGAAGAGGACTTACCGACAGTATACTTTCTGCAGATTCCTCCTTAGATGCTCCCCCTGATCCTGCAGCCTTCTTCCCTTTAGCTGGGCCAGCACCACCTTTCTTCCCACCCTACAAGAGAGTCAAAAACACACAATTGTACCACACCCAGTAACACTTTCACATGCACACATGTAACGATTTATTAGGCAATTAAACACATCTGTCCACCTACGTAAGCTACCAGTCTTATGCTTGAGTATTTGTATACCTGCTCTTCTGATTAGAAGTTTTCAGCATTAAAATTTGGGTAGTTCAATATCAGCCCAGTTGTACTTGCTCCTGTGTAATCATGACAATTGATGGAAGCTAGAAGTTCCATCAGATTGTATCCAGATCAGGAGATGGGTAAAAGGGGAACTATCAGTTCACAGGTTTTCTTATACTTTACACAAATCACAATTATGCAAGCCATTTCACCTCACTACTTAGTAACATCGTGACAATTCTGTGCAAAATTTTATACTTAAGGTTTGGATGAGAGCAAATGATAGGCCTGAAAGTCCTTGATAAACCTATCTGTTTTCATAACCTTAGCAATATATCTTCCCCTTTTGTGTCATCAAAAAGACACATCAGCCTAGAATATGCAAGGTTACATGCAATTTGAATCCCACTGAGCCACTGCTTTATCAAAAACAGTGTCAGGCGTACTTACACTTGAATAACCCACAAATACGTACTCTGATCTTGGGTGGACCTGTTTTGGGTCTGTCCCCATCACCTCCAATCTTGGACTTTGGTGGTTCTTTTTTAACAATAGTTGGTCTGCCAGATGCAGTCTTCGGTGGGGCAGCAGTGGCGCCACCTGCACTGCCGCCACCACCACCACCACCTTCAGCCTTCCCACCTCTACCAACAAGCTCGACTTTTTCAGAACACTCCTTGATCTGAAACACAAAGCAAAACAGCTTCAATTTGGCCTTCTGTTTTTTCAACTAAAATAGATCTTACATCATGCAATGCAGTTTTCCAAAACAGTCTGACCACAAACTGACTAGGTCTTGCACCTGCAACCCTTGTCACCTATCATAAAGGTGAAAATGGGTATATGAAAGGCCACTAGGTCATATCCCTGGCGGCACCATGTTTGGCTTTCTAATACAAACATCCCGAGCTGATGTATTACGTAATTAAGAGAATATGATGTTCCTTTGTAGATAGGCCTACTAATAAATGTAACCCACATTACATAAATGTAATTAAGCTACTTTTAAAAAACATAAGTATGTCATGTTGACAATGTAACAATCCAATGAATACTCATTGACATGTAATGTGAAAAGTTTTTATCGGGCTATAGATTTGTTACTTACAAGGGATCAGGTCATCAAATAGTCTGCCTTCCAGTGATTCCGCTATTCTTGTTCCCATTTTAATCCTTTTCCTCCCACATGGCCCAAATGTGGCTGGATGCCAAATATTGTCGCGCTGTTTTTACTGAATTTTCTGTTCTTGTTAACAAAACATTTGAGGGAGAATTGCAAATGTGGCATTTAGCATATACTGTGGTACCTGCTGTATACAACCACTGCCGTGAGCAGCCACACTGCTTTTTGTGGTCACCTTGCTGGGACACAAGAATCAGTTTCTTTGTAAAGCTACCTGCAGTGACAGGTCACCTGCTGTATGTGGCCACTTTTTCTTGGCAATAGGGGTGGCCACATACAGCAGGTACCACTGTACCTTCTAGTCAACAGCTATCCCTGACAGACATTGAGTCCTGGTACTTTGTGCCCAGGCCATGCCATGGAAAGCTGTTGCTTCATCTTAATCCAAAGGAGAAAAATTCAATCATCCCTTTTCCATCACATTTCTCAGTTGTCTTGTCAATGAGTAATTATGCATACAGCTTTGCAAACAGCTCACCTTTGCCATCTTAATTGGGTCTACATCTGCCAGGTACTGGCCCATATGCTTTTCTCCTAATATTTTGAGTAGGGTGCCCAAAGCTGTGAAGGATGCTTCTCGTACATCAGGAACTGTGTCATTGACCGTCTGAAAGAAACATAATGCACATTACAAACATACCCCAAACCTGAAAGAACAGTAACATACAAATCTTTGCATGAATCATGTGCCAGTCTTGCCCACAATACCAGGATACTAGAGACACCAAGTGGCCAAAAACAAAACTAAGCATATGGATTCAAACAAGCATGTATATGTATGTGTACAAGAACTGGGATCCATTAAAATATTTTGAACTAAAGTACACTTATTCTTGTTTTTTGACTGAAGTCCAACTTTTTCAAAGGAATGGTACACATAAATATATTGAACTCAAGTTCAAACATTCACTTATATTCATCCTTGTCTTCATATTGAAGTCCAATTTTTTACAGGAGTACCAAAATTTGTCTTTGTGAATGCAGCCCATAATGAAAGTGATGCAGTTCCAGTACATGTACATGTGATAGATTATCCAGGGCAAAGGTGAACAGTGTACAGCAACCTAATAATTGTGGTATGTGTTAATATTACTAAGAATGAGAGACAGACCTTCATCAGATTGGGACAGTAGAGCTTCAGCATCTTCTTGTTAAGGATGCTGGGTGTGCATCGTGTAAAGCACCTGGCCAGGAATGACACAGTCTCTGCCTTGATGCTGGGATTCTTGTTGCCCATGGCCTCCACTGTCTGCTCACAAATGTTCTCTAAGGTGGTCTGCAAGCAAGACAAAACAACTTCATGTTCTCAAAAACAGCACACCTTTTTGTTCCATGTAAACCCCATATCAATTACCTTGCAATTTTGGCAAGCATGGAATGAATTACATGCACTAATCAATTTTAAACCTGATTACTTGAGCTCATTACTTTCACGCAGATCAGCAACAGAACAAGAGAATTCAAGCTCAAATGCCATCACCACCACTTTATGTCTACATTCAGTACAGCCATTCCTCAGGTGTCTTTTCATGAACGGTTACTTCCCATTCATACTCCGTGTTTATACACACACTTGTGTTTGAAATTGGGCGGCACAAACTTGCAATGGACCAACCAATACATGCCATAGAAAAGCACCCAGAGGAACCTAAATTTTAAAATTAACCTTTTCCTGGATCAAATAAAACAGAGTCAGGCTGGGTGCATTGAACCCAACCCATGTCAAGAAAAGTTGTTGACCCAGGACAAGATATCATAACAGGTTTAACCTACCATCCTCACCCCAAAAAAGGGTTTTCTGTTGACACAAAAAGTAATCAAAATCATTGCAACAGACTATAGTGTACATCTACATGCCTTTGGGTGATTTGACAGGGGGAGGGTCAAACCACCATTATCACTCTCACTACAGTAGCATGTATTCTGTAACATATTTACAAATTTTACCCTGTATTTCAAAAGTAATTATCATCAACATTTGATTCGATTAACACTGCAATCTTGGACACATATATATGTATCATTAAGAATCACTAATTACGTCCATACAATATGACAGCGTGGTTTGGACAAAATACTGTTGTAATAATACAAGACATGGTCACTCCACTCACACAGACATAACAGGCATCAATGGCTTCCCTCAAGGCTGTCACCACCATAGGTTTTTTCTCCTTGAACTTCTCGATTATCGTCTCAATGCACTGAAACAAGCACAACATTGTGAACACTGTCAGTGGTCAGTGATGCTGAGTGGGTATCTTGATCTATATCATTTCTGTTATAAATCTGACATACACAGCTCTAACTAGTATCTTTAGCTGTCTGCAACACGATTCCTTTATACCAGTGCTCCATTTTTCACTTACCAAATGAGCATAGTACATTTTGACAAGCAGCAATCTTTATTTGTCCCATATTCCGCCACAGCATGAGATTTAATCACAGGCACCATCCCTTTAACCATTACCCTGTGGCAAGCCACAGTGGTGACTCTCATCCAAATGCACCACACCACTTTAGAATATGAACATATAATTATTTCATGCTGCATTACAGAGTGGCTAAATTTTTCAGTGAGCATTTCTATGCTTTAAAAACCAAAATACTCACAGCGACTGCATAGGGTGAGAACTTTTTGCGTAGACCCGTTGCGAGGCCTGTGAGGCATTTGCCCGCAAGTGCCACCAGCATCACATTGGTGTCCTTTCCCACAACCTTTTTGACAGCTCGTACCAGGTCTCCGTAGTCACCAGCTGCTAGCTTGGGGTTTTCTGAAAGTTTCTGGGCCAAGTCTAATACCTCTCTCCTTTCTTGCCACTTCTTGGCTTCCTGTTCAGGGAGAGTAGGATTAAGAAATTTAATCCCCTTTTCAATTTGGTCGCATTCCTTTCTTCTTTTTATGTGCCACGCTAATCTTATTTTGCAAATAAGCTGTTGCTCTGACAGCAACTGATTGTACATTTCTTGTCAACAGGCATGCAGTAGGCATAAACTGTTGACCAACAATGCTGAAGTTTATTTACCTTTTACACGATATACAATTACAAAGCACTTCTTCAAATAAAGTACCAGCCTTGTGGCTTCTGCTAAGTAAAGATTACCACATGTCCTGCATGTACCAGACTACATAATCAATTGTATTTTAAATCATTATTTTATTTTCATGATTTTTTTTTTCATTTCCTTTATTTCTAAAACCCATGAAACAATTAAATTTTTCATAAATTTCAGATGCCATTCAATATTAGGCCTTACCAGAACATTCACAATATAGAAATGCAAAGCTAATCCGAGTTAATAGAACTTACAATTTTCTCATAAAAGTCTTTGGGTAACTTGGTGAGGATGTCCACCGGCTCCATCAAGTCATATGGGTCTATGTCCACAGGGTCTGCACCATCATCATCCCCTGAATAAAACATTTGTTTGGAAAGATAGAATATAAGAAATGTGTGAGCTAATACATCTGTCTCATTTACAAGAACAGGTATGTTAGTACAACAGAAAACCATGGAAAATATTTTACCCACAGAGTCACTGTTATCATTAATCCTTTCCTCTTTAACCAGCTTCTAGTCAAATGTCCTCTGCTTTAGTGTTTTCACCTAATTTCAACAGTAATGAAAAACAGTTTGACTGAGAATTGTAGATGATACATATCAAAATAACATGCCTGAGGTCAACAGCTTTCTTTGGCGTGAATTGACTTTGTGTCCAACTCATGCCAAGAAAAGCTGTTAACTTAAGTCTTAACTCAAGGGGAAAGGGTTAAGCAATATATTTTTTACCATATTTGAAATACATAGTTTATCATATACATCTGTTCCAGTTCACTTTTTTAAGAGAAAAATAATAGTGCAAAACACTGCTTTACATCTCTACCTGTCAGTTTCAACAGCAAATCTTTTTCTTCCTTTTCTCTCTCAACAAGTAGCTACTGACGCTAGCCATATCCCCTGCCCACAATAATCATGGTGGTAAATACATGTACATTTGTTTGACTTTGACATTTGACCTCAAGGTCACTCTTGAGCAATGGCAAGTGAAGTCCTACCTGGATACATTTACTACGTTTAAAGAAATTCTATGACAAAAAAATTGGAGATATTACATAGAAACAAAATTTCTTTGTGGGACTCTATGACTTTGACCTTTAACCTGAAGGTCACCTATGGGGGAGACATGTTGTGACCATGTTTTATAAACTGCCATCTGATCCTTCCTTTGATATTGCATAGAACAGAATTCTATTTGAAAGGCACTGTGATCTTGAAGCTTATTGATCTTTGCTAATTAATTAATTCATCATGGAGGATAATTAGCCATGTACGACTATGCTTACATGCATTTCTTCAATATAAAAAGTACCCACATTACAAATTTTGAAGGATCATTTATTATACTTTCAAATCTTTTCTGATCTGGAGAATACCTAATGAAATTTTGTTAATTAATTAATGAATGTAACCAATTAAACACACAAAACAATGCCCATGCACACCTACTACCTATGATCTACCAACTCTATAAATTTCAAAAGGATAGCATTAATAGTTTAGATGATATGGTATGGACAAATTTTGTTTCAGCTGCAGGTAATTTTGAGGTAGTTAACGGTTTTTGTTAATTAATAAGTTCAAAAAAGTAATAAGCCAAATAAATTTAATTCTATGCACACTTCCAACCTTAGATCTACCAAGCCTGAAAATTTCAAAGGGCTGGCATTTATAGTTTCAAAGATATGGCCCGCACAAAATCATTTCTGATCTGGATGTTAGCTAGTGAACTTTTGTTAATTAATGTAAGCAGTCAGGCACACAAAACAGTGCCTATGCACACCTACTACCTATGATATACCAACTCTATAAATTTCAAAAGGCCAGCATTTATACTTTAGAAGATATGGCATGAACAATATTTGTTTTGGACAGACAGAAGGACGGTTGGAAGGACACACAGACAGTGCCCATTACCATATCCCTCCCCCAACCTTCGTGGGTGGGGGATAATAAAATGTGCCTGTTTTCAGACACCAGCAGTGCTGCAGTATGGTGGGCCTTTCCAAACTGACCTGCCACGACCCCATCTCCCCCTGCGGCTGCCTGTTCCTCCATCTTGGCCTTCAAGTCTTGCTGGGACCTCAGAAAGCGTGCTTGTTGTGGCCTTGTCTGTGGTAGACTCTCAAACTCTGCTTCCAGCTCACTTATCTGAAAATCCAAAGAAAGGTATGTCATAATTTTCCACACATATATGGATGACATCTGTAGTTCTAAACTTTATCCTTACAAAGACACTGCTTGAAATTCCTACCACTAGGCTACCAAATGACAAAATTTTGTGTTTAGAGAACCAGACGTCATATCAATATTTAATTTCTGTATCACACAGATCTTCTTTTCGGTATGCCATGCGCATGTCTCATGGCCGCCATGTTGGGAAGGTGCACAAGTCGTATTCACTGAAAGACAACTGGACCAAGATGCTAAATTATCACATCATATTTTTACAAAAAGACTTAGATCAAATAAATCTAGACACAGGTTGGAGTGAAAATTCCTTATGGAAGGCAAGGAAAATATGCAGACCGCATGGTGATGAAGCGAAGATTTGCGTCAGCTCGATATGTTGTTCACCGCGGTCTCCAATGGCGATACGTCAATTATTGATGTTTTTAACGACATTTTGTTGTGTTAATTATACCAAAATGTTTGAAGGGAACAAATCTGCATAACAGAATAAGATGGGAATGAAATTCATGATTGAAGGCTGGAAAAAATAGAAATACATAGCGGAAAATCCTGCCCGGCAGCATGCCCGTGTACACCCGCTTGTGTTGCACGGCCCGTGTTGCTTGGTAAAAAGTGACCCCACTTAAGATCAGACTCTTAACACCCCCAACGACATCAAAATTTTCAGGTAAATTTAAATAGAAAGTGCACAGAAATATAAATCATGCAATTTCTGACCAGCTCAAGTGTTTATCACTTGGAATGAATTGTAAAAATAACAGAGCTCAGGCAGGTTCAATCATGCAAGTCGCTTGTTGCGCAAGTAAGTAAAAAAATGCCCGGTGGCACACTGTGTGCGATACCAGACACTGGCAGCTTGCTGGGGGTTAAAAAAAGGGCTTTAGAGGTCAAGGTAAATGCTGCACAGCATTTCAGGAATAGGTCAAATCCACACATACAAGGTGTTTGAACTCACAGATTTACAAAAAGTATGATGCGGAGGTGCTGATCAAGAAAATGTACCAGTGCACTTTAACATTTTTGTCACCATATTCAAGTAAATACTCAACACTACCAGACATATTACTATAACACATTCTAAACTTTAAAGCACAACATGGTGACATTCCAACTGTTAAACTGAGGGCAACACTACAGCTGAGGCAGACGCCCTCACACACCTGTACTGGTTTGAGGTTGGTGAGCTGTGGCTTGAGCGCTTGTCCGATCCACCGGTACATTTCCACCACCAACTGCTTACTCTCCTCTCTTACATTCTTGTCTCGGTCTTCCAGCAGTTTCTGTAAGTTTTTCACTATTGGTTTCAGCTGGATTATCTTGGAACCAAAGTCCCTGAAAAAAATACAGATACATGTTTAATTTTAAAACTAATTACAAGTTGCACCCTCTGTAGCCTCGTTTTGGACATTCACCTGTGCAAAATAATAATGTTCACTTTTGACCATGAGTTTCCTGACACATTATAAACTTCATTTTCTCTTTTTAACACATCACCGATACATGAAATTATTTTAAAAGGGCTAAATGCCATTTTTTACTGTTTAGAGTAGGTAAGGACTACTTTCAGTCACTTTAACATTGTTCTTCAACATGTTCAAGAGTGGAAGCTGCACTTTACAGTCCCCTTTCCATACACTTTAAAACATACTCAACCTTAATAGGGTTGCATGAAACGCTTTCTACATGAAAAGGTGGTCAAGCCTGACAGGGAAAAAACAGAAAGAATACAAACATTTTGGCTAGCCTGGCCTTGATAAAACTCTTTCCATGCTGCCACCCATATGCAGACACACCAATGTATCAAGGACTGGTATGGAATACATTTTAACTCTTGCAATGCTCAGTTGTACACTGAGTCCACAACTTTATAAAGCTTGCTGTCATAGACTACAGAGTTATGCTATTACAATGGGACCTGAAATAGCTGACCACCATAGTGGCTTACATTTGAAATGTATGGTGCTTTCTGTAATGTTCAATGACCTGTCATAAGCAGTCACCTGTTAAACACAGTTAGTGGTGAGTCAAAAAAAAAATGCAGTCAGTGGCTTGCGAAGAACCAAGCCAAAATAATATAAACATTGAATGAAATGATTGATACAAGTATGCACAGTAAGTTTCCCCATCATTAAAATGGCTATATCTAGTACAACCCACTGATATTACTCAATGTCAGGCAGACATTATGAAAATGTCTTTGGATTATTATTAGGAAGGCATGTGTCCATCATCAGACTTTCAAATATCCATTTTACTGCTTCAAGTTCAGCAGTTTTTATAAATTTTATCTCCCCATCCCTTGGCCCCACCTCTGCCTGTTACCACAAACTTTGGGGGCTCAGACAAAAAAATACCTGTCAAGCACTGGGAAATGATTAGCAAAATGAAGTATGGATTATTTACTTCCATCTTACAAAACAACTGCTGAACTGAAGTGTGGTACATGGGCTCTGTTAATTTTTTTAGGATGCACACACACACAAACATATTTACTGCATTGGGCTTTGTTAGCTACAATACCACATCATTACCCCAGTGGCTTGGCATTATTTGCAGCTTTATTTTAACAAGTCTGCACAATTACTCTGATGAGGAAGAGTTCATTCACAGATTGTCAACTTTCTTCATTGATTGACTGATGAAAGAATACCCAGCCTGGGGTTTGTCCTCAAGATTCAACGTTTAAGCATAAATATGGGGTGTTAAAAAAAAAAAAAAGACTCTGCAAACATGTACCAACAAATTAAAGTAAATAATAAATAAAAGCCATTGATAATCTGGCCTTTGTAGAGATTAATTTTGTCAATTGTGGTTTCAATCAAATAATATTCAATACACATAAGCACTGCTTCTGTTTCAACTTCTGACATCCCAGTTTACTTGTGCATGCATGTGTCCATCATGTACATACATGTGCACTGTTCTTACATGGCCATATTTGCATACCTGCAGTGAAAGGTCACCTGTTGTATGTGGTCATTTTTACCAAGCATAAGGGGAGGCCACATACTGCAGCTACGTCAGTACTGTAGTTAGTTTTCCATCTGCACATTTCACTAAACATGACATGAAAGTCATTTTCTAATAATTCGAAAGAAGGCAATTACCTTGAATTGTTAAAATATATCCGTTCAAACGTGAATAGGAGCAAGATACTTGACTTACCGCAGTGCCATGCGCAGCACCATGACACAACCAGCCACGATTTTTGGTTGTTTGTTTGTCAATCCTGTCATAAGCACCTCCTGTCAAGATAACATTATAAATACATTCAATAAAATGAACAGCAACTGAGAAAGTTACAAGTTCTTTCTTTTTTTTTTTTTTAAATACCTGTGGACCTGTCACATTCTGACTACGCAGCTTTCCATGCAAGTAAACATCCATTCACACTCCAGCATTTGTAAGATTTTTGTTGTTTTAATTGTTCTCTCAGCATTCCTGAGATAAGCTGTACTAATTGATAATGCAATTTTTTAGTTTTCAAATAAAAAGCTCATACGCTCATTTGTTTATAGGTACTTCTTGTTTTTCCTAATTTGAAAGTAAAGCTTGCAAAGATATAGAAATTCTATAATTTGTATGAATTTTACATGCAGGACACCCAATTTTACTAAACGCTTATAAAATCAATTTAATGTCCAGCCTTGCCACATTTTCAATGCCAGATGAGACTGTTTTCATGTTACATCCAGTGTGTCTTTCATTTTCACTCTTTGACAGATCAATGAACTAATAAAGATTACAACAGGCCTACGGACCTAATGCTCTGCTGACATATAATCTGAAAACGATCACAAAAAAATTCTCTTTGTCATTGATATCAAAGCTACACCCTGCTATATTACAAAATCACCTCTTTCCACTTTCCAGGCCTGGTGACCTAGGGAAAATAAGTCAAGGTCACTGATACTACATAACATATTAGCACTGGACATGATTTATATATCCATTACATTTGGCACACCTAAATCAATATTTTTTCAAGATATGGAATTTTATATCATTCAAGACATTTTAATACATAATTTTTATCTAAGTATAGAGGGTGCCACCAGTATCATATGCAATCAAGATTTTGACCTCTACAATCCCACTAAATTTCATGACGATCCATAAAAAATTAAGGATGCTGCACTAGTCGCAAGATTGACACATTTTGATGCATATGTTACATAATAATGTAGGTGCCACAAGTTCAGGTAGATTTTCATACACTTTAATAGCTTCCTAAAAGTAATATGAGCCTAACTCAAAGACTGTGGAGTGCAGAGTATTCACAAGATGACCCCTATATTCCAACTGGCCATTTGACCTTGACTTTGACCTTCGACTCGTATAAAAAAATTGTTAAATGTGCGCCCCACATCCAGCTTTCCAAACATGGTCTGTTTGCTCAAATTGGGTTATAACTTTTCAGCTATTGGAGAAAAATAATAAGCTTGGACAACTGCCAAAATTCGTAATCATTGGGTCACAGTGACCCAAAAAGTAGGTCACCAAGTACAGTTTTACATACAATGTAATCAAGTGCAATTTTTTGGTGGAGACAGAATTCTCTTTGCCATTAATGTCCACGCTACACCCTGCTATTACAAAATCACCTGTTTCAACTTTCCAGGCCTTGCGGCCTCACAAAAATACATTAAGGACACTGATGCAGTGTTTCTGTTAACCCCCAAATGGGGGTACATTACCCTTTCCAAACCTGAAATATCCTCTAAGAAAATTCTAAAGGGTCACAAGACTTGTTTATTTGCACGTAAAATTGGTGAAAATCCAGTTTTCTCCCTGAATTTCCCTCTTTGTGACCCCCTGAAAAAAATCCTAATGGAAACACTGTGATATTACATAACATCCTAGCACTTTTCAAGATATGGAATTTAATATCTTTAACAACTTTTTGGCTCATAATTTCTGTCAAATTATAGGTGGCACCACTAGTATGAAAAACATTTGAGACTTTGACCTCCTCCACAATCCCACTAAATGTAATGAAGATCTATCAAACATTAAGGCTGCTTGAGTGCTCACAAGATTTTCGCATTTTGACCCATATAGTACATAATACTGCAGATGGCACCACCAACATCACACTTGACCTAGATTTTCATACATCTGATAAGTCCTGAAAGTTATATGTATATGTAAAGTATATTTTAAACACTGTGGACTGTATCACACTCACAAACAAAAAGTTTTGGGATGGACAGACACACGATTGATTGCATGAGGTCTGTGACCTGTGGTCAGCACAGCTAAAAACATACATGTGGTTCCTATCATACAAAGTTATGGTTAGCAAATGTAATCCCATAGAAATGTTTAGGCACGGGCTAAGTTCCATATACAAGGACAGACTTCATGATTTAATACAGTAAAGTCTGGGAAATTTAAACATTACTAGCTCCTGTCACAAAAAAATAAAGTCTGTATATTGCAGGAGACCAGGAACCATTCATCAGTGGTTTTTAGAGCTTTCCAAGGGAGTAGAGCAACTTGGTTGACAGGCATTTGACATGCAACATGTAAGTGCTCCATGGTACAAATGCCTGTCAACCACTGCAGGCTATAAGCTCATACATGCACTGCAAATGCAGTCCATTTCTTAGATGTATTGCACAGGATACCACAATCATAAATGAGTGTCACTGGAGAGAGAAATCAGAAAAAGGCCAGGAAAATAAAAGGCAGGGTAAATCTCCAAGTGCTCTACTTTTAGCTGCAAGAGAACAATGTTTAGTTAGAGGCATGCCATTTGCTTCTACACCGCTTGATATACAAAGAATTTATATCATCCATATATTTCAGAGAAAACTACAAGCTCAGCTCCTTATTCTAAAAATTTTATCATGGTCTCATGCAATAAAACTATATACATTTTTCAGTAATGTATAGCACCAATCATCCTTCGACATTAATGCTTCCATCCATCAAAAAACTTCATGTACCAGGTTTTATTACAGCTTCAATAATAAACAAACCCACATAAATAGCCCCCACAGGCATGTAGATAATATGCTTCCACACTCTGCTACATTAGCATCAGTTGTGCTGTTGACATCAGCTTTCCCTGCATGCTCAGCTTATGATTCAATTCATCCCAGGTGTCTACCATTGAAAATCTAGGGAGCCCTCTGTCTATTCTCAATACCAAGGTCAAATCCAGCTTGCACACTTCATCCACATCAATAGCACCAATAATGTTACCACTGCTCCCACATTTCTTCTGTGGCAACCTTCCAATGAAACTATTTTTGAAACCAATTAAGCTGTCTTATGATCAATATGAGGTTATTGATGCCTGGAAATAAGATCGCTCCTTCATCCCAGATACAATGTCACTTCTGCATAAGCACTCTTTCAATGTGCTTCATTGTACAATATGTCAGGACTTCATTTCATCACAGGATATTTTTTGCCTCTTTCCTTCTGTTCTGAGTACATAATTCTTTTTGCAGTCTCCTGTGGCTTCTCTTTCATTCTGCTTCCACTGACTGTGGTCAGAGCCATCAGCACATGTACTGTGGGGAGAAAGCATGCTTAGTATGTCAGGTGTGTTGACAGGTGCCCTCTGTCTATTCACCTTTAAGGACTCCCTTAAGTGCCATCTAATGCCCTGGTCACTGCTCAGCTGTCTTGCACATACATTCTGTGCAATTAACAGTGCTGTTGTTTGTTCACATACAAGGAGATCATAGACATTTCATGGAAAATGTACTTATGATGAACAGAATTAGAAATTATTAGAACTCTCACATATGGAGGGTCTGTAAATATATCTGTGGAACTGCACATATGTATCTCAAAGATAGCATGCAGCCACGTGTGTGTACATATGTGTACATAGTTATATTTACTTTCATATAAGTATATCATACTTATACATGTACAAGTATATATCGACATCCTGATTTAAACCACTTTTGTACATAATATCAGCCTTCAACTATTTATTTTACATATTTTTATACCCTACTGTACCAACATGTAATTGTGTATAGATAAAATGATATATATATTACGTATACATGCACACATACACATAACAAATGTGATATTTGTATGCAAAGAAACCAAGAATTTGAAATAAAACTATGGGATATTAACTGATGCCTGGAATGCAGACAGCAGAATACTGACTATGATATGGTTCAGCAATATCACAGCCATGTCCTACAATGTATGCTGCACAGGAATACACTGCAGTCAGCATAACACAACATAATTCATCACTGCACGACTGTACCACATAACATACACTGGAGCACATCTATTTCCTGACAGCAGAGAATACTGGACAAAAAAAATATGCTGTCTTCTTTCCGCTAAATAAGCATCACTTACGATACACTAATACTTTATATGCATCCCCACACTGCTCTTTATCGTATTGGCATCCCTTAAGCAGCAGTTAAGTTAATCAAGTTGGGAGGAACATAGTGTGCTAATTAATACAAATGATGAAACTGGTTTGTCAATGAGGTCAACACAGGCAATTACATACTTATACTTGTACATTATGATACAGATATGTTTTTTTTACATTCTTATTTGCTAAGTACATTTCACACAGGGAATCTAATTTTATTGTTTTAAGCACCAAAATGTAGCTTGAATGTGTAAGTGTATTACAGTGTACTTTCTGACAGTTTGCACTTCAGTTGGGGAATTCCATTACAGCACGAAGTTCATATACCCCTGCCCCCACTTGTCTGAAGTTCCTGGGGGTTACGTAAAAGGTTAAGGCTGTTCCTGGAATCACCCAATAAACTGACATCATTCAATCTGAGGTTACTGAAAGTATTCAGTTGGCTGTTCAGACTCTGGCACACACAGAGATGGTTATCAGCAGAAGAAATATTTTTCTTGCATAGTTTTGCAGTTGTGGTGGGAAACATGGAGCCTTATTTACCAGCCTCCCATGTAGGATCTACCACATGTATGTGCAGCGTGTGCAATAACATGAATAAGATCCTCCAGCATACAGACTGATATACACATTTGTTTTCACCAAGGAGGGTAGAGACCCTCCTGTTTTGACCTATAACAGGAATCAAACTACCTGGGCCGGACCAATCAGATTCTGTGGTGTTACCCACAACCTAGGCCCTCAGATGCTCACGCTCGAAGGTTCCACATGGCTGCATCATAGTCTGATTACCAGCTGTGGTTGCTGCAGACAATGAAACAGTCTGTAGTCTGAGCTGATATGAATCAGTATAATGAGCTTAATCAAACTCTTGTGGTGGTATGATGTAGAATTTTCATTTACTTTAAGTGCCATACTGTACTTTAGAGCAAGATTCACCATTGTTTGTAAAAGTACCGCACTGCAATGAGTGGGCACTGATGAATGAAAATAAAATAATGCACCAAAGCTGAAGATCTGTTCTCAAATAATACTCAGTCATCTGCCTGGCAATTTCAAATATTAATCTGAAAAGAAACTAGATGAAGAATGTGATATAAACTGGATGGTATTTCTGAAAATGGGACAGTTAGGTCACCCTTTAAGAATGTTTCCTGCACAAAGCAACACTCACAAAAAAACAGGGATTATGGTATTTGCTTTACAATACTAATCATTTTCAACAGAGAAATTTTCTTTCAATTAGCTGAAAATCAAAGTGCTCTCCCAAATAAAGGAAAAGAGTGAAGGGCAAGTGTCCTTCCAATGGGGTAGTAGGGGGAATAAGAGAGGTTCTATAGCACTTATTTCGTATTACAAGTACTAATCATACCTCAAATAGAATTGTAGTCTTCTGTTCAGCTAAACCGACAGTCAACAGTTTTTTCTGTTTCCTGCAAGTATTTGTAAGTTGTTAATTGCTGCACACTTTGCTACTGGTAGTGCTGCCTATCTGACCTTACCTTGACCCCCCAAAGGAGACGAATGGATCCTTTACAAAAGGCAAGCTGGCACACACATGAAGGTTTGACAAACCAGTAGTTTTGTTGAATTCTTGTGCTTTGGTATGATAAAGATAAATGTAACCTTGCCTTTATGAGACAGACAGACTTGCATGCCTTTGGGATATGCTGTCAACCCAAAGCGCAGTATTGGGTTGACATTCCATCCCTCTGGTGTACAGATCTGTCTGTCCCATGCAGATCAAGGAACTATTTGTTCCCCCCCCCCCCCCTTAACTATTTCGGGCATGAGAAAGGAAAAAGGATATAGTACTGTGGGGGAGCCCAAGTTAACTGTCAAGACCTGATGTACACAGTGACACTTGTATCACATTGTGATATGTGACAGCAGCATCAACTACACACAAATAGCATGGATTACACAGATACCCCTTTTGGGGCAAGTAAACTGGCAAATTTTAGCACTGTCAGATTCATTACACAGTATGTGCACTGTACCACTGATCTATATGAGGAGCAACACATGTTCTTGGTCAACCTAATTTCATTTTAATGCTTTTATAATTCAGCTTCTTCACTCTGCATCAGCCATTACAAGTAACATCCTAATTATTAATACCACTGTAAATCTGCTGACCTTGTCATTTTGCTAAATTGGGAAATAACAATAGCAATCTGAAATGATGCATAATAATTAGATGCCCACCGTGCATTAAGGCTATGTCCAACCAGTTTTGGGTACTTGTCTTCATTTTGAGATTTTGGTAGACATATATTGGTAGTTCTAGTCCCAATACAGTATGAGGAAATTGAAAAACTACTTTTTATGCTAGCATCAAAGACTGTGTTAAGATTTGAATCTTGATTAGAGACCAAAATGTCCAGTTCATGTGGATATTTCTCTAAAAACTAATTACACGTATATGATTTGTGAGCTAAAGAACAAGGCACTAAATGAGGCGTCTGTGATATACGATTTTGATCAAATAAAAACAGATTTACTTACAAAATACTTTAGAGCAAAAACAAATGAGGGATTTTTAATGAAATGAACCATTCTTTTCTAAATGTGTGTCAAAAATGAAGAGTCCACCAACTTGATCAATTATGGCAACATCAGCCATTTTTCAATTCTTGTATCACCATTGTAAAAAAAAAAACAGTTATGAAAAAAAATCTTGATATGTTTTTGTAGATATGTGTATTAAGATCATAACACAAATTTGACCATTTTATCTTGAATATTTTTCAAGAAATATTCAAAATTCCATAAAAACATATTTTAATGCAAAGTGCTTGTGTTTATACAACTCTGAGCACCCATCTTTAGTGCAGACAGAATCTGCAAAGCCTTGTGGTCAATTATGTATATACAGGTTTATTATATGGGAATGCATATATTTCTGTGATATTTGGCTTAGAATTGATGTCACCTTGCCAGGCTTGGACATTACCTTACATCACCTTGCCAGAGTTAGACATTACCTTAACTCATTACAACCTGATAGAAGACTGAGTCAACAGCTTGCCTTGGCACGCTCTGGGCGCAATGCACCCAGAGCGTGCCAAGGAAAGCTGTTGACCATTGGCATATAATTTGGAATGATTTTCCATGCAAGTTTCATCCAAAATTTTGAAAAATAATCCCTAAATTAGTAAAATACAAATTAGCAGACGACATTTAGATATTAGCGGTAAAAAGCATCATTAGGGTGGAATGAGTTAAATCTATTTGAGGCACATGTCCATGAGCATTGTTCATACTACTCCATAGTTTCGTATGCTAATCAAACATCCACAATGACTGCCACAATCAACCTTCATAATTATCAGCCTCATAGTTTGATGAATCATGGATTTCATGAAAGGAAGTAAATTTAGATTGATCTAATACAAGACTGGAGTGACTGCTTGCACACTACAGTGAGAGCTCTTCAAAATGTCAATGTAATATTAGTTTGGTAGAAGCTGAAGACCTATTACCTTTGACAAATTAGCTGCACACACATAATACTATTTTGGCACGTTGACAGACTTTAACTCATTCCATACCAGTCCCTGATATTTCTGTATATTTACCTAGATTTAAGACGACAATTGCATATTTAAATTCTTCATGAAAAGAGCTTTCGTTCAAGGACTAACATGCTTATAGTCTTAAGTCAATGGTTCTGGCACTGCCTAGCAAGTCACGCTGCAGCTGCCGCAAGGGCAGCTGCAGCGTGACTTGCCAAGCAGTGCCAGAACCACTGACCAAGGCCTGTGACTATGGTATGGAATGAGTTAAAGAGACATGTATGTATGCCATTTACGTGAAGATTACAAATTTGAATTTTACACCACCTGTTTACACTGATAACTGCTCTGTAATACTGTCACAGTGAAGAAAACTTAGTTTTACTCTTGGTTCCAAACCTTAACATCTTAAGGTCCTATCATATTTTGTAAGACAGCTACATGTATAAATTGTGTTTGCATGTTGCATTCCATAATTAAGTTGTTATTGATTAGGTTTGTGTAACTCTCTAGGGGTAACAATCTAGCCATCATATTTTTTTTACAGACAATGTCTGAAATTTTATGTACTTCAACATTGGGTGTCCATCCTAGGCCAGTGAGGAAGATACAAAGTGGTGGCAGTACAAAATATTCTTAATGAACACCCTCCACATGCAGCGGTTAATCACCCATTGTTTTGCACACTCATGCAATAGGCACTGTGGCATGTGGCCTAACCAGAGTAAGTATGGTCTTGTTTTTAACCCTATACTGGCCTCGTACAGACAGGCCTTGTTTCACCTGTGCTTATATGTAATGTTTATTACTAACAGAAATAGCTGAATTATACCCCAACAGGGGCTGAGAGTTTATTATACACGGTAAGCTTACATTTCATCTGTTTAATATGAACTTGTTTTGTTTATGTGTGACTTGCATATTTCATGTGTATTGGAAACCAAGTCAGTGTTATAAAGACAGAATGTACATGGATGCAGACAAATAAACGCCTGTAAGTTTTCTCTCCAGTGTCTGCGCTCTTTAGCCAAAAGGCTAAGTTCTTCAAAAATCATATTCAATCCCACAGCCAAGCTGAAGCTTCCCTTTGCAATTCAACTGTTACAATTATGTTTTGTAACCACAGAATGGCTGGTACAGCTGCTGCTTGTATCAGTGTGTCACTGTATCAGACTCAGTTTTCCAAAGAAAACTGAACAAATTTCCAACTTCCTTTATTCTATAATCATAACATTGGAGGTTATCTTTATGCCCAATTTACAGATCCCCAAGAACCTGTATCCTTATCCTGCATTCTGATTGCCCAGATTTAGTATTGTCCCTCATTGTGTGGTCCATGCATTTCCCTGTAAACCCCTGTGACAGTGCTGCGTGCTCCAATGTCCAAAACCCAGCACGAGGGAAGTTTTAACGATATAATTGGAATTTTGAGTTATTTCTTGTGCCAGAATAGAATATCATAAATGAAAACTATGAACTGTAATAAGTAAGGTACTTACTTGAACTATCTCCTGTTTCTCTATTTCTATATACATGAGGAGGATCTCCATACCCTTCTCTTTCGTCTTGGCACGGGAAGCATTCAGACACTTATTGACTACTCCACTGCATACTTCTCCAGCAGTCCTGCAAGTAATAGGGACAGGAGTTATAATCTGGCTGATGGTTGGAAAAATAAAAAAATCACTACTAATTACACACACACACACAAAATGTGCATATTAATTGACATGGCTCCACATTCATATTTGTCATAAAAAGACCCTTTCATATAAGTACAACTGTACCAGCATACCTGTATTTCCCCCGCGGGGGGGGGGGGGGAGAGACTGCTCACACGTCAACAGCTTTCCTTGGGACATCTTAGGCATATTTACCCGAAGTGTACCAAGGAAAGTTGATGATTCAGTTTCTAATCTAGCAATATACAGGTTAAAATGAAACAATGCTCGCTTGAGTGTCTGTGGATGCTGTGACAATGTTAGAAAACATTTCAATCCACTTTGATCTTTTGAACATCTCATCTGCAAGGGCTCAAAAAGCAACATGTAACCACAAATATTCTGATGAAGCAGCTACAAATATTGTCACATAATCTGCAAATTTTCCCTAAAAGTATAATAGATTTTTGCTTTTATTTTGATGAAAAGGTGTTCAAAATTAGACACATGCCTTTTATTTTCTAATTCATATTTCTATAGGTTGCAGATTGATTTAAACAGGAGGGCAATGTGATGTTAGACATCTAAATGGTGTACCTTCACTAAGTGTATAATTGATCATTTGACACCACCAAGCTCAGGTTTACTTGTAAACTTTTCCTTTCTTTACACTCAAAACTAATCCCTTCCCAGTAATAATTCAAATTTAGTTCCCTTTTCTTTTCTTTTTTTTTTTTAATTTTGGTTTTGCAGTATGTGCAAATATTTCAGTTTGTTAAATCTATTAGGTACTATGGACCAACACCAGTACAGTAGTACCTGCTATTTGAGACCACCCCTACTGCCAGCAAGACATGGTCTGATATTACAGGTAGTCTTAAAATACAGATAAATATACATGTGTTAGGCAATGAGACTCTTATGTTATGGAAGGGTAGTCTTAAAAAAATATGGAATCTCTCACAAGTGGTGGTCTTAAGAGCAGGTACAACTGTACTGTATTTTAATTGCTTTGTGTTGCATACTACACTTTGCTTCACTTTCAAACTGGCAATATTCCTCACCATACTCTTTTTAAGACCACCCTTCCATAACATAAGGGTCTCATTCCCATACTCATGCCAAACATTTATGGGTATGATACATCAAAACATATATCTTTAACCACTGTAGACACTGCATATGTGTAAATGAATTCCAAAAGCATCAAAAGCTTTACCACACCAAGGTGTAATCTATGGCCTTTGACGTCAAATGAATTATCCAAGTACCTAGTCTACTTATCAAATGAAGTAATTGCTCTTGATACAAAGCAGTAAAACCGCAGCAGATTTGTGCTGTGCTGTTGAACATGTACCCACTGTTTATGTCAATGACCTTAGCCTTGTTGATAGTAATAATTTCACAAAAGCCCACAACTTCAAATTAATCAATACTAATAGTGTAATCGGCAACTTCTCCAGGGTACATATAATCACATGTTTTTACTTTATATGCGTTCTCAGACAAACATTGTCTGCCAGGTGTTTGTTGGCACTGTGCCTGTCTCTTTCTGCCACATTTACAAAACCAATGAACCCCGACTTTGATTTGGTACACATTACACAAGATCAACATGATATATGTATACCAGCTAATCCCACCCCCTGCCAAACGAATAACTTCAAAATGAAGTCTCTTCAATATTTCATCCACAAACTACAAAATCGCGTTGATTGTTGAATGTCCTACAAGAAAATATTACTCATTTTACTGGATTAATGCATTATAAATGTAGTTCAGTCAAGCAAACATGTAAAGTAGCTACTTATAATGGTGGCAGTTGTGGTCATGTTAATGTTCCTTCCCCTGACCCAAAACAACCCAGGGAATATTGTTCCAATTATTTCAGTGCTTAAAATGGTTTTACTTTATACACTTTCCAACAAAGAGCATATCAAATTCTGCATAAAATTACTTGGTCAATCTCCTATATTTGCAACAATCACAAACACATCTTGCTCTCCCAGCTCCATTTAAGCCAAATACCCAGCAAAGAGTTGTGGTGGCTAACAAAATCATGTCACCTGCAGAAAAACAAATACATGTATATCTTACTTCCACTGGTACATTTCAGAGCTTCCAGTGAAATGTTTGTCAGAATACGACCCTAAATATTTCAGCTCTATTTGCATTTGTGACAATCTATGCTGGGTCTTTACCTCAAAAATTTGGATTCTTGTTCCCCTGCAAGTGCTTGGCTAACACAACCAAAACATCAACTGCTGAACACATCACTGTCACAAACTCGAGGAAATATCAATCTTTGTAGATTTGTGCACCTTGGATTTGGGCACAATCAGGCATCCTCTGCAACATTTTACCAAATTTCATTGTCTTTCAAATCTCCATGCAATCCCTAGTCACTCTTTAACATGCATATGGTAGCATGTGCAATGGAAAGATCAGGGCTAACAATTTTCTGTACAAAATCATGAAATTTAAGACAAATCATTAATTTCTTGAACCTTCCAGTTTTGAAACTACCATGCATATTCATGTATCGCATACTCATGATTCTTGCTATTCTGTATCACGTAATTTATAACTTGACAGTTTTCAACTGGAAAGACTTTAAAAAGCCTTAATGCACATATCTGTTACACCATGAATAAAAAAAAAAAAAAAAACATGATATCCTATCACGATATCACTGCCTTTGCCTGCACCTGTGTGCTTACAGACGTCACTGCATGGAGACTTTATTAGTATAGAGATTTCTCCCATGTCTGAAGCTTATCCTGAATAGGTCATCCTGCATGGGTATTAAGGATAAGGTTTTAATTGTAATCTTTCATTTGGTTTGTGACTCATTGGTTTCAAGTAGTCGACAAACTGGTCAATGAGAGGCCATGGTGCATTTAATAAAATACCGACACCTCCCACTTTCAAAATGGCGTCATTTTCAAACTTATTTCTTATTTCTGATAGAACTTTGATTTGGTGCGTATTTGCCCTTTTTTGACATACGAGAACGAAAATCCAGTATGGCTGGCCCATTTGGTCATAACATTAGGATCACTTGTTGGATTTTCATGTATTCGCTCAGTAACAACTCATGATCCCAACATTATCCTCAATGTGCCACCCATACACGATTCTCTATATCCTCTCCCCCACCCCCCAATGTAAATTTACATTTGCAGTTTGAAGTATTTAATCAGTAGTAGAGCTGGACAAGGTTAATATGTGACTGAACAGACTATCAAACCATCAAGAACTCTGCACAGAAGCTACAAAAATGTGGACACACTTTCTTTTGCTTGTCGAAAGTATTAGCTGGGAACAGGAGCTGCCCCAAATCTGTAAATGTGTGCAGAATTAGGGTACTTTTCAAGATGTTTGTTAACAGCTCTTTGGACCTTGTTGAGTACATTTTGGGGTTGTTTGAGTAGATAAGATCCCCAATACTTTCCAGCAATGGTATGGTCAGCATGTATTAACCAGGTAAACAAAAGCCAAACCCTGTTTTGAAACTTGACTGCACTGCCATGTTCTGGATTTCTCATTAATCAGCACTAACATGATAACAGCTTCTACAGATCTGTATTCTGTATTTCAGTTCTTCCTGGTAAATCAATATTACTTGTTTTGACTTCAAATACATGCAGTTTACGAAGAAAAACAAGTTTTAATCAGTGTGCTACAAAATATACCTTAAATATATACACATGATGTATATGCCTGACATAGAAGTATGGGCCTGTGGCTAAGTAGAAGTTACACAGAATACTTGCTAATATCATTGCAGTAGTCCATTTCTTAAGAGACCACCTGCATTGAAAGATCACCTTTTCGAGTTACTTTGCTCAGTACTTTCACGTTATTTATACTTTCAATGAGAGACCACTAGTCTTGAGAGATGCTATTTTTTGCTATCTCTAAGGGTGGTCTTTCAAGAAAGGTTTCACTGTATTCTTGGTAAACCATGATGCTTTCGGGCTACAAGATAAACAAATTTACCTTTAAATTCTGTTGGTTAATCTCCACTGTCTTGGTTTTACTTCTGATGCCCAATACCATAGCATTGAATGACCACTGCTTCAAACATAATGAATACACAAAACCTGTCTTGAAAGACCACCACCAGGGGATCATCAACCTGTGGCAGCGACCACAATATCCTCATTTTGTACCCTCCACCGTTTCCATTTTGTGTATTTTTATTCTGCAAGACTTCATTGACATTAGTGAATACATAAAATTATTGGTGAATATCATTGGTCAATGGCGTTTCTAACCAGTATTGCTTTGGTCTGCTTACATATTTTTCCTCTATGTCTCGCACTTCATCATAAAAAAAAAATAAAAAAAAGTCTACTCTGCTTTCTAAAAAGCAACAAAAGATACCCTTGGGAGGAAGCTCCTTTATACTTTTTAGTCTCCTCTTCGAGTTTGTTGGTCTGTTCTTGCCTTCCAAAAGATACCCTGTTTACATGACTACATGCCCAAGAAGACAGTGACTGAACTTGGTTACACTGACTAGACTGGCTGTACTATAATGTGGCATGTTGACTCAAGTCACAGACCAAAAGTCAACTCTCTCAGCACTAATTCCTTAACATATTTGATACACAAACAAATGTTTAACTTCAGCATTAAGTAATTACATCCAAAGTCAACCAATATGTTCTACATTTTTAGCTTTTATTCAGTTCTGTGCATTGATTGATATCGTTGAAGCAATACAAAACTCAGCTAGCATAGATGACTATTATTTAATCAATCAATCCACACATATGTACCCTGTAACTGCATGAACAATGTACATGTGCACAACACGACAGAATGTCTGATGCCAAACTGCTGCCTGTTCTATTTTAGTGGCTGCAGTGTTCGAAATAGAGCTTATCCCTACTAATTAAAATATATCACAGCCAAGTGCACTATTGACTAAGGCCGCTAAAGTGACAAGGGCATTAATAACAATATGTGTTACACTTGATATTATCAAATTATGACAACAAACGGAAATGAAGAAGGGGGGAGGGGGCAGGGGTGAAAGATCTCAAATGATTGCATTTGACAATTTTTTTTGGGGGGGGGGGGGGGGGCTCCCTCACCCTACCCAAACATGACTGTGGGTTCAGTGCTTGCCAAGAAAAAAACAAGGCTAACACAGTGCAGACAAGACCAAATTTGTTTCTTACAGTCACAATTTCTTGTTTCTTACAGTTAAAACAAAATTTTCTGTTTCTCATAGTGACTGCTGATAGGATGTCATGGGTTAATGCCGATTCCCTGGTGAAACATGAACAGCACTGTTGTTCTTATCAAACAGATGCATCCTTGAGGTTTGCACATTCACTATAGTAAACACATTCAAACTCTCTGCTCTTCGAAGCTCCATGCACAGTCCCTGGGCAACATCACCAAGTGCTGCACTGACTGTTCACCAGACAGATTAACTTGTGGTGCCTATACCATGTATACTGATAATTCTGGCAAACTCATTACCATTGTTAATTTGCACATTTTACATGCTGATAATCCCCCTTATACTTTTATATAAATTTGTTAATCTCAGAATCCTTATACTGAAAATAGTCATGGAACCCACAGGCAAAATATGCAAGCATGGACTGGTGTGACAAGAGGTGACTTAATGCCTCAATCCCTCTACAGGGATATTATGTCACACTCAATACAATACTTTAAGCAAATGTCCATTCAATCGGAAAACTGAACCACAGACAACTCTAAAGCCATCTTTCCAACAAGAACAAACTTCTGAATATCTTCAATGAGACCCCATCAATTTTTCACTTGGGCACAATTAGTATGTATTTCCTCACATTAAGTTTGCCTGATCCAAGATCTTCCACAGTAAAGGAACTGATAGTGACTGGATTAGTCTTTGTGTGAAAAGAGCCCGTAGTTTGAGTGGTTGTTTGCCAATAAGCCTTATAGGTACAAGTATTACAAACCAAAGCAGCTCAGGTGATCAGCTTGAGGCACTCTGTATACCTCTGTATACCTGTACCCACTGGACAGGTCAAGCCAAGTGTCCATGGTCAAAGTATAGGCTGCAAAGAAGTGGATTTACACATTTTACATGTAAAGTTCCTTGCATCCACAAATGCCCTTTTTTGTGTGTTGTTTTACGAGCAGAGTGACAAAAATAAAAAAAAATAAAAATTAAAAAAAAAAAAAGAAATCCCATATTGTTATTAAAAGTTTGTATACACTGAAGGAACAGTGATGCATCATACATACATGTGCAAATGTGAGTGCACACACCTATGCCATGTTAAGGAATACAAAATTTTAAAAAATTGTGAAAATTACATCCACAGGTTGCTGGAAATAGTTTTACCATGAGCACAATAGCAAATAGTTGGAAAACCCTTGAAACAGGTTCCAAAATATTCAACTTATGCTCCAAAAGAGTTGACTTCTAAAGTGTTGACTTTTAACTCAGAATAAACTTGGACATTTAGAAGTGGCCACCTGCACAGGATCAACTGCACTCGGAAAACCTTTATTCAGCCAACCCGGAAAAAATTCACAAACATGTACAATTATAAATTTATACTGATATGACTTGGGAGACTCCTATTAAGACACATTCATGTTGCTATGGCAGGAGCCACCCAGTATAACAAGCAATATACACAATGTTGATGGCAAATGAAATAGTGGATGATAATAGTAAATGTAAATGTCACTGACTAAAAATTATAAGCAAATACGTACAATTGTATCCATGGTCATTCAGTCTGGGTGGAAATCCCCTTGTGAATGTAGCACTCGGTTATGAACATAATTACTGGTTATTTTGACAAATGTAGCAGTTAATTATATAACAACCATGTTGATAATTATTCCAAGAAAATGTTTTTATATACCCAGAAAACCTTGCAAACTATGAGTGTGGATCTTTTCTATTATATATGTATTCCTATCTGTTTGATTTACTAAATTTGGAATGTCAAATATGTTGTGTAAAGCGTGTACTGACTCCATTAATAAAAAGTTTATTACTATCTTTGGTGTTGTAATTGAATATATCGTTTGTAAGGATTAATGGAAAAGAAAGCAATCTTGTTGGTAAATCATTATGTATATATTTATAATAAAATTCTAATTTATTTAACATGAATATATCTGGAGCTTTACATATTTTAAGATCTTTCATCACAGGTTCAGTATTGGCATTATACTGACCACAAATAATGCAATGTAAATGTATAGCCTTTTTTCTGTAGTTTTTCAATACGGTCTATGCATAAGTTCACCAAGCGGGGAAACCCCGGCAGTTGTCCCATTACGAAAGCGAGGCATGCAGGCTGATTTTTTGCCTACCAGATGGCGCGCTGTGCACCTTCTCAAAAGTAGTCACGATAATGCATGATGGCGAACACTAATCTTGTTCGCATCAACATGAACAGAAAAGCAGTAAATGGACCAAATACAGGAGGTGTATAGAAGTTTACCATTGTAGATCGTTGGCAGAGGGAGTACAGAAAGCCTTGATAGGATGTTGAGTGACAAGGCAAATTAACATGGTAAAACCACCACTGACTGTTTTGTAGTGGGCTGTAATGTTGATACCAGGAAGAAACGCCAAACTGACAAATATCAAAAATAAAAGTGCTGCTTTATTCCTTGCATCAACTGATATTCCTTTGTCTTTCAAATACTTTTTCAGCCACTATAGATTCTGGGTTTTTTTTGTTTTTTTTTGAAGAAACCATGGTCCGTGTTTCACTCCTCGTTACTTGCTGTACTCAGTAGCGCTGTAAACCATGGTCTGTGTTTCACTCCTCGTTACTTGCTGTATTCAGTAGCGCTGTAGGCTGTGTGGTAAGACTGAGTGGCCCGCAAATTACCCAGAAACCTGTACGCGCCTGGCGCTGACATCGGAATCTCCGCTGGGGTTTCCCCGCTTGGTGAACTTATGCATAGACCGTATTTTTGAATGCCAAAAACCCCATAAATATTTACCAAAATTTATGTGAGGGAGTATCCAAGAGTAATATACATATTAATTTTTACTTTTAGTGGAAGTTGGTGCTTGAGTTAACTTAGAGTTCCAGTTGCTCTAGATATTTTAACTCTTTCATCACTCCATTCCTACCTATGCACAATTCAACTACAGTCGCTACGTACTGTGAAAGATGTAATGCTGTACATAAGACTTGCTGACTCGTGGTGCCCTTGGTTGGCCAGCGCAAACTCTGACTGCTCCATACTGCTTCCAGTTACTAGTTCAAAGTTCCAATATGAATAATTTTGCCCATAAATCTTAATTACAGAGTAAGTCAGTTCCATGATCCACATGTATATCAATCTTGTCAATTATGCCAGTCATCAGTCATAACCATTAATGCAATGCTTGACAGTGGACCCTTACACAGAAAATCATCAGTTCCTGATTTAAACTGACCAAAGTACCACTAAAATTTACACATTTACTTTTTAACTGCCATTGGCGACATGTAAACATTATAGTGTCCCTCAATTAAGGTGTTACTTTGTCTTTGTCACAAGACTTGTCCACACAGAAATTAAAATAGCGTTCAGAAAACGGATTACCCTCAGCGCCCATAATTCTGCATTTTTTTGAGACTTTACTTTTTTGTGCTGAGGGTAAAAAATTCCTGGTTGATACCATTCTAGAAGCTACAGCACACAATAATGAAAGCAAAAGAAGGCAAGGTCATCCATATTATGCAATATTCAACTTCCACATTTGATACACATTTCTAGTACATTTGGCTGCATTAACCTTATTTTTTTCTGTGAGTACTGAGTTGATTATGCAAGTTATGATGCAGGAAATTAAAAAATCGAGACTTCACTGGGGACATAAAAATATGGTCAGTTTCAAGTGAAGACATGGTCATGTAAAATTCAATCACCATACATACAAATTTAATCCACTCCATATATATTCCAGAAAGTCAAGTACTGGTGATGTGGTCCAAACATTACTCATTTAATGCATGTAATTCGTGCAGTGGCCGTATTCACAAAGAATTTGATCTGATTCTAACTTTAATCCCAAAATTAAAATCAATGTGGTTTGTGCCCTAAAGTACTTTATCCTTGGCTCAATGTTGGATCAAAACTTTGAGGATCAGCCAATATATGCTCTTGGCTACAATATGAACTTAAGGATTTACGGGCTCATTTTATTAAATCAATCTTAGATTGATCCAGTATTTAATCTTTTAATCCAGGATTAAAATCTGGATTAAATAAAGATTGATTTAATAAAATCGAAACTTTAATTCCAAACTTCATATTACAGTGGCCCACATAGATTAATTAATCCTGCAAGTTTAGATCATACATTAGGCCAACGATTCAAAAGTTCAAGGCCCAAAGGCACACTAACTTTCATTTTAGGATTAGATTCAGGATCAGATTCAAGTCTTCATGAATTGTTTCCAGGATTCTGAAAAGAAGTTACTTACTTGCCGGCAATATGAGCCGTCTCAAGGAATGCAAGTACAGCATCAAGGGCTTTTTCTTGGGCTATAGCATTGTTATCCAACACAAATTTCTTCATAAGCCCCAAGTATTTGGAAAACTCGGGACTTTTTTCATCCAGCCTCTGGAACAACTTTGTAGCTTCTTCATAGCCTGTCAGCCTGGCTTTCCATGCCTACAAAAGTAGAATGAAGAGGCAACATAACAATCCTGCTTACAATCATTCTGAAATACTTTACAGTCCCTTTTTATGTATGTATGTATGTATGTATGTATGTATGTATGTATGTATGTATGTATGTATGTATGTATGTATGTATGTATATATATATATATATATATATATATATATATACATGCAATAAAAGAGGGAAGTAATATATTAGTACATGTATAAGGGTTGCAATGACCTTGAGACCCCCTCAGCCTAATTGCATCTGCAAGAGTAAAAATATGGTGATATATTGAAAATATGTCAAGCTCTCTGAATGTTGAACTCAGCCAAGCTTCCAGTGAGATGCTTCTACAGCACAAGTTTCATGATTGTGGCTCAACGTGTTTACAAGTGACTGCATCTGAAATGCTGACATGCACAGACATGACAATACCACATTGGTCAATAAAACTGAGGGAGATAACGAAACTTGAATAAACACAAATTTTCCCAAGGTATTAATTTTCCCAAGCTGTGCCATTTGGGAAAATAAAAACCGGGGAAAAGCTTAAACACTCAACACACATGACATTGTCTGCAGCTTAGCATTACCAATCGGCGATTCAGGAAAATAAAAAAATACCTTTCAAAAAACGCAGTACCCTTCAGCTGACCTCAATCTCTTTTGCTGTAAGTGAATAGGAATAGTGCCCCATAGCAAACTTGTGACCGGCGTGTGACCTTAAAAATTAGGTTAAGGTCAATTATGCTTGCACACAAAGCAAGCCTTACAGTGGTGTACTATCATATGCAATTTGAAAGTCCTGTCTCAAAAGCTTCTGAAGTTATAGTGGTAAACAAAATTTCAATGAATAGGTCACTGTGACCCAGATACTTAACCTAGTGACCTACTTTTGATTCATGACACATTTTTTGGTTATGATACATGTGTGTATGTAATTTCATGTAACTCACTTAAATACTTCCTTACTTATACCAATACCACCATTGTGCACTTGAGATTTGACCTCAAAAAGTAGCTCAAATATATAGCTATGACCTTGATTTTCCATAGGCTTCTAGATCACTCTATGAAGCTTCTTGTGTGTAAGCTTTAGATTGCTGGATGCAGGCTTTCAATACTTAGAGTGGTAACATTGCTCAGCACGTGACCATTCTGTGGCCTTGAAAATTAGGTCAAGGTCAACTATGCTTGCATACAAAGTAGGCCATATAGTAGTGTACTATCATGAGCAATTTGAAAGTCCTGTCTAAAAAAAATTTGATGTTATAGTGGTAAACAAAATTTCAATGAATAGGTTACTGACCCAGATACTTGACCTAGTGACCTACTTTTGATTCATGACACATTCTTTGGTTGTGATACATGTGTGTATGAAATTTTATGTAACTGACTTCAAAACTTCCTTACTTATACCAATACCACCATTGTGCACTTGCCCTTTGACCTCAAAAAGTACGTCAAATATAGAGCTATGACCTTGATTTTCAATAGGCTTCTAGATCACTCTATGAAACTTCTTGTGTGTAAGCTTTAGATTGCTATATACAGGCTTTCAATAGTTAGAGCGGTAACATTGCTTAGCACATGTGACCACTGTGTGACCTTGAGAATTACGTCAAGGTCAACAATGCTTGCACAGAAAGTAGGCCATATAGGAGTGTACTATCTTGTACAATTTGAAAGTCCTGTCCCAAAAATTTCTGAAGTTATGGTGGTAAAACCATGGGATGGGCAGACGGACGGACGGCGCAGGGTACGACAATACCCGTCGGCCTCATAAGGCCAAAGGGTAAAAAGGGAAATTTTAAATTTGAGTAAATCCGGGAAAATTTGCACTTATACAGTATTTGGGATGATACTGGTTGCTTTTTTCATTTTTTACTTTTTTTAACATAATCAAGATGTTTAAAATAAAAATTGGGGGGATCAATCTCTGTTGCTCAAGAAAACAAGTGAAAAAATTATTTCAGCAACTTTGGTTGACTCATTGTACCCCTGTATTGAAAGTTTCTGTGCATGAAGAGTTTATATAGTCCCTTCCACTTGCCTGCCTAGCAAACTTGAAGTTCTTTGGAACTTAGAAACAGTAAAGGCCATCAATCAAAAATATTTTAGGCTTGCCAGGCAGGAAGCAGCCAGTATTAGCAAACAGGTATACATACTTCATCATGGCATGCAACACTAGAACCGTATCACTTGCTTCATTTCTTCTTATCAATGCCAGGGCTATTTATTTATGTAATGTACCTGTACATGCTGCTACCTCCCGTGAAATGAGCAATTACCCTCAGCAGGGAAAGGGTTAGTCAGCAGATATAGTAATACAAGTCAGATATTGGCTACCAATCCACCTGATCTCCCCAGGCCCCACCCATGACTACTAGGAATCTGCTGAAGACACCGTGTGCCAAGAAAGGTGAAACCCCTGCAGAAGACTGGCATATTTGCTGGTACAGGTCAAGATGCTCATGATCACAGCTGTTCCTGACAATCACCACTTTGTTTGTTCTCATTATCGTCATTGCCTGGTATTTGCACAGGGTTCCTACCATCTTGTTCTCACCTCTTATGCAAATAAATATGAAGAAATCTAAGAATGTTGACCCCCACTCATGTATATGAAAGTCACAGGCCTACTTGCTCTCCAGGATAAAACCCAGTCTTTTAAAACTTATTTAAAAGTGAAGATAAAAAGATGCTCCTTTTAAATGAAAGTCCACATGTATTTGAAACAGAAACAGTATCAATGAATTTTTCAAAGAAGACGCCCTAAGGATTGCCTTTCAAGCACACCAAGCCAAAATTCTTTGCAGAATGTGGAATATATGGAAATTTGTTCAAAAGGTAAAAACTGAGGACTTAACTTTGAAAAAAAAAAAAATATATATTGGCATATCTTGTGCAGCTAGTATGCATGTACATGTGTACATACATCATGTAGAGTGAAACCTGTCTTGACAGACTACCCCTACCAATACCCAAACAGTGGTCTCTCAGGACATGTGGTCTTGCAAGACAGACCACTGTATGTGCATACTTCCATTTCGACCAGCTTGCTAGATTGATTCTTGGCAAACTGTTCCTCTTTAAAGACCAAAGCAGGTACATGTATTTCACATTGCCAGGTCAAACACATCAAACTAGAATGACAGGCCCAACTGTGTCATAGGTCATCCTTGATTGGAACCAAATGACACATGGACACAGCACATGTTCCGGTGTGTGTGTGTACATTACACAGCTGAAATTCATCAGACAACAATGATCACAGAACCAACACCTCCATACTAGACTACTGCATGAATTAATAATGTTAATAAACATCCCATGCAGACTGCATTACACAATTAAACAATTCCTTGCTCAGACCTGAACAGAGAACGATTGAGCCTCAGAATGGACAACCAATGACTAATACAAACAGTTACTTTTATGTTATATCTATAGACTGGTACTTGTTTTGATTTTACATCTTGATTTTTGCACAGCTATTGATTTGATTGAAGTAAGAAGTGTTCAGGTACTGAAGATACAACATTAGTCATGAAGTGTAAGAACTGAACTTTGAGTAGCAAAATATGATGAACATTGGTTAAATCCTTCCCTTAATTATTCTTTAAATAGCATAGCATGCACAACAAAAAGGATTTTTGGGGTACTAAAACCTAGCTAATAATTTTAAAGAGAGATAACTAACCATATTCTATTAATACACAAAACTTCCATGAAACTACTATTTCAAGGCAAAAAAAAAAAAAAAGGCCTGACTGCATTACCTAATAGGTACACCCTGTCCATAGATGTGGCCATGCCAGTCAGTGAGTGCCATCCTGCCCACTCTGGCTGATTATTACAGCTGCAGAGTAGGCATACCTCATCCAGTTAGACTCATCCCCCATGTCTGCATCAGTAGCAGTTCCAGACATCAGACAGCACACCGTACAGAGAAGCATGTGACTCAGCCTGCCACACCATGTCATCTCTGTTTCCTGCATACCACCATCAACTCTCAAAACACAAACATGTTGCAGCCTCATTTTGCATCTGGACAGGCTTTCTGCACAGTGCTTCATTACCTTTTTTTTTTTTTTTTTTTTTTAGCATATTTCGTGAAAATTGCAGGATGATTTCAGTCTAGAAATAGAAAAACCAGTTTGTTTAGTGTATGCATACATGCACATATTGTACTTCCATGGGATTCTCAATAAACTAATTTGATTTGCATAGCAATTTGCCTGATGCACGCAAGTGGGTATGTGACACATAAGATTTTACATCTTTTCAAAATGTGCCACATAACATTATGTTGAGCAGCAATGCCCAACATTTTGAGAAACAAACTGCAGGGCTCAAAATAGGGCTTGTCCGCTTGTTCATAAACATGTAGATTTTGCTGCAGCCAAGTGATTTGTCCCAATTTACAATGCAAATCAACTAATCTGTACAGTTTTTGTGTCGTGCAAACAAGAGGAAAAATTTTGTGTCTAACTCTCCTTTCCCTGCTTCCACATCAATCTTCCTGAAGAGTCATTGGTTCTCGGTTTTTACCAATTAAAATGCCTAAAAACCAACAGAAAACCATTTCGCTTACACATACATGTATATGTGAACAATGCAGAGTATTGTGCAGCTTTTACATCTTACTGAAATGTTAACCCTTTCCTGGGTTTCATAAGATTGATTCAACAGCTTTCCTTGGTGTGGGTTAGGCTCATTGAACCCAACCTATGCCAGCTGTTGACCTGGGGCATGCTGTCACTATCTGTACCATTGATCTACATTTCTCTGCAAAAATGTTTTATGCTGACAAGAATCTTGAATGTGAAAAGATTGTAGCAGACAATAATTTAGGCCAAGCTTAAACAAGAGGGCTGTGTGAACAGCCCATGCCTCTGCTGATCTTGACATTCATCACACTTGCAGCTCTATGAAATTGGGAAAGGATCAAGGACACCATGTTCTGAGTAAGTCTGACCTTTATAGAAGAACACTTACATGTGCAACATTAAAGTTCAAGTAGTTCTCAAGTTATAATGAAGAGTAAAATTCATGTATGTTGCACTGTGACCCCACAAACGAGGTCAAGGTCATTCATGTACTGTCTCAGCATGACCTTCATACAGAATAATTAACATGTGCAGCTAACTCAAAACAGATCTCAAGTAACCAAGTTAACAGTAAATTTCGTGTCAGTTCGTCCAGTGAATTAGCATTAGAATGCCCATTGACTTACATAGTAATCAATAGGAAAGCTGCATTGAACAATAAGTACCCGAACTGAAAATCCTTAAAAATCAGGAATCCAAAGCAGTGTTACCTACTAAAAACAACTGTTTGACCCTTCCACAACAACATATCCATCACATTTCAGCTTAATCTGAGGAACGGTTCTGAGAATAAGTGAAAAATAACAAAACCATTCAAAAAATTCATTAAAAAATTGCAGCGCCACCTGATGAACAAATAGGGAACTAGGTGTCCCCGGGAGTGTCTATGTATGATATCAAAGCAATTGGGTGAGTGGTTTCAGAGGAGAAGAATTTTTAAGGTTTGTCCCAAAAAAGAACAAAAAAATCCATAAAAAATCAACAGAGCGTGACCATTTGAACAAACTTGGTACAGATCCACCCAAAGCACATTCCCACCAAGTTTGAAGTAAATCTGGCCAGTTATGACCATTACAAGAAATTCCCATGTTAAACTTACCTATAAAAACTTTTGTAGAGATTTTTGAAAAAAAAATCATAAAAAAATCCAAAAGTCATTGGAACAAACCTGGTAGACACCCACCCAAGGTACATCCCCACCAAGTTTGAAGTAAATCTGGATGACGATTTTGGAGAAGAAGTCGAAAATGTAAATTAGCATTAGAATGCCCATTGACTTACATGGTAATCAATAGGAAAGGTGCATTTACCCAAAAGGAGCCGAATTGAAAAAATCATTAAAAATCAGCAATCGGCAGCATTCCCACATAGTGAACAACTTTGTTTGGCCGTTCCATAAGGAACATATCCACCACGTGTAAGCTTTATCTGACTGACGGTTCTGGAGAAGAAGTCGAAAATAGCTATAACACACAAAAATTCATGAAAAAAATGGGAAAACACTGCAGCGCCACCTGGTGAACAAATTAAAAAGGAGTCCTTAGGTGTCTTCCTGTGTGATATCAAAGCCAAGCCATTGGGTGAGCGGTTTCTTCGGAGAAGATTTTTTAAAATTTGTCAAAAAAAAGAACAAAAAAATTCATTAAAAAATAAAAAAATCACTGGAGCATAAACATTTGAACAAAGCTGGTAGAAACCCACCCAAGGTACCTTGCCACCAAGTTTGAAGTTAATCTGGATGACGGTTTTGGAGAAGAAGTCGAAAACGTGAATTAGCATTAGAATGCCCATTGACTTCCATAGTAATCAATAGGAAAGCTGCATTGAACGATACGTACCAGAATTGAAAAAATCGTTAAAAATCAGGAATCTGCAGCATTCCCACATAGTGAACAACTATGTTTGACCCTTCTACAAGGAACATATCCACCATGTTTCAGCTAAACCTGAGTGACGCTTCTGGAGAAGAAGTAGAAAATAGCTATAACACAAAAAATTTATAAAAAGTTAGAAAAAAATTGCAGCGCCACCTGGTGAAAAAATTAAGAACTAGGAGTCCCAGGGAGTGTTCCTGTATGATATCAAAGCAATTGGGTGAGCGGTTTCAGAGAAGAAGATTTTTTAAGATTTGCCCCAAAAAATTCATTAAAAATCCAAAAATCACTGGGCGGTGACCACTTGAACAAACTTGGTAGAGACCCACCCAAGGCACATATCCACCCAGTTTGAAGTGGATTTGGCTGACGGTTTTTGAGAAGAAGTCAAAAATGTGAATTGTGGACAGACGGACGACAAACGACGGACCCTCACAAAATTGTTTGTTTGGTGTTTCTGACTCAGCCCCTCAAAGGTATGGGTCGGTAAGGAGATCCCCCCCCCCCCCCCGCTTGGGTAAAGTGACACCAGGTACCACAAAGAACAAATACTTTAAATAAATGATGTACTTTCTATAAAATTAGAGTTGTTTTTTTTTTCTGCAGTATCACATGGAAAAGTCTATGACATCCAGTTTATTAATCATAGTCTCTCAACTGTTTCATTGTTTGCACCAGCCTCTTTGTGTATACATCTAGTATGCTTTTATGGAAACTTTTCACTGAAAGTTGACATCCTTCCTCTGGCACGCACGCACGCACGCACGCACGCACGCACGCACGCACGCACGCACGCACGCACGCACGCACGCACGCACGCACGCACGCACGCACGCACGCACGCACGCACGCACGCACGCACGCACGCACGCACGCACGCACGCACGCACGCACGCACGCACGCACACACACACACACACACACACACACACACACACACACACACTGGTAAATGTGGTGTTTGCCAGTGCAGTGCATGTAGTGTGGGGATGTTCGTTTGAATCCCACTGGTGTAGCATGCTGTTCTGCAATGTAGCTCATGGGAGCACACCAGGCACCTAAAAGTAGCTTCTATGTTGCAGAAGACTTGATGCACATCCACAGCACATACCTCTTCATGTTTTACAAAAGGAAAGAGATTATACCTGACTTGAACATATTAAAACCTATGAATATTATCAGACATTTAATATTTTGATAAAAGTTGCCAGATTCCACCCCTCCAAAAAAAAATATGATAGATAGATAGATAGATAGATAGATAGATAGATAGATAGATAGATAGATAAATAGATAGACAGATAGATAGATAGACAGATAGACAGACAAGCAAGACACAGACAGATAGATAAATATACTAAAATAAAATTTTAAAAATGTAAAAAGCACAAATATTTCCAACATTTCAATAGTCCAACTCAATTCATTTTGGGCTCAGTAGAAAGACACAGACACAGTGTACTGTCTATTGCTGTAATTTCTTTAAAATGAAGTCACTTCAAAGAAATTATAGCAATAAAGCCAGTATTCAGCTTGTTTGACTCGCAAGAATATTCCGGCTCAGTACCTGCTACATCCTCAAAGTGAGGATGTAGAAGGTACTAGACCAGGGACATTCTTCCAAGCATAGGCTCTAAATGCCGATTTATCAATTTGTGAATGCAGACATATTTATTCGCTTTGTTTCTATTTTTCTTTTCAGTTTTATTTATTTCCTGTTCTTTCATTGTATTTTTCTAAGTACACATCTTTAATATGTGGAAGAAATTCACAATAACAGTCTGACAATTGACATGTTGCATGAGATTAAACCCACAAAAGATATTTTGGTTATATATCCCATGTAAATTTTAACAGTGTTTATATGCAAAATGTTTGATTTTGATATCCTGTGAAGAGTTGGTTGTTGTGATGCTTATCTTAATCGTTTTATTCCCAGAATTATCAGATAATCTGACACCTGTCTTTCTAGGGCCTGTATTTTTCCGTTTCAAAATGAGTGTTTTTCCGTTTTGGGAAACTACAAATTCCGTTTCATTTCCGTTTCACTAATTCTAGGGCTCGATTTTAGCACTGGTCAATAAAAAAGGAAAAACAGTTGATCTTATCGCCTCTGGAAAATGTTGATCCATCGACGAACGGCAAAGTGACTCCATATTGTTTACTATGTACGTTGACAGCCTCCACCTACAGACGGCGCTATTATCATTGTACCTCTGTTGCGCGTTATATCTATATGCCATGCAAATGAATGGATATGGTAGTAATGGGGTCTATAGCGCGCAGGTGTCCGGCCTGTCGTTAAATTTGCTCCACGTGGTATCGATAACGCAGCCGACTCGTCAAATTTGGATCCAAGTCCGTGTGTTTTGCTTTATGCGATGACATATGTGGTGATTTTGAATTATTTGAGAGGCAAAATTCACAAATTCCGCTTAATTTCCGTGGCATTTGCCGATTTCCGTTCCAAATCATAAATTCCGTTTGAGATCATAGATTCCGTAAATTCCGTCCGTTTTCCGCGATCGCGGAAAAGTACTGGCCCTATCTTTCATTAAAATATCTCATTCAACTTTCTCCATACCCTTAAAAATATTGCCCAAGCTACCAAATTCCTCAAAAGTCTTTTTTTTTTTCTTTGTACAGGTGTACTTTATTAATAAATGAATTTATTTTACACAGCAGGAAAACATGTGGTGCTTGTCAAGACTTCCTGATTAGTGTGCCATCTAGTGTTACTTTGAGGAATTATTGAAACTGCCACATGGCCAAATGTACGACAACTACAAGCTTTGGATGTGAGGAGATAGATCCATACTGTTGGAGCTTTAGGATTATACATTAGACAGGATTTTGTGAAAATTTGCCCAATCAACATACAAACTGGAGTACTGTGCAAGTAAAATGAAAATCTGAAGCTGTTGTGAATCTTTTGAAACATCGCTACGTCAAATACCCCAATTATCGCCCATCGCAATCTTGTCTATTCTTCGATGTATTTTACCACAGAGGTGGAGCTCACATTAGCGAAGATAAAATAGGCCCTAAAGATGATAATTTGTAAAGATGATAATTTATAAAGATGATAATATCTAGCTAGCTACCTACCTATCATTTTTTTTTTTTTTTTTTTTGGCTCGGAAGTAAGTTAACAGGGGGTCAGTATGGGGGTTTAGATTAATTTTTTTTTCTTTCGCCTCATGGTCATGGTTCTCATCAGCCCAGTATACATGTAGGTATACAAAGTACTAAAACTTAGGGTTGTGTGCACTGGTATGACTTGCCTCACCCTGTGCTTCCACATTTTTGCTAATTTTATCAGAATTTTTGTGCCAAATTTGTTCCAATTTCATGTGATCCAGGAGGACAGATCTTGAAGTACATGAATTATTTGTTTCATGACAACAGTACGGGTGCTATTTATCTCCGTTGAGCTCATCTTTTAAATTGAAAATGTACACACAAGCTTGTGTTGAGATGAAGGGTTTTTATGCTGCCAGCAGAATACCATGATTATGTATAATTCACAGACAATGAGAGATTGCTGGATCCATGCCTCCCTCACCTCATTTATAACCATGCTAATCACAGGTCTCATTTTGGAATGACTGTTTTCAATAAAAAGAGGCTATCATAGTGACCGAGATACTTGACCTAGTGACCTACTTTTACGCATGACATGCTCATGTGTCCAGATACAAAGGTGGGTCAAGTTTCATGATTCTAAGTTGACTGACTGACAAGTCAGCTGAGCTAAAAATCACCAATAGCTGCTTGTAATAAACAAACAAGACTTCCATGCTAAATTGTCCCACTTAAAGTGCATTTTTGGCTGTGTTTGATGGGAACCAGGACCTTGGCTATGCATCAGGTATCTCTGTCCCATGGTCCAGATCCTCATGATGACTGACACCAAAACATGCAAGGTTTCTGTTAAACCCCAAATGGGAGTATATTACCCTTTCATATCATGAAAATTCCCATCAGCAAAATTTAAAGGGTCCCAACTTCCTTTATTTTCTTTGTTAACTGTGCAAAGGATTGCAAAAAAAATGACTCTCTTTCAGGTTGGGACCCTTTGAAAAAATTTCTAACAGAAACACCAACATGGACCCATGGTTGTTACTCAGAGGGAAGATGGTTCATCATTCTTGTTAACCAGACACTCAGAAAGGCTGTGAGAAAGCTTAAAACACTGCCGTTAATATCTACCTGAATTCAAATCAAAAGTTCAAAAATTTAGCCAAAAAAAGTGTAAAAAAGTATTTCAGGGGAAAAAAGTATTTATAAATAAAGTATAAAAAAGTAAAAAAGTGAAAATAAAGCATCATACTTTAAAAAAAAGTATAAAGTGACAGCACTGACAATCCTGATAGAACTTGCCAAATGTCCATCTAATGGCCAATATATATGTTTAAAGAAATAATACCATGGATGCATACAGGACTATTTCTATTTCATAGTTTCAGAGGATGAGATTGGAAAATTTATGAAACAAGCCCCCCAAAACATACCCACCTGACCCCCTTAACACAGATTTTGCAATTTTGGCACACAGTATTCTTGCAAATTACTATTTGTCATATAAACAAATCTATTACCATGGGGTACCTGGCTGATTGGATAAAAAAAGCCCCCTATTGAGCTCATACATGTACATCTCGATGTCAAAACGCTCAAAATAAAATAGAAGTTAACAACTTTATACCTGTTGTTGCTCTATGTAGGTGAATAATCAATTCTGCATTTAACACTCACCGTGTGCACAACTTTGTCTTCTGTGGGCAGTTTGGCCCATTCACTCTCATCCCCCATCTTGCCACGTCCACTGGCACCAGATGCTGTGGCCTACACTGTCTGAAAGATGAACAAACACATTAGAAACATGTAACAGTTCGATATACAGTGAAACCTCATAACACCACTCAGGTATCCGACATATTCATTATAATGACGCAAGTTTTGAATGACAAAAGTCCATTTCTTTGTTATTTGATTCATTTAACTGACATATTCAGTTATCTGACACATTTCTAAGGGAACAAATGTTGTCATTACAACAAGTTTTCACTGTATTAATTTTCACAATATGTTGAGTTTCTGTACAGATACAATCTTCCAACAGACTTACAATCTGTATGATCAACACATGTATGCAAAACTTCCTCTCCTCATAGCCATATCTTGTGATCTGTAAACAATTTCATGCATATGATGAAATGTTGTTGAGAATGAACCTACATATAATATATACATGCATCAGAGCTTGACATTTAGGCAAGCCTTTTCGTCCTGGACATGCAAGACTGGATGAGTACAAATTTTAAGCTTAATAAGGGCGTAGCACACATTACTACTCTCATGTGTAAATGTTTAATTTTTGTCTATTGTTCCCAGCTAATGCCCCAAAAAGTATATTTTTTTGGAAAGAAAACATAATAAAGTTCATCAAGTTTGATTCTGGCACTAAATGTAAAATTTTAGTATTGCTATGGATGTAATTAAATTTCAAGTACAAATTCTTAAATTTAGCATAAAATTTGACGCAGCAATTTAAAAAATAAAAAGATCACGTCTAGTTTATACTATAGTGTCATAGACATAACACTCTCCACAACCGTATTTTAAATTTTGGAAAAAGGGCTTAGTTCTAAGTTTATGGTTGTTTATTTCTTGTTTACAAATTTTCAGTTTTAACTTTAATTTAAACATCATGTACATTTTAGGACTAACATCCTTATCCCAAAATTTAAAATAAGGTTTTGCTCCTAGAAGCATACTGTTTTATTCCTATGAAGAAAATCCTGTTTACCATTTTTGGTGTTGGTGCTATTTTGTGTTTTTCTACAATAATAGGAAAAATTTAAGTTTTTTAATTGAGCAATTAATATTCAATTTCTTAACACTGACAGAGATTTTATAAATTTGGATGGCTTAATCTAAATGTATACTTTTAGAAAATACAGTTCAAATGATCTCAAATAAGAAGTCTAGTGTTTATAAGGACGCTTTTGGAGCAAAGTCGGGTTTTCAGTTGAAACTGCTGTAAAAGTGTACCATGACTTTAATAAGAGAATAACTTTATTAATACTCGTGTTAGCTGACTCTCAGTCCTGTTTTGTGTGTGGCTGGACCAGGACCTTAGGTCTGCTAAGCAGACACACATTTTACCCACTACTTTTTACAAATTTAACTCTATAGAATTGTGGGACAAGTAACAAAAATCGTTAATGTCAAACCTCATGCTCCGGCTCTCACAGAATATTTACCTTTACATAATTCTGAAAACATACAACAAACTACAAAAGAAGATTTGCTTCGAAAAGAAAGAAAGAAAGAAAGAAAGAAAGAAAGAAAGAAAGAAAGAAAGAAAGAAAGAAAGAAAGAAAGAAAGAAAGAAAGAAAGAAAGAAAGAAAGAAAGAAAGAAAGAAAGAAAGAAAGAAAGAAAGAAAGAAAGAAAGAAAGAAAGAAAGAAAGAAAGAAAGAAAGAAAAGTAAAGAGAATTTCTGGGAAAACAGTTGTGTTGGCACAGACGTGATAATTCAATGTGACCAGCAATCAATCACCACAGAGCATTTCAATAATGCATCAGAAGGCTGTTATTAGTGTTAACCTACCGGGTTTTTTTTTTTTTTTTTGGTAATTTTAGTCTGAAGTTTAAATCATTTTATGCATTGACAGTTTGTATACAGTTCCAGGGCCTGAATTGAGATTCAGCAACATGTGTCCATCAAACAGATAAGGTTTTATTCATGCCCACATCCCATCCAATAATTTTGATTGATTTCTCATTTTTGTATCCATTATTCAACTAAACAGGATAAACCCCATGCAATCTTGACTGAATCATCCGTTTACTTGGGAATACCATGGAAGTGCTATTGAGCACATCCCTGGGAACACATACATGTAGAAGTGTACAACTCATACATACACATGTACTTTCGTTCTAATGGTAGCAATATTATGAAGCATGCGGTGCTAATTGAAAAACACATCTAACTTTGCTTATTTCCCTGTAATGTAACAGCTAGGTCCTTGTTCATTTTGATTCATAGTGTACATATATAATATATATATATATATCTAAAAAGTATCTTGTCTGCTTAAGATTGGTCACCTCACTCATATTTGGCTGGTGATAAAGGGGAATGATTCACCAATCATGCAATTTACCAGTTTGAGGAATATTTTTCACTGCCTTAATGGACAATTTGCACGAATGGTGCATGTGTGACACTGTTAGCTCATGCATATAACGAAACAGAAAGCTATGCATGCTGTAATTCAGGCTGCTTCCCTCAAAATACATAGTAAACCATGAGAGAAATTGACAAATTTATGCTAACAACAATCTGCAAGTAGAATATCTGAAATACCCTAACACCTCTTCATGGCCCCTTGCATGCTGGCCATCATCAGTTTCACTGAAGCTGATCTGGTTCCAGGACCCGTTTCTTAAATTCTGCTTACACTCTGCCAGTGTGGCCAATATATCCAGCTGGATATAATTATATTGATCTTGATATATCATAATTTATAACACATGTACTGCAAACTGACAGTGACACATCTGAACTTTGTTCATGTGTACACTGTCAAAATCATCATTCTCCTAATTTTGGAAAATTGTGTGAACATGGTGGATGAGCAATTGTGATCATGCATGTACATCTCGCCAGTCTTACGAAACACCCATGAGTGCTGTGAAAAGGTTGTCCCTACTGACAGATGGCCCCTCTCCATAGGTCAAATGGTAAACACTCCTATCTCCTTGCTGGGGGTATTTCTTATAACAGGTGGGTGCACAGACAGGTTTGACTGTAGAGAAACAAACTACAATAAACCTGTTATTAAATGTTGAACTACTCATGTGGGTACCATAAAAGTGTGACCATTGGTGTCAGTATCTAGAGCTTGTTTAACTTTCTGTTAAAACAAGAGGTCCATGGGCCTAATGCTCTGCTGGCACCGTGACTACACTGCACCTACATCTTTATTTCAAAGTTGTGAGTCCTCAGGTGCCTTCTGAACATATAAATATAAAGCTTATGTCATTTTGGTGCCTCATTAGTCCACCAGATGGCACTTGGCTCTACATTTAATCATAGCTTATTTGTGCAATTCCTGTGATGGATATTGTTGCACATGCCAAGATAATAATGAGTGAGTCCTTAACTTTATGTCCTCAGTGACTTTGGGACAGAAGATCAAGGCCACCCAGATTATGTAATACAAGAGGCCCATGGGCCTAGTGCTGAGCTGACATTGCCATTAATGTCCAAGCTATACCTGACCATTACAAAATCACCCTTCAAACTTTACAGGCATGGTGACCTCACAAAAATAGATCAAGGTCACTGATATTACATAACATTCTAGCATTGGATATGGTCTATATATCCTATACATTTGGCAAGTATAATTCAATTATGCTTCCAAATATGGAATTTTTATCTTAAAACACATTTGGCCCATAATTTTAGTCAAATTGAAGGTGGTGCCACTAGCATCAGCAGCAACTTATATTTTGACCTGCTCATTATCCAACCAATTTCTGTGAAAATCCACCAAAAACCAAAGATGCTACAGTGTTCACAAGATTTTCAAATTTTGACCCCTATATTACATAATATTATAGGTGGCACCCACCAATATCGAAAGGGACCTAGATTTTCATACACCCTATAAGTGCTGAAAGTAATATTGGGCTAACTTGAAAACTGAAGACAGTACCGCGATAACAAGCAAATGTTTACGGACGGATGGACAGACATGAACGGTTGCATGAGCTCTGGGACCTTTGGTCAGCACAGCTTAAAATAGACAAGGAAAAAAGAAATCAAAAACTGCGTTTCTCTAGTTCACTGTAGGCAAAATCAACCATGGCAAGCACTCTCTTACTTGCAATTTTACCAGCAACAGTCAGAAAACAATTGCGACAAGGTACCAAAACTGATGCAAATTGTAACTGACAACATTTTTCACTGTGGGGCCTAATTGTTATAAAGTATGATAACGTCATCTGTGTGCATGTCCCAGGACTTCTATTTTGCACCATGTCATCCAGTGACACTGACTTACTTGTTGTGCAGGATATTGTGATACAACCCAAGAGGTTCTCAGACTGGACTCAAGAATCACAAACAGAAGTTACTTTAACATTCTGTGTATGTGTAAAGTAAATAAAGTGCCTTCTGTAAAGTCACTGACTGTCACCTGGAACATTCACTCAACTTAACAGTCCATACAATAGAATACTAGCCAGAGGATGAGGTAATCATTGTTGTCACGCATCAACTATGTACGCCAGTGCATAGAGCTAACGATGAACATGATAAATTATATAAAACCAATGAAATCATACAGGACTGAATGAATCATGTAAATGTTCTGAGCAACAGAAACATAGAAAACCTTATTCACCCAAAGTTCTCGGCTATTGTTCTAATTTTTGGCATGAAACACCTGTGTTATACTGTAGCCATAGGCTATAGTCACAGCCACCTTTGTAAATCTTGAAAATACACCTGCATTCAATGCCAGAATCACTTCTCGTCCCATCATCCATCATACTAGCTCACTAATATGTGTTGCCTGCTCAGCAGACCATGACTTTGCCACCAACAACACTGCACATGGCTCACAGAGCTGGAGTTGTAAATATGATCCAAATCCCGAAGACCGTTCATGAAACAAGCCAATTGATACTCAAAACAGGGTGTATGATAAGTTATCAAAATTTCAAGAAGCATAATTATATAGATATGATTCAATAATTGTTTTACAGGGCAGGAACTACTTAAAGCATGTGATTTTACCATCTTCGTGTTGAACTCTACATGCAGTCAAAATTTCCCAAAACAATGATCAGTGATGATATCATGTACACAGATGTAAAAACTATGCTGGACACGGGAAACACAACCAAACCAACACAACTGCTACAGGTCATTTTCTTCTCCACCTTGTTTGAAGGGAGTGGAAGAACCCATCCAAACTGCAGTCAAATTAAGTTGGCCATGCAGACCACTGCCCTGGGGCATGCTGGCACTTGTAGCAAGTGCCAAAATGAGGGTGCTTAAGTATTCATGACACAACTTACATTAATATTAACATGTATACCCATTCACAACTCACTCTCAGGTTTTTCTATATTGCATTCTACCTCCATAACTTGGTTTCCTTTTCACACAAGCCCAATTTAAACCTGATAATATCAACTACATGTACATGTAGTAGCAGTGTGTATGATCAACTGACACTACAATCTTCATTCATCATATGCACACTCTGTAACCATAAATATCTGGCATCTCTCTTACCAAACACTGGGCTTTAGGACTGTGACTCAGTACACATATATCTTTTTGCACAATCAGACAAACAAACCCACTGTTTGAAATTGAGCTTGAGCTGGAGTCCACATCTAAGAACCAACTGCAATGCCTGACTCCAAGGCCAAGCCAGCTGAGTCAGTCATCAGGTAATGCAAGTACTTTTACTGAAAAAATATACAAAAGCTTCAAAAGCTCTTGATAAGGACACATACTTCACAATACAATTTCTACACTGCAGATTTTCCATGCCTTCTCCCAAGGGGGGGGGGGGGGGAAGGGTGGACATGGATGGCATTGTTTTCAGGTTGTCTGTCTAAAATATTTGATGCCTGGTCCAATGCACATTTGGTGTAAATTTTATAGTTCTGTTTCAATTAATTGTCACCATTATGAATTAAATGTGTGTTTGATACCTTTGATGTAATTCCAATCATTAGTGGTGCCACCATGACTCCACACCTCAGACTTTTGTCTGCATAATATAATTCCTGTCTGGTATATGCTTACGTGTCCACAAATTCAGGTGTAATGACAATTACAAGAAAACTATTTCATAATATGCATTCCCTCTGTGACCTTGAGAAAGTTGGTCAAGATCACCCAAATTAAGTTATATTGAACTTTCACAGGATACACAATTTTGTTGTACTTTTGATGAAATACGGCAACGACAGGATACGTGTCGTGTGAATAAAATTAGATAGACCGCTTCCTGGGACACCCAGAGAATTGTGGGATATCTATGTGGGGGCACATATCTGGACCTACTAGGGAGTCGCCATTGCAAATCCATATATGCACAAAATATGATACAATGGCTGATTGTTTCAAAACACAAAAAGTAACATGGCTGAAACAATACTTAAATGGTACATTCCAGAATAGGCCTAATGAAAGAAGTATACATGGTTTCCAGTGTTTTCCTATCTAGAGTGAATTCTGACTATTCAAAAGTTTAAATCAAGTATAACTCAACCAGTGGTCCGACCTATAAAGTTTGATGAATTGTACAACTTTGGTAATAGATTCCTAGCTGTTCAGCATACACGCATCCGTTTGGATGCCAGTCAGCTAAATTCACATCTCTTCAAGATTTGTGTTAAGAACACTACGAAATGTTCATGTGGCTCACCTAACAAAGATACGTGGCATTATTTTTTTCATTGTTCTAAATACACAATTCCTTGATCTAACCTTCATACTGCTATATCACAGTATGCTCCCTTTACATTACAAACAGTTCTTTATGGGTCCCCTAACTGTTCTTTTATTGAAAATATCGAAATATTTTCATCCCTCCATAACTTCATCTCCGCCACTCAACGTTTCAACCACTCTGGTGTTGGCTAATAAATTTTTCTATTTTTGTTTTGTTGTTACTATATGGTACAATCAATTTATCCTGGGTCCAAACTGCAGATATAATGACATCCTAACATTACCAGTGCAATACAACCTTATGCCCCACTGTATGTGTCATCCGTGCTTGTCCTCTTATCTCTGTTCCTGTGCGTCTTGTACGTCCTGTATTGTCCTGTGATCGTCTTCTTCTGCGAGAGGGATTTATATAGGGCCACGCCCTCTTTCCCAATTGCATATAATTTTCATATGTATTATATTGTGTACTTTGTTAAAATAAAATACGTTTAAATCAAATGGTACAAGGGTCTCAATAGATGGACTTAATAAGCCAGATCTGATTGCTGTTGTGTACAAAGCTCATCACCTCAACTTGCAAATAGATGTGCAGCCTGACAATAATGAAGAAGGCAGTGGAAGAAGACACATGGTCAATGGCAGGTTAAACCTGAAAACAATGGCATCCTAGCAGTTTAAAAGAGGGATGGCGTGAAGATTTACCAGATGTTCCTGGTGTTGCTGTATCATTATTATTGTATTATATTTTACCTAGCAGAAGTTAGTGAGTGGCCATGCCAAATAATTTTCTTCTTGTTTCTTTGATACCTGTCGAGGTGCTTGGCCTTGCGTATGTCCATAGAACAATCCACAACACAGCAGTGATGGCTCACCACGAAACCTTGTCATACCACAGAAGGCATCCAAACTATACACAATGACCTTCAGAAACAAAGTGCACTAAACACTGCTTGGGAAATTGTACGTAGCATTTCCTACGATGATTTAGTTTGCTCATGTTGGCAGTGCTAACAGTATTAGCGGTCAACATGTTGTTAATTCAAGACAGCTGACAGTTCAGAGTTAATTTCTAGACTAATACATGCGCCATTTTTACGCAGGAGGGGGAACTAAAATTTGCCCCCAATAGCTTTGCAAGTAGGCAGGTGTTTTTGCAAATGGTTTGTATCCTGTCATCAGCGTATTGGCCTTATAATGTCTCAAGAAAATGAATTTCATAAATTTTACCACATCAAAAGTCATATTTTCCATTCACCCATACGTGGAGCAACTGGTATTGTTCAGATTACATAGATTATTGCCACCAGAATATTTCCAGCAAATTTCATTAGGATCCATTCCAAATCAAACACACCTGAGCATTTTCACTTTTTGGCCCTCATACTACATAATCCACTAGATGGAACCACTAATAGCTAAAGGAACCTAGATTTTCCTGCATACAATATGGTACAAGGGGCTAACCTAAAACCTGTAGATCTGCTATCGTTTTGACAAGGAAATATTTATGCACCGATAGATGGACGGACAGACATGAATGACCATATAGGCTCTGCGACCTTTGGTAACAAAACAAGCAACATTTGATAATACAAATAGTAAATCAAAAGACTCTGAGCAAGTACATGTATGTAGGAAAATCTTACCTGCTTTAAAAAAGCTAAAAAAAAAAAAAAAATCCAGTAAACCTCAATAATATCTTTCACCATCAGGCATACATTTTGAAAAGGTTGTGACATTAAATCAGGAAGGAATGTGTATGTAATCATGCTTTGAAAACTTCAAGTTTATTGTTTCAAACAAAAAAGTTGGTCATTTTAAATGTGCAGAGATAATCCATGATTGTGGTGCAGTGCCCAAGTTCTGATGCATGCATACACTGTTGTGACTCAGGGCCATAATTTCGCAAAATTTTGCAGAATCTATTTGGATTTTTGTCAATTAGTTTTCTTTTTAAATAATAACAAGTTTAGGAGAATTTTTACGAGAATGGATTCTCGGATTCTAGCCAAAATTCTGGCCCTGTGACTGCAAAAATAGTTCCAGTGGCAGATGATATATGAACATAGGATTTGTTTGTAAAATTAAGGAATTTCCATGATTGTTAACACATCTTACAAATTTAGTGTGTATTGGTAAAATGAAAGAACTCGAAATTTTGACCCCAAGGTTGAAGTCATCTTGCCCACAAAAGATGTCCTTGTTTCACATATATACAAGTGAGCATTAAAACAATTTTTTTCCTCCCGATCAAACCTGCCTTCAAATTTTAAGCACTCAACTGAATTGTAAACATTGTATCACAGTGCTTAATAATTCAAAATGATTTATCCATAACAGATCATGCTATTAGACACACAAATAGGCATGTTGCAATGCTTGGACACACAAAAGTCAGTAATAAATAGGTTTGCTATCTGACACACGAAACCACAAGGTTATGTCATGATAATTTTGGTAATTTTGGTTGCAACACAACAGGGTGACTATGGGTATGAATTTTCTACAGGAATCATTGTGTTCCAGCAGTGACTTCAGTTACTGCCCAAACAGTATTTACATTCAGTGATTGATGTGGCTCCTGGCAAACAACATATATTCCCACTAAATAAAATTTATGTATCATGAATAACATAGAGCAAAGTTATATGGGCACTTGACCCAAGAGATTGCCCAGCAGTGTCCTGGAGCAGGTCAAAAGGTGGCCTTTCAAAGCTGGTGGACTGACCTTGCTGTGTCTGGAGGCTGGTATACAATGAGACAGGGCATTTGTGAATTATAAGCAACATGAAAATAGTTTGTCAAGCGAAGCAGTCTCAAAATTGGAGTGTTCTTTCAACACAGGCAGTGCACCAATGTAAACCCTCAGGACTCATTCTTTACATGGATCTCTGTCAGCTGTGGACACAACTTTGCCTGCCTGCAGAGGTAGTCTCATCATAATTAGCATAACCCTAATTTTAACCCATTCCTGGTCAGAATAAGACCAAATCAATAGCTATCCTTGGTCCGCTGGGTGCAATGTCCCTGGCCCATGCCGTGGAAAGCTATTTCCCTTGGGTGTGCCACCATGAATGGTCCTTACATACAAACTTCAGCAAAAATGTTTTCTGACAACAAAGAAATTTTATGAGTAAAATAATTAATGCAGACAAGTTTACATCTAGATGCTTTTGGCAATTTGAGTCAGGTTTAATCAACAGTCTCATACAGCACTGCTACCCTACAAGGATATCTATAACAATGCAAAAATCATACAATCGAATGTGTCAAAAACAGCTCTTTTTCCAAGCAGTGCCAATGGAACAGTAAAATCACACTACTAACACATCACACCCAGCTTGATCTTCAAGAAAATCAACAAAAACTGTCACAGTGCACATGGCTCTGGGGCATGTAATTCTTGACAGATCTCAAATAAAATTTATTCCAGTGCATTATTTCTTTCATTATTGTTGTAATACATTAAAAATGACACAGCTGCAGGTACAGGTCTAGGCCTTCAAAATTTGAAACCAAATCCAGAATTAAAAGTCAGTTTTCCCCCAAGGCTTCTACCAGAGTGAAATTTTAGGGTACTTAATTACTCATATTTCAAAGTGAAAAGTTTGACAATGAAGATTTTTGGGGTATTTTGGGATAATTTATGCTAAAATTGTACCTTTTTTACCAAAATTTTAGGGTAAGCAAAAGTACCCTTGAAATTTTTTTAGGGGCATGCTATTTTACCTGTTTTACCCTCTGGCGGACACCCTGTCCCCCATATATTGCCTACATAGCAAACTATAATTCTGGAAGTGCATGCATCTTGTACACTGACATGGCCACAGTGAAGATGTTTGACTGTACTTCCAACAAATAAACACAATGGTGACTCACCACAACTCCTAAGTCAACATATGGGATAAACTATGCCACCTCTATGAATTACATGTTGTACCATGGACAGTGAGTTGTTCTGCTCAGTTAGTCAAAATTGTTTATGTATCCTCAGTTTGGACAAAGAACTCTGTAAAATTGCTAAAAAAGTAAATTTAGCTTTCATGACTAAAGATTGTTCAACTCAATATTGATAAACCCGTTTATCACTGGGCAACTGAACCGTGTACATGTAAGCATTTCTGTACTTAAAATACCTTGTAAATGATACATGTATGAACATGTTGAGTAAATAAAATACAGATCACCAAATCCACCATAATCATAACAACTATCCAATCACTTCTACTAACAACATTGTTAGCTATGCCCATACCAGATCTAACCATCATCTTGGTAGTAAAATTCTACACCCACACAAAACAGTCATTGAAAAACTTGTCTGGGGAGCCTTATAATCAAAGCATATTTCAAACACTATTTCTGCTTGGTCACACTGAAGTTCAATGTGCTTCTAATCATTATCATACATGCATGTATTTTTTTTTGTTTTCAATCACATAAAACATCCTTCATGTCAAGTGTGACATTGAAAGTACATGTATATTAAAATCACAGTTTTGCTCTTCAGAGTGGTAACAGCTTCTATACTGACAACTGACCAAGAACTCTACATTATTTTGTTCCAGTATGCTATTGTGCAAACAACCCTCAGGTGACTGAAGGTGATGAGACAGAACATCTTTCTTGCCCACCTGGACGTGTGTCAAATGCAAATTATAGAGGTCAAATAACTTACTAACAGAATGCTCTATTGGTCGAACCATGATCTGGTCGATTTGACAGTTGACCCCAATACCAATTGACTAATCATACCGAGTAATGAACTGTTAAACAAAACATGACATGACATTTTTTCACTGTTACGACTGTTGTTTCTCCATGGCGTATAAGTGGTTTGTATTATTGGCTGATCTTGGGTGTATCCAGTGATCACACCATGGCAAGCCAGAGTAATTTTAAAAAAGCAGACACATTTGTTTCACATGGATTGTGAAAGAAGTCAGGCATTGATGTATCGAGTCACTCTCCATGGCACAGATGTTGGCGTATACCTCCTATCTTGTATGTGGTGGAGGAAACCGAAGAACTCAGAGAAAACCACTGTGCACGGTTAAAGTGGTAGGAACTTTCTTGACATGTTTCCCAGGACAAGAATCAAACCCAGGTCACATAGGTGAAAGGCGAGAGTCTTACCGCTCAGCTAACTGTCACCTGTGATCTGTTGGGTACCAAAGAGACATATGAGAGTTCCCTGGCAGGCCAGAAGTTTGTCTTGTTATGGTATAGGTATCACAGAGGAAGATAAAAACACAGCTGCCAAGACTTGCTGCTGATGTGAATTAAATGAGCTCTTAGTTGTCCAGGCCAGGTGATTACCTCAGGGTCAGTGGATGTCATCAGTTCCACTGATCACAGCCATGCACCTAGGCAAACCAGCACTGTGGTGTAAAAGGTGGTATAGCAGTAAACGGATTTAAAACTCATGCTGTCTAAATCCGTTCCCCATGACATGGCCATGTGAAATTCTCTAGATCCAAGGATATCTACATTGTTGGGGAGCACATGTATAGTAATTTGTCCAGAGGACAACATACTGCCCTTCTGAAGCCCCATGACATTGTTTGCCAACACCACCTTGGACATTACCCCTGAGCTGTTCTACCAGCTATATACGATACATGCGAATGGTCCCAGCAATTAATTAAATGAATATTACATTCTTTTATATCCAAAAAGTTTTAGAATATTTACATTTTTTTAAATTTACAAGTAATTTACAGATATGATTTGTATTTATCCTTTATATCTCCCCTTACTGATCCTCTCACCACTGATCACTGCTTCGGGTTGTTAAAATCTAATGGTCTTTTCTTTTGCAAAATGTTTCCCTCCTCTCAACATATGAGGCAATGTATTCAGGGCTGTTGGATTTGATGAAAGCCTGGTTTACCAACAAATCCCCAGTCCTTTGCTTCCAACTTTGGAAAAGCTGCAATCAAGGTTGCTGTATAAATATATATATATATATATATATATATATATATAAAAATGGGACGACAAAACCTTATATTGGGTGAGGCGAAACCCAACCCAATATAACGTTTCAGAGTCCCATAAACTTCATATTGGACGACCTGCCATCCAATATCTGTTATATTCTGCAATTTGTATGATTTTCCTTGTATAAATATAGAAGTCTGAAACACTCTATAGTTAAATCACAAAATTTATTTCCCATTGAAATTTTACACATTTTGCCTGAAGCTGGGGAAAGCCCCAGTGAACCTCATTTGCGTTATAACGTCACATGCGCACGGGGATTCCCTCGAGCTGTCCAATATAACGATCCAATTTAACATTTATAGGGAAGGCACGTGGTACAAATAGAGACTGTGGATTGGCTACTTATAGACTAATGCAGAATATATATATATATATCTATATATATATATATATAGTACGGTTGGATGGGTATCGTTACTATTTTCTGTATCATGATACTTTCAGATACAGAGCCATGTATCACGATATATCATGAGAGAGTATGGAGTGATCACACTCTTTGAATTTACATACAACAGTCAGTATCACAGCCTCTGTGCTGGTGTTTTGATAAATTATTACATGCACCAGCAATGAATTGATAATGTAAGCTGTGAAATGTATTTTCTTGGCTGTTCATCTCCATACACCGATGATTTCCTTCAATTTCTGCATATGAAATTCATAAGTTATGATAAAATTGTAAGTTTTTTTATCCTATCATGAAAATTTGATGCACAAGGATCCCATCACGATATGGTTTGGTACAGGGCTAGTATTGTGGTTTTTCTGTATCTAGCTATATCGGCCCAATCCTAATATATTGTCCATTGATTCATCAATGCTTCTACCACTTCAGTCACAACATGTTCCATAAAGTTGCAGAAGAGTCCCTTCTTAACTCTTTTACTCAGAGAAGGAAGCCTTTGTTTGTTCATAGCTTTAGCCTTCATTCCCGCACAGGATGTAAAGGCTACTTTTGAGGTATGTGGCCTATTATTTTTTTTTCAATTTATCAAGTATATGAATGTTAGCTTCGAAACAGGTATTATCATGTAACTTTCAATAATTTACTTCACTTTGATCAAATACTACATTGTTATTTCCTTAAACACATATTTTGTTTGATATTCAACATGTATTGATTGTATTTGTTAATTTATATAGTTTGTTCAAAGTTAGTTCATCTAATTTACCATATTAATGTTAATTTTACCCACATATATATTTTCTTAGTAAAATTTATTTTATATATTCAGGGGTTTTTTTGTTGTTTTTTTTTTCTTTCACAAAAGTTTGTCTACTTACTTTGATCTGGATGTTTACAGCTATCAAAACTGCAGATTTCTGGTCAAGAAGTGCTCAGCCACTGTTAAATATTTTCAGACAGCCTACATGTACATCCAATGCACCAAATACACTTCCTATGTGGCACACTGGCCATTTGGTGGAAAGTCAGCAATCCTAAGTTCCTACCAGTGATGTGGAATATGTATGTGAGAGAAACTGAGGACAAGCCTCAAACAAATAATTCAGCTCACAGGTTAGCATTATAGTTTCAGAGTACAGGTGCATGTTCCTGCATTTTTTACCATATGGATTAATTTCTATAATGTTCATGGTTTTTGTCGGCAGTTGCCACTTTATGCGTTTGTGTCATTAAGTATATGATACTCTTTTAAAGCAAATTTTCATTTAATTATTGTTGTATGAAATGACACCCCCCCCCCCCCCCCCCATCTTTATTTTAGTGGAATCTTTGCCCCCATTTAATTTTAGTTACTTTTAGTTCTCTTATTACCGCAGATAAACAAATTGCTGAAACCTGCATCACTGTGTCGGGAACAGTGTCCCACAAGAGATATTCAGAAGCTGGTAGTGGAAGAAATACTCAAAGAACCATGGCACCAGGTAAAAAAAATTATAAGTACTACTAATAACAACAAGTGAGTAGCTTCTGAGGCTAGCCATATACCCCGCCCACGATAATCATGGTGGTAAACAAGCATGATATACCTTAAAACATGTTGTTACTATGTTTAATGAACTTCCATTATAAATCCTTCTGCATTTGTTGCATAGAAAAGAACTCTATTTGAAAGGCCCTGTGATCTTGAAGCTAATTGATCTTTGTTAATTTATTAATTATGGAGGATAATTAGCCATGTAAGACAATGCCCATACTTCTTCAATATAAGAAGTACCCACAATGCAAATTTTGATGGGTCATTTCTTACTCTTTCAAAGAAAATGCCTGGACAAACTATGCAGGGAATTTTGAGCTGCTAAACGATCTGTGTTAATTAATTACTAAGTTAAAGAAAATTATAAGCCAAACAAATTTATGCTTATGCACACCTCCGTCCTGAAATCTACCAAACATGAAAATCTCAAAGGGCTAACATTTATAGTTCCAACGATATGGTCTGGACAAAATTGTTTCAGATCTGGAGATTGCTTTATGAACTTTGTTGATTGATTAATTAATAAATGAAAGCAATTCAGCACATAAAACAATGCATATGCACACTGACTACCTTAGATGTACCATCAGCATAGTTTTTAAAATGCTAGCATTTATAGTTTAGAAGATAGTGCACACACGAAATTATGCCCATAATTTTGAAGTGCTTACTGATCTTTGTTGATTAATAACAGAAAGTAATCAGCCAAACAAATTCAATCCATTGCGCACCTCCTGCCTAAGATTTACCAACCCTGAAAATTTCAAAGGGCTAGCATTTACAGTTACAAATATATGGCCTGGACAAAATTGTTTCTGATCTGGCGGTTGCCTAATGAAATTTTGTTAATCAATTAATGTATGCAATTAAGCACATAAAACAATACCTATGCACACCTACAGCCTATGATCTACCAACTCCATAAATTCAAAGGGCTAGCACTCATAGTTTAGAAGATATATGGCACGGACAAAATTTGTTTCAGATGCAAGTGATTTTGAGGTTAATTAATTAGTAAAAGAAAGTAATCAGCCACATAAATTTAAAACTATGCACACTTCCTACCTAACATCTACCAACCATGAAAATGTCAAAGGGCCAGCATTTAAAGTTCCCAAGTTATGGCCTGGACAAAATTGTTTTTGATCTGGAGGTTGCCTAATGAAATTTTGTTAGTTTTTAATGAAATTTTGTTAGTTTTTTATTGTAAGCAATCAGGCACACAAATTGGTGCCTATCCACACCTACTGATCTACCAACTCTATAAATTCCAAAGGGCTAGCAATTATAGTTTAGAAGACATGGCCCGGACAAAATTTGTTACTGATGGACAGAAGGACATACAGACGGTGCCCATTACCATATACCCACCAACATTTCCTGGGCAGGGTACAATAATTCAATTCTAAAGTTATCGACAATAATTTTTGCTTTCATTTGCAGGTTAAAAAGATGAACAAGATCAGCAACATTGCCCTGGAACATGAATACATAGGGATACTTGATTACCTATCCAGCATTGCCTTCAATTTGTTCATTTCACATCAATACATAACTGTGAGAAATTCTGCTATACATCTATCTGATTTGCAAACAAATTAAGAATTGATTTATGTAAAATTAACAAATAGAAACTACATGCAATACATGACTACGAAAGGAAATGACACATCTGTAATCATTAAATGTTTCATATACAGTGAAACCTCCCTATACTGAACGCCCATGGGACCGAACAAAAGTGTTCGGTATAGGGAGGTGTTCGGTTTAAGGAGGTTTCCACATTGTGGCCTCATGTCTTACCAACCGTGCAATACAGATACCAGCTGAGATCATTATGGTGGGAGATACTCATGTTAACTACATGTACATCATCAAATAAATGAACAACAAAGAAGTAATTTTTGATTGTTTTATCATTTGGGAAAGATGTACTGACTATGATAGAGCAAAGTTCAGATGTATACATGCACATGTATATAATAATTATTAAAGAACATTATGACATATAGTGTATGTTCATATTGAAATAACATGCTTACGACCTCGCACCTATTTTAGCAGAGCTGTTGCTCATTTCAGTCTACTGGTACTCCTTGAAATTAAATCCCCTGGCTTTGGTGAGACAAACATAATGACTTAATTTGTAAGTTATTGTTCATTAGAAGGATTAAAGAAAACACCCAAAACTGCTCCAATTATCCCTGAGAGGATAGGACCAAGGTGCTAAGTGACATTGACACTTTCACCCTCCACCCTGTTGTTGCCATCTATAGAAGTGACAACAGGTGTTCAACAGCTTGCCTGTGAATTGTTTCTATTGCTGCTGGTATAAGCAATAATTAAGCCTGTCTCTGAAGTTAATCTGGTTAGTTTTAGCCTTATCAGTAATTACACCCTGCAAATACACAAAAATATGCTGAATGTGTGTTCAGTATAGGGAGGTTTTTTGGGAAAATGGTGTTCATTTGGGGTGTTCATGTTCACTATAGAGAGGTGTTCAGTATAGGGAGGTTTGCTTATAATGGAAGCATATGGGTGTAAAAAATGGGAACGAGAAAAAGTGTTCGGTATAAGGGGGTGTTCGGTATATAGAGGTGTTCGGTAAGGGAGGTTTTACTGTATACAAGAAAAAGAAAAAAAAAAACACGATTTATTGGAATGTATGAAATATGAGAAATTATAGAATTTGACACATAATCTATAAAGGTGGACAAAGTTGTGTTGTTATCCATATAATAACTGGTCCCTTTTATCTAATACGAGTACAGGCAGTCGATACACTGACTTTTTGTCTACTGCTGAACTGCTCACATGACCCAGAATTAAGAATTTTTTTATAAGGGAGGTGCATGTTTATACCATCCACTCTTTTAGTGAAAATTTGGTAAAATTTGTGTACGTGTGTGTGTTTGGGGTTGTCCAGCAGCATGCACTCCTGGATTTTTTTTGTGAAAATGAGAAACAAGAGGCCCATGGGCATAATGCTCTGCTGGTATGGTGGCTATATTGCACCTGTTCATTTCAAAGCTGTGAGTCCTCAAGGGGCTTCTGAACATATAAAGCTTAATGTAAAAATTGTCCACCAGGTGGCACTTCACTCCACATGTAATCATAGCTTATTTTTGCAACTCCTGTTGATGAACATTGTTGCATGTGCAAAGACAACAATAAGTCAGTCCTTAACTTTATGTCCTCAGTGACCTTGGGACAAAAGATCAAAGACACCCAGATTATGTAATACAAGAAGCCCATAGGCCTGTCTGGTGCTGTGCTGACATTGCCACTGAAGTCCAAGCTACACCCTGCCATCAGAAAAATCACTTCTTTGAAAATTTACTGGCATGTTGACCTCACAAAAATAGGTCAAGGTCACTGATATTATATATATAGTTTTATCTTTTGACATTGTCTATACATCCTATAAATTTGGCAAGTTTAATCCAATTACTTTTCCAAATATGGAATTTTATAACTTAAAACACACTTTGGTGTATAATTTCCATCAGATAATAGGTGGCCCCACCAGTATCATTACCAACCTACACTTTGACCTCCCCCACAATCCCACCAAATTTGGTGAAGATCTGCCTAATATTAAAGATGCTATCATGAGTGTTCACAAGATTTTCATATTTTGACCCCTATATTGCATAATATTGTAGGGGGCACCACCAATATCGAAAAGAACCTAGATTTTAATACCCCCTATAAGTCCTGAAAGTTATATTGGGATAACTTGAAAACTGTGTACAGTACTGTAGTCGCAAGATTTTCACATTTTGACCTGTATATTACATAATACTACAGTTGGCACCACAAACATTGATGTCAACAAAGATTTTTATGCACTTTACAACTCCTAAACGTTACATGGGCCTATTTAAAGAATTGTGGGGTGCACAGCTTTCACAAGATTACCCCAATATTCAAACTGGCCATTTGACCTTGACTTTATACTGGGATTAAAAAATTGTTATGTTCAAAATATGCGCCCAACATCCAGCTTTCCATATATAGTCTGTTTGTTCAAATGGGGTTGTAGCTTTTCGAGTTATTGAGAAAAAACAATAAACTTGGACAAGTGCCAAACTCCATAATTACTAGGTCACAGTGACCCAAAAAGCAGGTCACCAAGTACAGTGTTATGAATTACGTTATCAAGTACAAATTTGATCTGGAGGCTCAATTCTCATTGCCATTGATGTCCAAGCTGCACCTGGCCATTACAAAATCACTTTTTCAACTTTACATGCATGGGGACCTCACAGAAATACGTCAAGATCACTGATATTACATAACATTTTACCTTTGGCCATGGTCTATACATCAACTAAATTTTGCAAGTCTAATCTAATTACTTTTCCAAATATGGAACTTAACATCTTAAAATATATTTTTGCTCATAATTTCTATCGAATTACAGGTGGCGCTACTAGTATCATTAGCAATTTAGACTTTGACTTCCCCCACAATCCCACCAACTTTGGTGAAGATCAACCACAAATTAAAGATGCTAGAGTGTTCACAAGATTTTCACATTTTGACCCCTATATTACATAATAATGTAGGTGGCGCCACCAATATCGAACTCGCCCTAGATTTTCATACGTGAACCCTGTAAGTCCTGAAAGTTATATTGGGCTTACTTGAAAACTGTGGACGGTATCCCGCTTACGGGCAAAAGCTTACAGACAGACGTCTCCTTGGAAACTTACAAGCTTCATACACTATTCCACCATACCGACACTGGTATAAACAGGTAAATAGCAATTTTTAGCACCATAAAGTTGACTAGAGGTGTTATGAGGTAAGGTGTACTAAGGTATTAGCTGCAAGCCACCTCTTCCACCATACTGGATGAAGACTGAAAAGAAAGAAAGTGAGTATGATCATGGTTTTCCGACTTAAGACAGACTAGAGAAAATTCTCTAGGTGGGTTAAGTATACTTTCCCTCTTACCACTCTTTAAAACACTTTGAGGACTACACTTTGTCATTTCAAGCTCCATCTTGACACAATTTGACAAATGTTCTTGAGTTAGTGTTGTATTTATCAAGTATTTGGTGATATCTCTGGAAACATTTCAACAGAGTTTTGTGTAGTTGTTTTTTATAACCTTTGTGTTGTAGTTTTTGCAACAAAGTTGTGACTATTGACAAAATCGCTAAAAGGTGTTTCTAGCAATACATATCACTTGTACGTACGCTCGTTCCTCTGGAATGCTTCCTGTCAGATCAGGGTAGGAGATAATATCAAATTAGAACTGGTCCCTCTTGTCAAATATTTTTGTTACATACTGGTGGTTCTTTATTTCTATATCACCATCAAGGAGAGTAGCTTTTGTATTACTTTCATTTTCCAGATTTAATATTAGTTCTTTGGGATATACATGTATCTTTTTCCAATTTCCCTTTATTTCATCTCCATTGTTTAAAGCACACAGGTCATCTATAAATCCTCTTGTGTGAGAATATGATCTTCTTGCAGCTGTAAAGTTTTTATTTGCCAGTTCCTCCATCCATTCTGATTCATAATTATGCAAATAAAGGTTGGCAATATATGGGGCTGGATCTGTTCCTATTGGTATGCCTACTATTTGTTGATAGACTCTGGTTCCAAAGCAAAAGGATGCATTGTTGATAACATGTTCTATCATTTGAGCACACCCTTGCTTTGTGTAAGATATTCCTGTGTTCTTACCTTTATCAAATTGAGCCTCAGCACCAGATATTTTAATATACTGACATGTGCCACCTTTGAACTCTTTATCCAACATTGAAATTGACATGCTGTTTAGGTCTGTCAAGTTGATCTTTTGTATGCAATGTTGAGAAATCAAAGGTATGAATTGATTTGGCACCATTCTTATTGTTGATTTTGTCAATGTCTAGTAGAATATCACTTGTGCTATCTGTAATCCACATTCTATTCACTCCGGTGTACATTTTTACTTTTTTTTTTGCAGTAGTTAGCATGTGAATTTTTGACAAGTTTGGACAGACAGACATGAGCAGTCGCATTATAAGCTCTGCAACCCTTGGTCAGCAGAGCTAAAAACCCTGCATTCCGTTGCATTCATTGATTGTTCAAAGAATATGAATAAGATATAGTACATACACATCAATTCACCATCATCAATGGTAGGTCTGTTTTATATACACAGCACAGTGACCTGTTTTAACACCCCGCCCCCCCCCCCTTCCACCTAACTGAGTACACGGACCCTCATATGGAAGTTCAATTTGCTGGGTATTGCAAGGATGGCTTACAAAAAAAGAAGTTGCGACAAAAGACAAATTGATATTTAAAATCATCCCTGACAATGGCTGGATAGCTTGTCTGTAAACAGGATGGCACAAGGGAAATATACGAACCCTGTTTCTGGGCTATTCTTTACAAAGGAAGTATACATTCAAGTTTTGAAATGCTTCAAAATACACTTTCAGACCACCGCTCCTCAAAATAATCGTGTCATTTTGCTTCTTCACCAGGATTTCAAATTGTAACTTATGGTGAAATGATAGAAAAAGAAAAAGGAAATTCCTTGGATATTCTTAATTAAAAAATTATGATAATTTTTTCACAGCAGACATAAAGTGATATGATAATTATATAGGTCTGAAATAGTTTGAAATGATACAAGCTGGGAATGCAATACAATTCCCAAAGTAATTAAATTTAAGCACTCTCTCCATCTGCAGAGAGCATAAGCCATGTTTACATTCTCAATTACAGTTGTTTTTCTCGAAAAGAAATCCACAATTGGAATGAAAGGGGTTACTCATGTGTGGCAGCATTGACGGCAAATGCCCAGTCCTTTTTTGTATGGGGTCCTTGCTCTTGCACAGGATGACTGGCAGTTGACATGTCTGCATTTGGATGAACAAACTTACTTTTTCATAGTAACCATACCCAGATTATACTCCTCAGCGCCCAATTTCTATTGTTTTCAGCGGAGTCTAATTTTCATAGAGCTCCTCTCTTCCTAGGAGTCTAATTGAATTAGATCCGCTGAAGTGCAAGTGACCTCATGACGGGACTTTGCAACGGAACTTCGACAATTTTTGTCTACACTTTTTAATGAAAAAAATATTTTTTCCCAGGCATGGTTCGAACCACGATTTCTGTGATCTACGGCTGAGCGTGCTGTCCATTACGCCAAACAGCTGAGACGATGCTTCACTGATTTAACATAATATTTATTCCAGCGTGTCTATTGTTGACCAGCATTGAATAGGGTCAGGGAGCGTGACAGGTCAAGTGTCAAAGGTCGTTACATTATGTACTCTAACTTGTCGCTTTTCTCTTCGAAATCAAGTCTTATAACTTTGTTTCAAGTAGGAAATACTTTTATAATACCCATCTTTTGGAGTATAAGTATGTCAGACGCCTCGTAGAGTTTTCCAATTGAATTAGAAGACTCGCGCTGCGCGCTCGTCTTCTAATTCAATTGGAAAACTCCACGCGGCGTCTAACCTATACGAATTGTATGGGTCTTGTTTTCCTATCCTTACATACATTGCAAGCTTCGAACATGTTGTAGTCTGCTTAAAATGCACAGATTTTAGTGTAACGTATTAGTCCTATACAAAGAGCTATGGCCTCTCATTTACTAGAGCTGCATTCGGGCTCCTAGGGCATGGAGGACACATCAGGGTTTGTGCCAGAGGGTAAAATGGGTAATATTCCATACCCTAAAAATTTCTGAGGATAAGACTCCATACCCTAAAATATTTGAAAGTAACATGCAAAATGATGGAAGCTGGAGCATTCTCAGGCTGAACATCATGACTTCCAATGCCTTTATGATCCCGTAGCCTCCAGAAGTGCCATAGAATAGATTCTGGAGCATCTAAATCTTGAAAATTTTCTGGGGAAGGGCCCTCAGACAACTCACCCAGTGATATGGCTTCAGCATGTGACATGCCTTTTGGTACATTTCCATTCCCTAAATTATTTTTCTGGAGAAATCCCTGCACATGACTACACGTGCTGTAATTTGATGGTACCACAGAAAAGGACTGAAAAGACAGTTTCATCTGTGTTGCCATGGTTACAATGCATGCAGAAGTCAAAAATACCATAGCAATTTCAATGCTGAATAAAAGTCATTAATTTATTACAATTACAAGTACCTTCTGTTCACACAATTTTCCTGCAGATTTGCCAGGTTTAGGAATGGTGACATAATATAGTGACTTGTTGACACTAAGATTCTGACAGCTTGCAAGTCAGTGCTTTCAAGAAACTATTGTCTATCCCCCCCCCCCCCTTTCAAAAAAAAGGGGGGGAATAATTGCTCATACACATGCTTATTTTTCCTATTATACTATAACCATAGCAATACAATTGTTAATTATTTGTATACAAACTATAATTCCCATAAACACTGCCCATGTGGACGTATTGCCTTGGCTGGTGGTATTGGAATTTGGAGCTTGGAAGCCACGCACCATACCCAGCAAGTCCAAACTGGGGCACACACTAGCTTAATAATCATGGCGCATTCAAGTTTTGAAGTAAATTGTTGAGATGTTGCACTGACAAAACTTCACGTGTACGTTTTCTGTACTGTCAAAAATGCATTTAATGATTTGGCACGTTCCTGTTCCAGAGAGTGACAGACCACACAGTGACAATGTCAAGGCTGGTCACCTTGTCAATGTCTGTGACATTACGAATAGGCTTGAAACACAAAACATGGCTTCGTTTGGATACACAAATATGTTGTGCTTGAGAAGATCTATTTAAAAATTAACCTATACATTCTGACGGGTGGCTTATCACGCACAAGTTGTGGCAATTTCAGCTATTTATAAACGTCAGCATGCCAATGAATGAGTTCACAAACATGGCAGCCGACAGTGAATAGCTGCCAATGCTAACCCCATTTATGCGGCGTACGACAGATTTACGAGCTGGACCCGCCATTTAACGCAAAATAATGACTAAAGTGTTGTTTTATAGTTTGTCCTACCTTTAAGGCAACGACTTCGACGGGAAGAAGCGGTATCGTATAAAAATGTGTGACAGGTTCTCTCCTCAGAGGCTCACCAGTTGAAAATTTTAAACCAACTGCATGTCATGTGATCAAAACAGGCCTCTGTATTGGACTTCGGTGACGTCATGCACCGCCCTCTTGTGGCCGAAGAAGAAATTATTTGAAATCGACAGATCAGGGAGCAACACGTACTTCGGTAAGGAAATTGCTCAGCAGGCAACATGTTTCTTTGTGCTAAACAGGTATTCTTGCAGAAGAAACAACGGATGTTCAAATGGATTTGGAATACCCATAAAAATCAGATCGATAGGGTCACCAGGAAACCACCAGGAAAGCTTTAAAATTGAATAACGGGAATGGAAAAATAAATGGGTGGGAGAGCGGGGATTGGAACAGGCCAAGGCACGAAATGAAAAGAGAAAAACATTTACTGCACATTCATTATTTTCGTGCATAAAAGGGACTACATCTCATTCAATATACCCCAACGACTGAAAGAAAACAAGCGTATATACCAAAATACTGCTGGGTCGAATACATCATGCGATCATTCGTCCGTTGGCATTGCGGGAAGAAAGATGAAATAAAAAAAGCATTATTTCCATCAAAGGAACACGGGAAGAAGATTGAAAATTTAAACAGCTAGGGACCTGCTATTAAGATTATAGCACGTCTCAGATTTAACTAAAGCAGGGGGCTTCATGCTCATCATAATGATTGTATCAGTTACCTTTAGATGGCACTATTGTGTGCTTTGTCTCCAATACGAGAATTTATGCAATGAATTATTATGCTGAAATAATGATAACGGTGACCGAAAAAATAGAAAGAATGACAACGTCCAATTAAAAATGTCCAATAGTGGCAATACAGAATGGATCCAAAGCTCAACGGGGCAAATAGAAGAGAGGGGCCGGTAAAATAGAGTTTGCAGAGAAGCCAGAAAAGACAAATAAGCGTTAAATGTTATAGAGTGAACAACTAGTATGGGCAGCAGTATAGGCCTATACAGAATGTATAAAACATGTAACAGACGGAAAGCTGAAAGGGAAGCCAATTAAGAACTGCAAAATAACAGAAAAATGGTCAAAAGTCTAATAGAACCCACGCAATCATACACAGTGTCAGTGGGAAGGGAACAGAGAAGAACGATGAAATACAAGAAGTACTAAGGAACACCGGGAAGAAATTCAATCAAGTGATTTGCATCAGAGAAATAAAAAAAAAATTGTCAGTAATTGGCGCGTTTGTCTTGCTTTCTCTGATTGAAAGCGCGAGTCACGTGACTTGCACCCTCAGTCCGTTATAGTTAATAGTTTGAATTCAGCTACATAAGAAAAAATCCATTTAAAAGCTGCTATTCATCATGATCAGTAAACAGTTGTCTGACTTCCTGCTGGAGTGTCTAACAATTTGTAACTGGGTGGTTCGCAAAGTGTTCACTTAACCTTGCGGGTGCTCTTAATCAGAGAAAGCGAGACAAACACACCAATTAGTGACACATTTTTATGATGCAAATCACTGGGCTTATATTGATATGTTTTACGTTCGAATACCCTTGTATCTTTTAATTTGAAATGGGCCTAATTTGCTTTCGAGAGTTTATCACTCAGCCGCAGTCTCGGGTAGTCACTATATACGGTATATTATAAGGCCTATATTTAATGTTCGGAACGAGCGGGACTCGAACCTGCAACCTTTGGCACCAGTCGCCGAGCTGAAATGGGAAACGCACATATCCACTCGACCAAATCCCCATTCGAAACAGAATTGTTCAATAGAGGTATGAGTGCCATATCAACTCGGTTATGCAGTATATTTACTGAGTCGGCATTTATTTCCAGAATCGGGGACTTAAACCCACCAGTATTAAAGAAATGCCGAAAATATATATTTTATGTGACGTTATAAAATTGCCCATTATGTGTGCTTCCTGATCCATACAGGGCCAACATGGTCTGGAATTAAGTCAAGGCACGTGTAATCAGACGTTTTAGTGACAACTCATTTAAATTCATTTGGGTGACTCAGCTATTTCTCATATGCTTTTATATCCGATATTTCACAAGAGCTTTACTAAATCAGATTCGCAAGCAAATTTTCGTCACAAATTTAAAGACTGCTAAGTGGACGATCATCGCAATACCTCTTTCGAATGATATGTATAATATTTTAGGATATTACTAGATTAACTGGATTTTTGTTCTTTGTCTTCAATTGCAAAGTTTTGCAGGGCTAATTTGTAAAGAATTTCACTAAAAACAAATTTCATACAGCATGTGTTTTAAAGTACATAATGGGTAAAAAGAAAGGTGTACAGCTTAGGAAAATATTTTCAACTTCATTTTAAGAGAAGTTTTAAATGTTACAGCGTCTGAAAAGAGGCCTATCGGAAATAGAAGAAGCTTTCAAAGCGTTATATTGCTATTATTGTGTCTGGGCCCTAGGGTACCTAATGAACTGGGGGTCCGTGCTGTGAAATCATGAAAGACTTCTCATTTTCAGTGTCAGATTTTATGAATTTATGCTGTTTTTTAAATCATCACCGTTAATTCTTATTTGCTCATCTCGTCGTGCATGCGGATAATTTTCTGCCACAAAACCGGGAGGCCTGTGACGGGTTGCCGTCGTGGGGTTATGGTTAGTGAAGGTGGTGTAGAATGTGAGCCCAAATCTGGGACTGAAAGGAATAAACCCAATAGTTATGCTTTATTCCCTATACACAATTAAGCGATGTCATCCCCGGGTTAGGGTTAGGGTTAGGGTTATTGCTGGAGATCTAGACTGTTGTATAGAACATGTATTTCCTTGCAGCATGGAGGTAGAAACTACCTCCATGCTTGCAGCAAGGTTTGCTCACGTGTTCCGTTTTCTATACATTTACAGAACCCGGCACTCCAGCGGTTTCTTACAGTGTTAGTTACAGCATCTGATCCGGCCGTCAAACTGTAGTTGGCGGCCATACCAGGCGCTGCACTCGAGTGATTTTTCGCTTGTCTGTCATACATGGTCCGGTTCAGCAGCCACGTCCACATACATACATACATACATACATACATACATACATACATACATACATACATACATACATACATACATACAGAAGATTATTTACATTATGTAAAAAGAAAAAAATGCGAACATAGGGTCCTATTAACAAAGGGCAGAACGAGTGCACATAAATTGATGGTTGAGAAGGGTAGACACATGAGGCTACCCTTAAAAGAGGGTAACTGTACTAAATGTGATAGGAATGAAGTTGAAGATGAAGTTCATTTCCTATTTGATTGCCCAGAGTATGACCATTGACGTGGTGATATGATTAAGTGTGTATTAGAGAAACTCCATTTTTACAGCCATGGATAGTCAGCAGAAAGTGTCATATATTTTTAACTCCACAAGTGAACTAGTCATAGCATACCTAAATTTGTACATGTAACATGATACTATGGATACCCGTCTGTGAAACACGTTATATGTGTAAAAAGTGTGATTTATGAACAGCACTATAATACGATATTGTAAATCTGCAGTGTTGTGACAGGTGAAGACCCATGTGTAATGGAGCTAGTGTAGAAGACATATTTGTATATATGTTTGTATTTATCTATTCATTTTTTACGTGTAGTGTAGGGTATAGCCCACAAAGGGCGCACCAAATTGTATTGTGACTGGCCCAGAGGGCATATTCAGTCAATTGAATTGCATTGTACATACTAAGGATACACACGCGGACCAAGATTCAAGATTCTTTATTTGCACGTTCAACATAGCAATGGACAGCACAGTGTACAAAATGTATACAATATATAATATATATAAAACATTTATACTAAAAAAGAGAAAATCCAGCATTCCAGCATGTGGCACAGCAGGCTTCCTCTGTTGGGGCTTCAATACATTAAATGATGAAAACACAGCCTCTCTCTTGTAAAGCCACGCTCAATTGCCGAAAGGAAGGCGGAAAAAAAAGAAAGAAAGAAGAAAAAAGATCATACAGGAAACAGTTTCCACATAATTATCCAGAGGGGAAAAATCATGCAAGAAAGGGTTTCCTTTTTCGTTTCGACAGACCTAAGTTAACCATGGAGGTAGAAAGCCCTTTCTACCTCCATGAGTTACCGTAATTATGTCTGGGTGCCAACCCAGACATTTTGTTTTTCCAAGAATTCTTTCTTTCTTTCTTTCTTTCTTTACGACCAGATATTTGTCCAGAGTTTTTCTCGGAGCCTACTATTCCGACAACCACCAAACTTGCCATGGTGAATGACCTACCAGTGAAATTAGGCACCTGACTTGGAATAGTCATGATGATTAAAATTATGCAAATGAGGGGCAATTAAAATTTTAAAAGCTCCATATCTTCTAAACTATTGGAGATGGACACAAAGTTCTTACTTACACATATAGTTTTGAGACAACTGGCAAATCCAATAGCATACAAACAAAACTTGGGGAATTTTAATGTACGCTAAATTCACCAAATTTGTCCCTAATCCACATACAGGCACTGAGCTGCTTCTTGTATGACCTACTGCTTGACCTCCATGGTGCCAGGCAACCATTTTGCATTCATAATTAATTAGGTTGAACCTGTCTCACAGGCAGCTTTCTATCCATGCATGCTAAGAGTATGCTTTGGAAGGTTTGGGTCTTGTAGCAAATTGGGGGGGGGGGGAGGGGGGAGAGGGGGGAGACTCCCAACAACTGTGTAATGAGGCTCTCAATAAAATGCAGAGTATCTCTTTTTGTTCATGCAGGAACAGATTGACTCCATGCTGCCATATGTCGCAGGCAGGCTATAGTTTCCACTAGAAGTGCAGAACAGACCCTGTCAAGGCACCATGAAACTGGTGTCCCAGCTGGCCTGTTTTTGCCTGAGGCAATGTCAGTGGGGTGAGCTTATCAGTCCCACGCCAAGGGAACATTGGTCCAGACTGCTAGGCAGAACAAGCCTGAGTGTACCCTCTGTTAAAAATTGACTACATACACAGCTGAGTCGGCCAGATCAGGGATGGGTGGAATTTGTATCATCTCAGTGGACACTTTCATGTCTTTCTTTTCTTATAACCAGTGAGATGAAGCCTGTTCTTCATAGCCAATACTGAGACAGTATAGTGTTTGTCTCAGTTTACAGGTACATATACCCGTAGTTTCTTGACAGCTTCTGTTAAAATTTGTTTATGTAACAAAGGAAGAAAGATAGTTTTGTATTGCATGTATACACATCCCCTTGAATTATAATATATATGCACTGTACATATACATACATATATATATATATATATATATATATATATATATATATATGAATAATGTACATATACATGCACACATACTCATCCATACTGCCCAGAAGGGCTGACCCTCTCAGGATTGGGCGCTTTTGTCTGGTCCCAAGGATGCCGACTGTAGAGAGGTTTCACTTTCTTTCTTTCTTTCTTTCTTTCTTTCTTCTACACAACCAAGTAGGTCTGGAAATTTTCTCAAGCACTATTTTTCCGAAAACCACCAAACTTTCTAACGTGACTGACCTAACCAGTGAAATTGTGCACTCATTTGGATAGTCATGGTGTTTAAAAGTATGCAAATTTTAGGGGCAATTAAAATTTTAAAAGCTCCATATCTTCCAAAATATTGCAGATACTCAAAATTTCAATGTGCATATATAAGTTTGTGACACCTGCCAATATAATGGACAGTATTAGTTAAGTAGAATTTCAAATTATGCTAATAAGGTTCAAAAGTTTCAAAGTTGAATATCTCCAAGACTATTTTTTCATAGACATGCCATTTCATATTCAACTTGTCGGTTTGTGGCAAAGCCACATCCAATGAACCATGAACCAAAGTTGTAGGATTTTAATTTATGCAAATTAGGTTAACATGCAAAATGTAAATCTTGAATAGCTTCAAAACTATTATAGATAGAGGTGCCATTCCTGCTTCAATTTATGGGTTTGTGGCAAAGCCCCATCCAATGAACCATAAACCAAAGTTGTAGGCTTTTAATTTATGCAAATTAGGCAAATACACAAAATTAAAAAGTTGAATAGCTTCAGGACTATTATAGATACTAGCTACATTCAAACTTCATTTTATAAGTTTGTGACATGGCCACATCCAATGAACCAAGAACCAAAGTTGTAGTATTTTACTTTATAAAAATTAGGCTAGTATATGAAATTTAGATTATGTTGAACAATGGCAAAGAGTAGTCTTTCAAACTGGTCTCATTTCGAAGGCACCCAGACAGATTTGCAGTGAAGCAAATCTTTTCTAGTTCATGACTATTCTTGTCACCTCTGTGTCCCCATTGTTAAAGGCCACGAGAAATATAAATTTATGATCGGAGTCCAATAGGTGAAAATCAGTGAAACGTAATTTGTCACATAAAGAATTCGTTTCCTTAGTGCAACAAGATTTTTTTTTTCATTTTCTACCATTTTCATAGAACAGAGCTGACAAAATCTTAAGTGGGAAGGAGTTACAGCTGTTTTTTGCCGGCCAGTTTCGATATGCATATTATGTGAGCTGGTTCTCAATTCACACAAGTCATGGCTGAGTATAAAATTATTTTCACACAGGAGATAGTTTCCCCATTTCAAAACATTTCTTGAATTCTTTGTAGTACTGCAGTTTTGATCGTGGATCATTTCTGTTCAAATATGAAAGCCACTTATCAATAAAGTTCTTCTGCATCTACTTTTTAGCCTAAATGGAGTATTTTGCTGAATGTGAATTGCTTTGTATCACACTTTATAGACCATGCTTATTCCATAAAAGACTCATGTAAGAAGCCTATGACACATTTTTAAAACTGGAGGATTCATGGAAAGACTAAAAGGCCAAATCATCCTGCTCCTAGCATTGTAGTCTAAGCCAGTATTTTACATAAAAAAAGTGATTTGAAGAGGGTACAACCCTAATTCACCAAGAACTGCAGCAGTGGTGGTAGTTTTGCTGACTCCAAGCATTTATTTTGCAAACTGGAGCCAAAATTTGTTTGCAAGTAGTTTATCACTCTGATTCATAAAATTTGAGTCATTTAGGCCTCTCAAGAATGGATGGGACTAAATAGCCCAGAATTGGTAAAATTAGAGCTTGGAACAATTTGAGGGCAACAAGAATGTTTTCACGCACATTAATTTGTTTCAATTGAAACACAGCCTTCCTTGCTTGATCGTATAACCTATCAAAGGCCAGTTTAAATGAGTCATTAATTGAAAATAAACTATTCCCAGGTAACAATAACTCTTGGCATTTTCTATTTGCATACCATCAGAGAAGAATTTGAATTTGTTCAGCATGAGGCAACCTTTGTTGAAGACTATAACCTTAGTTTTGCTTTAATTTACAACAACACCCCACAGCTTACAGCAACATTGGAGCTTGTTTATTGCATTATACAAGCCAAGTTGAGTTTCAGATAAGATGACAAGATCATCTGCAAAGAAAAAGCCAGTTGGTTGTGGGGTCATACAGAAGCACTGGACTACAATTTTCAGTGAAAATATCTGGCATATCTCGAATGAAAAGTTTAAACAGCAGGGGACTCAATACACACCCCCTGCTTTACACCTACAGAGGACGTAAAATTGTCACTCACATTGGAGTTAATCTTTACACAGTAGACCACCTGAGAGTACATACTTTCTAAACCAGCAAGAAAGTTACCAACACTATTTGCTTGTAACCGCTTAAAAAAGGACCTTTCTATTTACAGTGTCAAAAGCAGACTTAAAGTCCACAAAGCAGCAAAATAGGTTTTTGCTCAAAACAGCTTTTATGTATTTATCAACTAGTGTCTTGAGGGTAAATACATGATCAGAAGTTCTCGAATTAATTTGATATCCAATTTGACACTTTGGGATTAGCTCATTATCTTCTGCAAATTCAAACGGTTGTGTAAAACGCAATAAAACAATTTACAAAGTCAAATTGCACTGCCAACAGCTATACCATGATAATTATCGGTTAGCTTTACATCTCCCTTTTTATTGATAGGAGACAAGAAGTTACAACGCCAAGCATCAGGGAAACAACGATCTGTTAGAATACGATTAAAGCTAGAAAAGAAGATTTGCTTTAAAGCAAATCAGTCTGTATGCCTTCAAAAGTTGTAAATATTAAATATGGTACAACTTTTGTCCTTTGGTACTTCACATTCCATTAAGCTTATGGCTGGATGAAAATCTCAAAGTCCAAATGACCTTGACCTTTGACCTTTACAGGTCACCTGTAAATTGCCAAAAGGTCCAAATGACGTTGACCTTTGGGATTTATAGAGGTCACATGTAAGTTTCAAAATGTGCAATGTTACAATAGCTACAATTTGAGCCTAATGTGATCAAAATTGGATAAAAATTGACCAAGTTATGGCTAGAAGAAAGCCACCTTTGGAAGTGGCCTTGGACCTTGAAATGACCTTTGACCTTGAGATGACCTCTACCTGAAGTGGACCTTGACCTTAAAAATGACATTTTGACGTTAAATTGGCCCTTGAAATTGACATGTCCGTGGAGCAAGTATATTTAGTGCTCCATGGTCAGGTCAAGGTCAAAGGTCATGTCATGGAGCAATAAAACTATACTTGCTCCATGACATGACCTTGACATTTGAGAAGACCTTTGGCTTGCTATGATCGAACTCCTATACACCCGGAACCACATCTACTAGCTATAGTATCTAAGATATATTGAAGATTTAAAACTTTAATTGCCCTCATTTGTATTTTTTTCAAAAGCATGACCTCTCATTATAAAAAGGCGAGACTTCATCTATAGAAGTATAATTGTGCCAAGTTTGGAGTTTCTTCTTATAATACTTTTCAAATGAAATGTCACACAAATTTGCCTGTAAAGAAAGAAAGAAAGAAAGAAAGAAAGAAAGAAAGAAAGAAAGAAAGAAAGAAAGAAAGAAAGAAAGAAAGAAAGAAAGAAAGAAAGAAAGAAAGAAAGAATATGCCGACCTGGCATTCGTGGAACTGAATGCTCCCCATGGAAGTGCTCTAAAAAAGCGACACCTTTTGGCTGACAACAGACTGATTCGGTAGAAGTGCGAAGAGCCAGTCATGCTGGTGGTCATTGTTTTCTAATATCGTTGAAGTTCTGGCACGTGTGTTATGAGCGGAAAGAAAGACTGTTAATGATGGCATTGTTCACGTTTGAGGATGCCAGAAATCTCATTCAAGAAGCATATTCATGCTTCAAGTTGGTCAGCTCGACCAAACACGTGGCTCTGTCACCTCGCTATCTTGGGAATATCAAATCGGGGATCTTGGAACAACTCAACAGTGAGCTAAAACTCTTCTCAGAAAAGTAAGTGTTGGTGCCATCCCAGATGACATTGACAAGTTGCCAATACCAAGTATTAAAGTAAATGTGCGTCAGACATATCTTTGAAACGGATTTGGAGGGTTGAAATGGATGAGCGATAATTAGGGTCGGGAAGGTACCAATGGCAAAGCAAAGCCAAAGGAAGTGTATTCAGTTCATCTTTTCAGATCGTCGAGGAAGATGATGACGAAGTATTGTCCACAGACAATACCTCCTGATAATGTTCTATAAGTGGCATCCCAGTCACTCTGATGTTATTGACCTAAACTACCAACTTGTATGCAATGCCAGTAAGATAGTATATCGTGTCTCTACCAGAATGTGGCTGCAATTTCTTCCCCGGAATCTGTGATTCTGTGAAGCGCCTACAGCAGATAATAGCAAGGCTCATGGATTTTCAAAAGTGTGTAGGTTGAAGCCACTAACCATTCAGAACATCTGTCCTGGGTCTAGAAAGCATAAAAAGGGCAAGTAGAGTACTGTCCAACTGCACATATGGCACCGTTGCTCAAATACACTTATCCAAGAGGTCTTGCGGTTGTCAGCAAAATACGAAAAACATGACCCCACTTTTATTCACAAGAAAATATTCACTTGTAGCCTTAAAACTTTTATCAAAATTATGCATGGTGATGTATCTATCAAGTACAGGCTGAGTTTTGTCAATTCAAATGACCAAGTATTTTATGAAATCAAAATACTTCCAATTTCGTCACCCGTTTATAGTGAATTAGTAATGGAAACCCACTGCAAACAATACTATCATGTAAAATGAGTAGAACTACATATATATATATATATTATATATATATATATATATATATATATATATATATATATATATATATATATTACATGAAAATAACATCTAAGCTGGCACAGACGCTTCATATTTGAAATGAAAATCTCCATGCACATAAGGGGCTACATAACGTTAAAACATGTTAATAAAATCCACTTATATTAGGTAACGTGACATCTGAGATTAGAATTGATTTATTTCATTTGATTTTTTTATTGTCAATTGTTGGTCTGAATTTGTTGGCATATTATTGAGTTAATAATACTGAATGGTGAGTATAAACCATCGCATGCAATACACATTAAGCACAGTAAATGTCCTAAGGTAACTGGACACAACAAATTCAAGCAAATAATTTTTCTTCATGAAAATCAGTATTCCAATTTTCATCAAGAATGCTCTAACTTGTAGCTCTTTCCATTCGGTTACCTTCCTCGTAACAGATGTTCATAGTACCGTCACTGCTGCGGGTCTTCACCAAGGGTAACCTCACTGCTGTCACCATCTGCTTCTATTCTCAGGTCACCTGCCTCCATGTCCTCCATGAGTTTGTAGGTAGACACACTACTGTCCTCATCATATATGATGTTAAACCAGGCCAAAAACCCAGGAACCTGGCTGATGACCTTTCCCTTGAACCAAATGCTGGTGCCATCAGGGTCTTCAAATTTGTGTGTGATTCGTTGGCCAACCAACATGGATCCAGGGTTATTTTCTTCAACTTGTGAATCTATTTTAGTCGCTGCATCAATCAGGGCATTCAGATTTTGCTTTACACGTAATATGCTGAATGTCCCTTCATTCTTGCTGCTAAAATGGAAAAGCTGTTTCTTTGACACAGGCGGTTCAAAAAATTAATTTGAATCTGAAGAGCAATACATTTTTCCTTTTTAGTCTCTACCTCCTTCAGTCTATTGTCTACTTCATGTTGACTTTGCCATAACCCCTAGTATATCATTTTCTGCGTTAGTTCTTTTTCTCTCATTTGCTTAACCCTGTGTTTCTTTTCTCTTTTCTGGGGAAGACTTCCTTTTGAGCCACTGGGATGTTTGATGTTTTTTCAACACAATGTGGGCTTCATTTGTGAGACATCGCGACTGGTCGAAGCCGAACTAACCGACCCATGTGCGCAAACAGCTCTTCTGCTAATTTATTATGCTTAATTACGGACTTTGTCTCTTGTACCTGCTCTGTGCTCATTCTTTCAAATTGCCCTCCAGGAAGATGATCACCCACTAAACGATGAAGTAATTGTTTCCAGTTTTGGAAAATATGCTGCAGTATTTTCTTTACTGTGTCGTCCTGCTGTGTGCTTGTTACTAGGCAACTTGTCACTTCATCCATGACAACAAAACAAAATATCGAACCGGTTATGACAAAATTATATGTAAGCAAATTTTGTTTCCCTCTTTCATGCAAAAATGTTGAGAAGGGTGGATAACAACAGCATTTCTCATCCCTACCTCTACTCAACAATTTACATGAATTTTTAATAAATCGGACAATATGTCTTTCTTGCCTACTAGTAAACCTCTTTGTGTCTTTACTTTTGCACGCTCCAATTTCTTCTATTTCCTTGATGCAACTTGCAAATTTTTTGGCAAAAGAAACAAGCAAATGTAGCACACAAAAAAATTGTTCATTTTTACACTTTTATCTTGTTACTCCTTTGTAAGTTCATCAAAATCAGAAATGACAGCAGGTAATAACTTTTCTTTATGATATGAAAGAACTGTGTTGAATAATTTTTCTGTTGAAGCATGGTCGGACATAGTATTTTTGATGTTTACAATTATATTAACACCTAACCCTGATTTATCCACATGTAGCACTAATTTCATTCACTGTTTCAATTAGAGTGTCTTGTATCCTTTGCTGACTTACTTGCAATAGGTTTAAGTCTAAGTATATGGACTTTTTTTGCTTGTGTGGTGGTCGCATAGACCACATACTTATTACCCAATTTGCATGTCTCATCTGTGTTGAGTGAAAAATTTTGTTCACCCTGCAAGTCCGCTAGCTGCTGATGTGCCATGGCGAGGTGTCTTTCATTCATATGGTCACAAGTCTGTCTTGATGGGATGGTTTCTAAATTTTTTCCACATTTATACTTGGCTACAGTTTCCATCACTTGGCCAACTTTACTGGTTGCAACACCACATTCTAATAACTGCATGACCACTTCAACAGTCTTTGGTGCAAAAGCTTTTTCTTCATCAGAAAGCAGATCTATTTTAACATCATCTTGAAATAGGCTTTCTAGATATTCAGTGCTGCCATCTAATTCACTGATTTCTTCTTTTTTTTTCTGTAACTGTTTTCTTGCTGAATCCTGTTCCTCTTTTACTTGTGCATTGTCATTTGTAAATCTTTGCAACTCCTCACTCACAACAAGGGAATTGTGCTTGGAGAGTTTCATCGCTTGTTTAAGTTGTTTATTTTCAGTCTTGAGTGAAATTAATCTTTCCTTATATCGACCCACATATGCATCAACCCTTTCTGACTGTTTTTTGCACTTGATACAACTTGCTGTTTTTTTCTACATTTCTTCCCTTTGTTTTCTTCACACTTTTTCCCCATCCTTTGAAGTTTTCTTGATGTTTGCTTTACAGATTCTCTGAGTGCTACTACCTTTTGCTTCTTCTTTCGAGCACACATTTTCTCCAAGCAAGTAACTGCTTCTGGACATGTTCTTTTTCCTTCTGTAATTTAGAGGACTCCTGCCGATGTCGGTCCTCTGCCTGGGCTAAATCTTTAGCCAAAGATTGATTGTCAGTATGTAAAGTCTGTATAACTGAATCAAGCCTGCTACCATAGGCTGGCTTCATTTGTGATAGTTGACATTCATTACACGGAACAATAAATTTTTCATTAAAATTTTTTTTCTTAGTGTCCCCACGGGTAAGACTATGTTTCTCTTTTGTCCTTTTTAATTTGTAGAGGAGAGCTTTGCTGTTTATGGTTTTAGCATCTATGGTCACTGCTGATGACTGTGCAGACCAATCTGTGAGACATCTAAACTCACCCTTTTATTGTTGTTATACAAGTTGTGTAATTTTGAAGCAGATTCATTGGTGAAGTCCATCATTGTCATCGCCATTAGTATTTTATCTAAATTGTCAATTGTATCCATTTTCAAAACTAAACACTATACCAAGAAAGTTCCAATCAATTCACCACTAATTTATGGAAGTCTGTCTTTAAAACTAGTTCAAGCATCTAAGTTCTAACTATATAAATTAACTACAAACTGCATATATTTACAGAACTCTAAATGTTAGTTTCACATTTGGAAAGTCAGTTTAATCATCAAGGATAATGACATCATCATCATCCTCATCCTCAATAACTATGACCTCAGGCTCTGGTTCTTGCTCTGATGGCTGACTTTCTGGTTCCGACATGTCACTTAAGCTTTCTTCAGAATCTAGTTCTGAGTCACTGTTTTACCCAGTGTAACTCACAGTTCCATCGCTATGAAAACGATTATGCAGCACAATGTATTCAAGGGCACCGGCTTCACTAGGAACAACATAGTTTCTCTGATCTCCCAGTGTGCTCAACATCTTGTCAATTTCATTGGCCAGATGCACACTCTTTTCCATAATGTTTGCACCCTCCATTCCAAAATCCATATCTTGAGCAGAGAAGAAATTTTCCACCATTCTTATATAATGATGTCAGCAAATTCTGTCTTTGGAGTAACCATATCTACCATAACATTCCTTGCCTCCCTTTGTGCATTTTGTTGACATGGAGTTATGACCAGATTGTTAAGAGCAGCTCTCACTACAGCTCGTTTGTAAGAACTAATACTCATGGTTTTGTTCAAACTGAAACCCACCTGCAGTTGGCTGAAGTGCTCAGCAACAGACATTTTGCTGATACTGGTACAGTGACATCTTCACTCTAACTCAAGTCACACTTCTTTGTTGTAGGCACAGTAACCTCTTCACTCTTAGTCCCAGAAGCAAGCAGGTTGAAACAAACCAATAATTCTACTGAACTTAAAATAAACAAGTAAATAAATAAATAGACTACAATGTAGTATGCTTGTAATGTATAATACAATGCATAATATTACTTTTATATTATACATTACAAGCATATTCACTTTTAGTTTGTTTCTACTGTTGAAAAAATAGCAACCTTTGTAAAGTACACAGAACATAAATATATGGTATTAAACTAAACATGTTTGTCTGCAAAGCTTACATTACTCAGAGCTAATTATATTTTAAATATTTTATAGTGTTACAACTTCGTATTCATCTGGCCACAAAGAAGGGCATTTTACAGATACCAATCATCATGATGTATGATTGACAATTACATTGATTGTTGTAGAATAACTCATGAACAGTCACTGGCTTTTAAGGTTTACCTATTTTGCAATGTGTGGGTATGTTCATGTTTGGGGATATCTTTATGATCTTTAGGTTTACTGCTACAATGCATACAGTTATGTACACCAATATATTTTGACATATGTAACCTCCGATGTGGTTGCTTTGGGGCTTCACTGGCGACCAATTTTGGATTGACCAGGCAGTGTGCCTCTGCTCCTGTCTTAGGCGGGTCAAAAATTCATGGATATTGGGATGTAATTCGTTGATTAATTAGGTAATTAAATATCTCGGGAAAATTTGCCCGTAATGTTATACAAATAATATCAAAGTATTAGTATAACGTTTATTGTACCAATACGTCCACACGGGCCATATGCCAAAGGAAAAAACACTTGTTCCCAAGCCAATTGTGCAATGTGCAGGCCAGGGAGTATGAAGAGAAATGTGGTCTGGGGCTGGCATGCATGCCCAAGGCCGCATATGCTACGCTGTGGCCTCCACACATACTTATAAGACTAGTGACACTAGAAAGCTTCAGATGTCACTGCAGTATTGCTGAGTTTTGAGATATGCACAGAAAACATTCAAAACATCTTTTTCTTTTTGGTCAGGCTCATGTCTGGTTTATAAGTTGCTTGTGAATTGAAAGAATGCCGTTGTGATATGGAATGTTGGTATATAATGAAACCACATCCCAGGTAACCATGATGTCATCGAAAAAGGGCATAAGTGTAGCAAGTCTGCCGAGAAAATCGCTGGCATCTTTTAGCACAGAATGGAAATTTGTTTCGCGGTGTTTACTTGCGTGGTAGGCTCATCTCATTTACTGGCTCCCTCAGTTCTCCTCACATAGGATCAAAGAACAAGATGTCCTTATAATCAACACTGCCGGTTGAGTATCTTGCCATAGTGTTTTGGAAAGTCTATAGCAAGTACAACCTGTGGATGAAATGGCACAGAGAACTTACCAGACGAAAAAAAATCAGAGTGACAAAATCATTGGCGAAGAAAGAGTGGATGAAAAATGACATCAAGAAGAGTTTGTTGGCCAGGAAGAAAGGGGATAGGTGAAAGGAAAATGACAATAGGGAACAATTGAAGACTAGGATTTTGTGTTCGACAGCACCTAAGTTTTTTTAATTCTTTGATAAGTAGCCTAGGAGCTAGGCCAGGGACTCTTCACAGAGCAAGGATACAGGAACAGCCATACTGGCCGAGTGTACTCTCTCCTGTTGTGAGTTTGAGCCTTAACCTAATCCTCTCACCTAGGACTGACTATCAGTGTCTTGTGCGAAGAGCAGTATGTGTTTTGCGCACAAATACAAGTTGAACTTATATACTAAGGTCGTTCAATCTAGGCCAAGCAGAATATACGCATTCAAAGTAATGTTAGCCAAAGGGCTGAAATCACAGATATACCCCTGTGATCATTATCAAATGGAGGGTTCACATCTTGGAAAACATTTAAATCATGAGCAACACTGTAACAGTGCCGATTGTTCAGTGTTGCGAGGTGTTTATTCTTATTAAGTTTTGACAGCCTTTCAAGTTGGGATGATGGAGCCTTGTCAAATTGGCCATCAGCTGTCTCAAAGTTTATACTCCATTTAGATTACAATAACATTATGTCTAATACCTCTTGATCCCAAATAATGTCAGTCAGCCACTATAGTAGTAAACAGAAATAGCTGTTTAAGCTGCATAGGTGCCTTTGGAGTGGCCCTCTTCGATTGATATGTGCATCCATTGTAGTATGCCGCCATTTTGTTTCCTCACAGTCATGTGACTTGATCCATGCTAGAGCCAGTGGACACTGCTGATGGCTGTTCAGATTTCATGGAAAATTACCATACCAAAATAATCAGAAGGTACACATGCATTGGGCTGCTGAAACTTGCCCGAGTTTTTCATTGATTTTCTCCTATAAATATTGATCTTTTTTAAACAGGTAGCTTGCTGCCAGGTGTATGTTTCACATGCATGCACATGATGTAACAAAACCAGTCAGGTGTGATGTGATTGCAGTGTAGGACCCAATAGGAATGCAGTAACAGTACAGATCCTGTCACTAGAGTGGCATTCATTGTACGCTGATGGTCCCCAACCGTCATAAAGGTTTGTTCAGGGGATACAGAGTCTCATGACAGTCTACCTGCCTAAATGGGGGATAACTTCATAGCTCATAGTCTAAGAAACTAATGTGTCATAAAGTGGGTGTCGTTGTTATTGGGCAGATGAAACATAATAAAAATTTAGCTTTAGACAAGAGTTCATCAGCCCTTTATGTCGAGGCAGAACAGTTCTGTTGCAGTTGACATATCCAGTGCATCTCCTTTGCAAGTATCACTTGTAAAGTCGTGCTTAGTTTAGGTGGTGTATATATATTTGAGAATTTAGATACTTAAATCATGGACATCTGTATACATTATACGTCCATGCTTACATCGGGTGAGTCATTGTTCGTTGTTGTATGTATTGCAGTAGTAAGCTATGTTAGTACATGTATATAGTTTTAGTACATGTAATACAATTTTTTTGTTTGTCCATTGCTATGTTCGATATGTAATTAATAATGCAATAAAATCAATAAATTTTCATTGTCATCTCTGGTCTGGGGTGGCAAAAAGTCCCCTGAGGGGTTTGGTACAGTCTTTTGTGTTAATGTGATAGAAGTGCTCCCTGTATCCTATCCATTGGGCTCCTGCATTCATAGAATAACCACAGGGTAATTAAAGCCACTGGAAACTTCTTGTGACAAGGATGAAAATGGCATATTTATTCATTATTATGTGGGTTGTCTTTGCTGAATATAAAGCTTAGACAAGGAGCTGCTACTCAGAGAGAGACAAGTGTGGGTACAGGCTCCAAAACATGTTCTGGGTAGTTACCCATTAAGTTTTTTGGGCAAATACAGCCTATGTCAAAATTTTATAGAAGAACATGTGCAATATGGACAATAGTACTTCCATATACATGTATTAGGTTAGACAAGGACAGGTTAGCTTATGAAGAGAAATGAGTTTGGACTGCAGAATAGGGTAATGACAACAAGGGTGTGGTTGTGGACAAAAAGACACAAATACAATACATGTACATGTATAGATAAGTATGCATAATATCTTATGCATGTCGCATGGTTTACATGGTTTATATTGAGAGAAAAAAAACTTGTCATCAAGAGCTCTCTCTGATGTCAGGGTGTTGGCCAAATCACTGCGTTATGTTCCAGAATGTTATCACAACTCTGTTATCAAAGCTTTTGGAATCAATTTAAGGTATTTTTGTGCAGCTTAACCACACTTTTCATTGAGTTTTTCCAATTAATTTATTTATTTGGTTGTTAAAGGTACAGTGTGAAAAAATCATGGTCTTTTGCAGCCTTGTATATCAATGTGTGCTGCTAGGTATGGAAAAATGTGTTTTCTAATTTTGTCCTTAAATGCCAAATCATATTAACTTTTCATCAATGTATACTGCAGGGTACTATTCTTGTGCCAAGGTATAGTCATGGTTTTTGCAAGGCCCTCTTTTGTTTACTTGCAGGCTGAATGGTGTGCTGATTGCATATGAAAACCTCAGGACTTTGAGAGACCATGGTAGTATTCTGGACGAACAGCCATTCATTCATTTTGATGTTCAAGCTGATTTTATCATCTTCCAACCATCAGTAGGCAACCTTCTCAAAGGAGTTGTCAACAAACTGGGACATGACCATATTGGGTGTCTTGTGCATAACTGTTTCAATGCCAGCATTCCCAAGCCACAAAACAAGGCCAAAAAGTGGCCAACAGAAGACCTCCAGATTGGACAGGAGTTTCTCTTTGAAGTTGTAAAGGTATATGTACAGAACAATATACTGTCCATGAGGGGTAAATTGACTGAAGCAAGGTATGTATACATGTATCTATAGTGGAACCTCCCATGTCCATGAAAAGTACCTTCTGTTAGAGATCACATATCTTAATATCACTCTTTGGAGAAACTGGACCCTGTTTCTATGCTAAATTTAGCTTGAAAGACCACCAGCCATAATGATACAACTTTTAGCTAGAAGAAGAGCTAGTCATGTATGGCAGGTGTTACTGTATTAATTATTTTATGGGATGACTCTTTTGCATTGTTTGTTTTCAATTTCTCAGGTTTTGATTGGAAGCAGTTATAGAGTACAGGCTGTATTCATGTTATATTGAAGACAGTGGGGCTATGTAAAATGCCCTATTACCTTTCAGAATTAACTGATGCCATTGTGCAGCTTACAAGTGAAATGGAAAACAGCAACTGGGTCTGCATTGCTGGAAAGTCAGGTGGCATTGAAATCAGGACAAAAATTAAAAGCAGTAGAGTATGTTAACAGATGGAGCCACCAGTATACTTCCACCAAGCGATCAACAAGTTTAGGCTGGGCTCCTGTTGGGTAAATAAGTCTGGCTTCTCTGGTCAGTCAGTTGCTACCAACAGAAAGTGGTGTGTCATGCAAAAAAAAAAATTGTATGATGGTGGCTCCATTTGTTGATGGCTTATAAATACTATTTGGTTTTGTGGACTTGGACTGGATAGGCAAGAAATGAAAGCAAGCTAGTTTAAAAAGCTTGCCTTGAGCGCTATAGACTTCAGTTTCTGTCTTAATAGTAATTCTGTATCAACACCAAATTCATATTTTATCAAAATACAACATACTTGCAGTGAAAAGTATTCTGGTCAACAGACTAAAGCAGGTCTGACTTTAGAATGCAACCAAATTCATGAACGAAACTGACTTGCACAATATTTTCTCATGATTTCTCAAACGAGTTTCCCATTTTTGGCCACATGACAAGTGGCAAAAATTGCTGTTTTAAGACATGGCCATTCCAGGGTCAAAACATAAATATGGTTTCTAGTATTTCCTAAGTGCTGGTTGACTTTGGTCCCCAATTATTTCATTATGTGGTAAACGGTACTTTGTACTTGCCCATATGCAGTCAACTGTGTTGATGATGGCATTCACACATACAAGCCCCGCACAACTATTCTGTTTTAAGAATGGAAATGTGGCCAAGTAGATATGTCCATTTACCTTTTTTGGCGATAGGTATGGAAGGCTGCTGATTCAAGATTTGGCCGTTCTGAAGGCAAACTATAAATGGATTTTCCAGCATTCCTATAATGCTGGTGGACTTAAGTCCCCAATTCTGAGATAATGCTGTGTACAGTACTTTGTCATGGCCAACATGTAGTCAACCATGTTGATCATGACATTCTAACATATATACCCCACTCAAGTGTTCTTTTTTAACTCGTTCCATACCAGTCTTTGGTATTGACGTATATTTACTAAGATTTAACATGACAGTTGCATATTAAAATTCTTCATGAAAAGAGCTTTTGTTCAAGTACCAACATGCCTATCGTCTTAGGTCAGTGGCTCTGGCACTGCCTGGCTAGTCATGCTGCAGCTGCCCTTGCGGCAGCTGCAGCATGACTTGCCAGGCAGTGCCAGAACTACTGACCAAGGCCTGTGACCATAGTATGGAATCAGTTAAGCATGGGGATATAGCTAAGTGGATATGTACATTTCCCATTTTCGTCCAGGCAATTGGTGCAGAAGGTTGCTGGTTCAAGATCTGACTGTCCCATGGTCAAAACATGAATATTAAATGTTACAATAAAACTCAACAAACAGCTTTGCAGCATGACATGCACAAGAATTGTAAATCATTGAGGTAAAGTGAAGCTAACCCAGTGAAACTTAATCTTGTTAGAATTGGGCACATAAAACATGAAAAGAGAGTTCATGGCTGCACTTATGGTTAAGTTTGTGTTAGAGCCTGCAGACATTGTGTACTCCTTTACTCGAATTTAACCATATCCTACTAAAGCAGTTAAAACTTGCTGGTGGTAAATGCCATCTGCTTCAGTGTTTTGGACTAATTTTAACCGTGATAATTAAACATTTTGAATGAGAATTGTAGATGAGAGCTACAAAGATAACATGCACAAGGTCAACAGCTTTCCTTGGTGTGGGTTGGGCACTTGGCACCCAAGCCACACTAAAGAAAGCTGTGGAGTCCATTTTGATAATACAAGGCAGTGATGGTACTTGAATAGATATTTGTCCACATAGCGTGTTTGAAAGTGAGCCAGGGTTCTGCAGACCTTTTTATCTTCTGCAGCCCTCGGGGCTAGAATATTCTGATACCTTATCAGCCCATATTCCAATTTGATTCCTCATCTAAATAAATCCTATTTGGAAAAATCACAATTTCTGGTTGTCCCCAGGGCTATTACTTTGAGATTTCAACTGGCCTTGATTTATATTTGACTTGTCCCAGGCTAGCAGACATGCAAATTGAAGAGCTCTGTGAGCCTTCAAAAAGCACATGTAAAGTTACTTTGCATAAGGGGTCAGGGTCAGGTTGCATCATGATACTCTGAAAAGTTTGTTCCCAGTGTTTAAAGGATTAATTGAGATATACATGTACATTTATGTCTTCCTTACTTTGCAGTCTGAGTCACAAGAGGAAAAGACAAAGCATGGTAGTGTCTGATGTTATGCCAGATTCCACTTACAGCAACTTTGATGACACTGTCAATAAGACTGCCAGTCAGAGCCACAACAGTGACATGCCCCCTGCCAGTCACAAGGCCAAAAAATCCAAGCACAAAACAAAAAAGAGAGACAAATCTTGTGTCAGTGAAGACTCTGAAGCAAGACAGAGCAGCAATGGGTTAACAGCACTTTCAGGATCATCATTTCAAAGTGAAGATCATAGTGACAGTAGCAAATCTCGCTCACATAAAAAGAAATCTAAGAAACATAAGCATAAGCATGATGAAAGTAGCACACCCAGTGATATGACTGTCCAGGCACCATATGTAAATACATTGGACCATAATCCACTGTCAAAGGTGCACAAACACAAAAAACATAAAAAACATAGGCATAATAAATATGAACAGTCCAAGAGGAAATCAGAAGCGTCTATGAATGAATTGGAGACTTTTCACACTTCAGAATCCATGGGTGAGGCTAGTGGGGATCAGTCTGATATCACACTGGACTCTGGCATAGGTCCCTTGTCGCCTAAATTACATGATAGCCCAGCAGATAAAAGACACAAACTCAAAAGGAAACATTCCAGTGATCCATCAGAGGTGCGTTATGGGGCTCCAGTGAAGAAGAAAAGCAAACAATGAGTGCCAGCACAACACCAATACAGCCGAGAATTGTCCCGTTTATGTACTTGGATGTTGGATCAGTGGTCATTTCTTTTATGTACCCCTTTGCAAATTTGCACGTTTTACCAACTTTTGGGCCAAAGTTTCGGAAAACTAAAAGTTAAGCAAATTCAGTTTTAAACAATTTTTTTGCATTTTAAACAAACGACTGCAAAGTTTAAAGCTACAAGTTACTTCATTGAAGCTTTCAGGCAATCTATATGATATGTGTACTACAGAACCAACACCATGTGGAATCTACATATAGTTATCTTTAATTAACCTATAGAAATTCACCAACACAATCAACATATTTGGAGCAACTGTAATTAATAATAAGGTACATTTTTCAATTGTTTTCATTTTGAGATTTTTTGGCTTAGCTGACTTGTCAGTCAGCTGAGCTTTTGTGAGGGTCCGTCGTCTGTCCACAATTCACATTTTCAACTTCTCAAAAACTGGCAGCCAAATTCATGTCAACGTTGGTGGGGATGTGCTTTGGGTGGGTGTCTACCAAGTTTGTTCAAATGGTCACGCTTCAGTAAGTTTTGGACTTTTTATGATTTTTTTTTTTTTTTTGACAAATCTTAAAAAATATATAAATCTTGCTCACCTAATTGCTTTTATATATCACACAGGAACACTCCTAGGGGCTCCTAGCTCTTAATTTGTTCACCAGGCAGCGCTGCAATATTTTTCTATTTTATGAATTTTTATGTGTGTTTTCACTATTTTCGACTTATCCAGAAACATCACTCTGATTAAGCTGAAACTTTGTGGATATGTTCCTGGTGGAAGGGTCAAACAAAGTTGTTCAGTGGGTGGCACTGCTGTGGATTCCTGATTTTAAGGACTTACTGGTAATTGCACCTTTCATATTGATTACTCTGCAAGTCAATGGGCATTATAATATTAATTCACATTTTCGACTTCTCTGAAACCATCAAGCTGATTCACTTCAAACTTGGTAGCAATGTACTTTGGATGAGTCTCTACCAAGTGTGTTCAAATGGTTATGCTCCAGTGGTTTTTGGATTTTTTATGAATTTTTGTTCTTTTTTTGGGACAAATCTTACAAAAATCTTCTCCAAAACTGCTCACCCAATCGCTTTGATATCATACAGAAACACTCCTGGGGACTCCTTGTTCTTAATTTGTACACCAGGTGGTGCTGCATTTTTTGTTTTTTTGTTTTTGTTTATTTATTTTCTATTCAAATCCGTTTGCATCAGTCATCCATCTGTCCACCTGTCCATCCGTCGTTAGACTTACATTTTCGACTTCTCAAAAACTACTGCATGGAATATTTTGATTTAGCACATGGATGTTCCCCAGGTGGACCCATACCAAGTGTGTGAAGGAGATGATGATGCAATAATTTATCCATTTTTTATGAATTTTTAAATTGAAATTTTGAAAAAAAAAAAAAATTTCTACATCTCAATAACTACTCGCCCAATTGCTTTAATATTGCACATAGGGTCATCACGGGTCAACTTGTTCTCATTTTGGCCACCAGGTGGGGCTGCAGTGGTTTTTTAATGTATTTTTTTCTTACTTTTTTTGTGTCAAGGCTATTTTTGACTTCTCCAGAACGGCTAAACAGAATTGCTAAAAATTTCATCAGAATATAATTTGACTAGACAATGAAATTTTGTGAAAATGATATTGATATGTTAATTTTTGAAGAAGTTATGAGAAATCAAACTTTGCAACGGTAGTGAGTAATACCACTGTATAGTATACATGGCTATTGTATTCACATTATGACTTCCCCTCAAAAACTAACTGGTGCTTGGAATGTTTTGATTTTGCATTGGATGTTCCCCAGGTTGACTTCTGCCAAGCTTGCAAAGGAGATGATGTTGCAATAATTTTTCTGTTTTTATGAAATTTTTAATTGATTTTTTGGGAAAAAAAATATTAATCTTAAGAACTACTTGTCTTTGATATGGCACATAGAGTCACCTGGGGTCACCTCTGGTTCTTATTTTGGCCACCAGTTTGTGCATTTTTATTTTTTTTCAACTTCTTTTCTTGAACAATCTCTCCAATTAGGCTGAAACTTGGTGCATATTTTCCTTGTGGAAGGGTCAAACAAAATTGTCCACCAGGTGGTACTGCTGTGGATTTCTGATTTTTAAAGATTTTTTCAAGTCGAGTACTTATCAGTAAATGCACCCTTCCCATTGATTACTGTGCAAGTCAATCAGCATTCTAATGCTAGTTCACATTTTTGACTTTTTCTCTGAAACCACCAACCAGATTCACTACAAACTTGGAAGCAATGTACCCTCGGTGGGTTTCTACCAAGTTTGTTCTAATGGGCACGCTCCAGTGATTTTTTTTTTTTTTTTTTTTTGACAAATCTTAAAAATCTTCTCTGAAACTGCTCACCCAATTACTTTGATATTACACAGAAACACTCCTTAGGACTCTTAGTTCTTAATTTTTCAGCAGGTGGCGCTGCAATTTTTTTCTATTATTTAAAGATTTTTTGTGTGCTTTCGGTATTTTCAACTTCTCCAATACCATTACTCAGATTAAGCTGAAACTTGATGGATATGTTCCTTGTGAACAGGTCAAACAAAGTTCTTCACCAGGTGGAACTGCTGTGGATCTTCGATTTTTAATTATTTTTTCAATTTGGGTACAAATTGGTAACACCTTTCCTATTGATTACTATGTCAGTCAATAGGAGATTCAAATGCTAATTCACATTTTGGACTTCTCCAAAGAAACTTGGTCAGATTGACTTTAAACTTGGTGGCAGTGTACCTTGGGTGGGTCTCGACCAGGTTTGTTCTAATGGTCAACCATCATGCTCCATTGATTTTGGGATTTTTAATGATTTTTTTTTGAGGAAAATCTTTAAAAAAGTGTTAATAGGAAAGTTTAATAGGGAATTTCTTGTAATGGTTATAACTGCAAATTTTTTGCAATGATTTTGGCCAGATTTGTGTCAAACTTGATAGAGATGTACTTTTGATAAGTGTTTACCTATTTTGTCCTAGTCCGAGTTCACAGAACCACAAGTGTGATGAATTTCTAGGTCAGCTGATCATGGGCTGTTCACACAGCCCTATGGTTGTGTATTAAAAAATCTCAGGTGGATCTCAACAAGTCACTATATTCTTGTGACATTTTTAATTATCACCTGTCATTATGTAGCAAAAACTCTTGTTCATACTAGAGTTTCCTGGTCACAGATTTTTTAGGACCCCACAAATTCCAGTTTAAGGCAGAAACGGCACAATGTGGCTGAATTCCTGTGTTACAAGATTTATTGTATTGCCAGAGGACTGAGACCTGGGCAATTTTAAATTTAGGCTTTATTTGGTGGTGTTTCAGGCACCTGTTACCAATTGTTCATTGGGAAAATCTGCAGAGTAGAAGTTTTAAATTATGGATGTATTGGATGATCTTGTTTGGTAAACACTATTCTGTTTTGATATTTTATATGTTGACAAGAAGTTGCATTTTCTGGGCATAATTGTACACTATGTCTATTACATATAACAAAAAATCAATTTATCTGAAGAACTGTGTCGGGTATAATGCAAGATGATGATGTGTTCAGAGTGCAACTGAGTATACAAGTTTTTGAACATGTATTTCAAAGAGGCACCAGGACTGGAGCAGTGCAAGGGTGAAGAGAGTGGTCAGCTGTCAGATTCATGTTGAAGCCAGATGTCTTCAGTCTTGACGACCTATCATTGTCACTCTCTCTCTCTGACTGGTTGTACTTTTACCATTGACATCATGCACATTGGGCTTCAATGTCAGCCATGATTTTGTCCAAAAATTGACAGGAAAATTAAATGTCTGATCAAATTCCATTTGAGAAACCACTTGAACTGGCCCACACAAAATGGTTCCTGGCTTTTTACACCATTGAAAAAAAAAAAGATTTATCACTTATTGCAGCAGGAATTGTGGTTCTTTTTGTATTTTCCTTTGTAACCATGATCGAGGGCTGGACATTAAGGACTGCCTGTTTGTCCAGGGCAACCATATTTTCAATTTGGGCAACCAAATCTTTCGAGCTCTATGGGACCTTAACCCATTTGTTGCCCCAAAATGTAAAGAATTTCCAGGGCACAACCAGTCAAAAAACTTAATGTCAACCCCAGCTCTCATTCCAATGGGCTGAGCCAACTGCATTGGTTGGGCATGCAGGATATGGCAACACTGCACATTTCATGTTGGGTTACCAGATTATGATTTTTCAAGAAAATCTTGGGACTTAATGTAACCTTTCAACAAAGTTTGTCTCATGAAAGTCCATGGAACAGAGAAATTCCTCAAATTGGCAGGATAATGTTCAATGTTTCTCCATGGACTCCAGAGTGTTAAAGGGGGTTGAAATGGTCACCATTTATATTTGTGGATAATGTGCATGAAATTTTTTGGCATATAGATGATGTAGTGAAGAGACTCAGAACCTGTGGGCTTTGCTTCATAGTGCTATGGCCATGGGTACTACCATCCATGGAGTGGTGATAACCTGTATGTTTAACTGCATATATATGTACATGTGTATATGGAAAATGCTTAAAATCTTGACTCATATACAGTTGCAATTGTGGAATTTTATCTGGCATTCTGTAGTCAATGCCACTTTCAGCTTTATTCAGAATTTGACAGAAAGAATAAAGTATTTTATAAGGTGTGTGTTTTTGTTATTTTTCACAGTGATGTAGATGCAGCAGATGGTCCACATTTTGATGTAGTCAGTCTATTTGTTGTCAAATTAATGAATAGAAAACTATTTAAATCTTTAAGTGCCAAATTTTGGACTAGGTCAGCAACATAAATGTGATTTTAAACCAAAAAAATTACTACATTTACATGTTAGAATTCCCTGCCCAAACATCTACAGGTCCCCATCTGGGTATCCCAGAACCCCAGCCAATTCCCCGAGTTCCCAGGTCTGAGACCTTGGGTTGAATTCCCTGGGATCCCGGAGCACTGAACCCCAGAATATTCCCTGAGCTCCAGGCTCTAGGAATTTGGTTGAACGTCTCGGCACACCGGAGACCATACCCAAGTCTGTGGTGGGGTCTAGCTGTAGTGAGCGAAAGGGCCCTTTAGCTCCTGTGGTTGTGGCCCCTACTGTGACCAAAGTGCCAATGCTGGCTCCTCCAACCCCTGTGGCAGCTGCTCTCCCTCCGGGCCTTACCTGGACTGAGCATCTGGCGATCCCACTGTGCCCTTCCATCAAGCTGGGTACCTTGCCGCAGTTCTTTGAGAAGTAAGCGGAACAAGAGCTCTCTGTAAGGAGCTAGCAGTTGCGGACAGAGACTTCATCTTCATTTGCCCCTGTCGATACAGTGGTCTCCCTCTTATAAGGACACCCAAAATGCAGCCAAAAAGTGGCCTCTCTTGAGGGGGAGAATATAATGGAAATTCAATACTTCCTGCACTAGAATGCTGGCCTTTCAAGGAGGGTGGCCACTGGTGAGAGGGGCCTTATAAGAGGGGACCACTGTACTGCGGCCATGTCGGAGTTGTTTTGGAGGAGCAGCTCACTGCCTCCATTCTGAACCAGCTCTTGCTCGGCCCACGGGCTCCAAAGTTCATGCAACCTTAGAAGGTGCTCTCTGGCCAGCAGACCCCGGGTTGACGGCTGCTGTGGCTCCCACTAAAAACCTCCCCGAAGTCTTGCTCTCTTGCCCTTCCTGGGAGGAGCAGATGTGGGCTGTGGAGGTGGCGGCGATGACTTCTGCAACGTTTGTCACTTCCCCAACACAAAGCATGGTAATGTCACAAGCAGCTACCCCATCTGCTCAGATGAGCAGACGTTTGATGAGGCTTTAGGTGTTCAGACTCCAATGCCTGCTGATGAGTCTTCAGACATAGGCACTGAGGAGCAGGAGTTGTTGCTGTCAGATTCATCTGTCAGAAGGCCCAGGTTACTGACTAGCAGCCAGTGCCGACGCTGACTGAACTCGGCAGAGCCCTGAAGCATCTAGGGCATGGATAGAACCCGCCTCCCCCCCCCCCACTACTATAGCACCAACTTCGGGCTTTGAGCAGGTCAAAGCTCTCATTGGGAGCCTAGTGGGTGACCAAGCTGTGGTTGCTCAGCCGGGGGAGAGGAGAGGCGCAATTGTGATGTGCTGCCAAGACTTGTCCTTGGAAGATGTGTGACATAGGTCACGGATCTCTTTCTTGCCCTTCATCACTGAGTTTTATGACCAACTGATGGCCAGGATTCACAGACATTAGGCTATCTCAGGAAAAGGGCGACTTCTCCCCCTGAAGGATGTCCAGGGAAGATGGTGTTCCGTCCCAGGGCAGATTTACTAATCCCAGTCCCTTCTGGTGGATTCAGATTGCGAGAAGTATGATTTGATGGCTGTTTCTGCATCCTTGGACACCTTCAGGAGACTAAGGGAGGATGCTAGAAGCTCTATCCTCATGGCGTCCTACTCTGATGTCTTGCTGTTGGCTCTAATGTTCCTCTTGGACGACCTCCAGGGCTCGGTGCAGATCATGGAGGGGAGAAGCCCACCAGACCTCCCCTCTTCCACTCCAGAGGTGAAGACCACTGACCAATCAAGGGGAACAAGGAAGAATAGGGGTTCATGGGCATGGGAAGTCACCCCCACCCCCCATCCCCCTCTGCCACAGGGACCAAGTGGTGGTGCCCCCAGGATTGTCTGGTCTTCAGAACAAACAAGTCCCAACTCGATTGTGTCGGGCATTGTGGCCCAGACACAGAGGTCCAGGCAATGGTGGTTGAGAGGTAAGTATACTAATGCTGAAATTACCAATAGTTTCACATATGAACACCTCATGGATGATTTGCCAGCCTCTTTGCTGCATATAGCTCCACCAGTTCCATAGAAAACATGTTGCCATCAAATTGCCTTGGTTTTTACCTCAGCTGACTTGTCAGTCAGCTGAGGTTTTTTGAGGGTCCGTCGTCCGTCCGTCCGTCCGTCCGTCCGTCCGTCGTCCGTCCGTCCGTCGTCCACAATTCACATTTTCGACTTCTTCTCAAAAACTGTCAGCCAGATTCACTTCAAACTTGGTGGAGATATGCCTTGGGTGAGTCTCTACCAAGTTTGTTCAAATGGTCATGGTCCAGTGATTTTTGGATTTTTAATGAATTTTTTTCGTCTTTTTTGGCTAAATCTTAAAAAATCTTCTTCTCCGAAACCACTCACCCAATTGCTTTGATATCACACAGGAACACTCCCTTGGACTCCTAGTTCTTAATTTGTTCACCAGGTGGCGCTGCAATTTTTTCCTAATTTATGAATTTTTGTGTGTTATAGCTATTTTCGACTTCTTGTCCAGAGCCATCACTCAGATTAAGCTGAAACATGGTGGATATGTTCCTTGTAGAAGGGTCAAACAAAGTTGTTCACTATGTGGGAATGCTGCAGATTCCTGATTTTTAACGAATTTTTCAATTCTGGTACTTATCGGTCAATACAGCTTTCCTATTGATTACTATGGAAGTCAATGGGCATTCTAATGCTAATTCACATTTTTGACTTCTTCTCCAAAACCGTCATCCAGATTAACTTCAAACTTGGTGGCAATGTACCTTGGATGGGTTTCTACCAATTTTGTTCACGTGGTCATGCTCCAGTGATTTTTGGATTTTTAATGAATGTTTGTTGTCGTTTTTTTTGGACAAATCTTAAAAAATCTTCTTCTCCCAAACTGCTTACCCAAATGCTTTGATATCACACAGGAAGACATCTAGGGACTCCTTGTTGTTAATTTGTTCACCAGGTGGCGCTGCAGATTTTTTCTAATTTTTTTTGTGAATTTTTGTGTGTTATAGATATTTTCGACTTCTTCTCCAGAACCGTCACTCAGATTAAGCTTACACATGGTGGATATGTTCCTAATGGAAGGGCCAAACAAAGTTGTTCACTATGTGGGAATGCTGCGGATTCCTGATTTTAGCTCAGCTGACTTGTCAGTTCATAGAGCTGTGGGGTCACAGTGCAACATACATGAATTTATACTCTTTATTATAACTTGAGAACTACTTGAACTTTAATGTTGCACTTGTAAGTGTTCTTCTATAAAGGTCAGACTTACTCAGAACATGGTGTCCTTGATCCTTTGCCAAGTTCATAGAGCTGCAAGTGTGATGAATGTCCAGATCAGCTGAGGCTCGGGCTGTTCACACAGCCCTCTTGTTTTTAGCTCTGCTGACTTAAGGTCGCAGAGTTTATGTGACTGCCCCATGTCTGTCCATCCATGTTTCTGTTTGTCTCCGTAAACTTTTGCTCATTGCAATCCACCGTTTTCAATTAACCCAGTATAACTTTCAGGACTTGTAGGATGTATGAAAATCTAGGTCAAGTTCCATATTGGTGGCACCACCTACAGTATTATGTAACATATGGGCCGAAATATGAAAATCTAATGAACGCTCTAGCACCTTTAATTTTTGGTGGATCTTCATGAAATGTTATGGGATTATGGGGGAGGTCAAAATTTCGATCAGTGTTGATACTAGTGGCGCCACCTATAGTTGTACAGACATTATTGGTCAAAATATGTTCAACTTATATAAATTCATTACTTTAGCAAAGAATGTAACTAGTCTTGCCAAGTTGTAGGATATATGTATCATGACTAAAATTAGAATATTACACATCGTGGATGACCTTGACCTACTTGCTCAAGGTCATGGGAATATTAAGTCGATAGAGGTGAGTAGCTAGTGGTGGGACTTGTACATTTAAGTGGCTAGTACACTTTGCAACTTTCATGTAGAAACGTAATCATTTCACTCGTTTTTCATGCAAGACTATCAAAAAAATATATTTTTCTGAAAGAAAATATTTGTCAAAATTTAAATTACTATTGAATTTAATACTTAAATATTTCAGTTATTTTTATTTAATTCTAATTGAATTTTGCAAAACTTGCATCAAATTATAAAAAAAAAAAGAAGCTTTTTCAAAAATTAACTTACAAGTTAGCTTGTAATATCAAATTAAAGCTGGCACCGGTGTTTAAAATACTGTATCTCAGATTTTTATAAATGGACTTGGTAATTTTCAAAGATCATTGTTCTTTTTAAATGTGAATAAAATATTAAAAGCTTTGAAATTTGAACAAAACCCTTTATGAAAAATTTGAGATACGGTTTTGTGGCCAACATTGTGCTCTGTCTATTTTGATCAAAACCAAATGTTTATCTGGAAAATGTGCCTCGTGGTTTTTTTGTTTTTGTTTTGTTTTGTTTATACTCAAAACAGGAAAAGATTTTGTAATTTAAAAACTAATTATGATGTAATAACTGAACAGTTACAAAAGATCTGTTGTTGGTTTTACATTTATCAAGATGTATTCTTTCATAAAATATACTCCGAAGCATGTTCTGAGTATAGTTACCGGCTGAAGACCCTTTAATTTATTTGGGCTGATACAGCCTATGTCAAAATTTTAGAGTAGAACGTGTACAATATGGACAAAAGTGCTTACATATGTAAATTGGCTAGACAGTGACAGGTTAGCTTATGGAGAATAAATAAAGAGTTCGGACTGTGGAATAGGGTAATGACTACTAGGAAGTGGTTTGGGCAAAAAGAAACAAATACAATAGTTTTTATGGGTTGAAATGAAAACTGTAGAATACACAATATAATATTCAACATAAGCTAATATTTTATAGTTTTAATGTTGTAAAGTGTACAAGCTCGTTAATTGCGGTTATGATGTGAATGAAACATAACATGTTTATTACAGAGACTTATTGTGCGTGAAGTACTGGTTGCGCCATCTATTGTATTTTATAGATTTATGGAATTTGCCAAATGGTTGGTAAACATATTAAGGGGTGGTTCAATATTTTCATCGTTTTTGAATTGCTACTTACAGTACGCAAGGGGGAGGGGGTTAAATGAGTTTGTACACTTTCAGAGAATATGGAAAATGATGGTCAATCTTTGGTCTGTTTTGTGCAATTTTGCTATGATTTTTTGGGAAAATCATTTTGAAAGTACTAATTTGGGGAAAGGAGGTGGGGTCATGAAATTTAGTACCCTAAGTACTATTTCAAAAATAATGATAATGTTGAACCATTCCTAAATTAATCTTTTCACAATACCCTATTTCTACATTTCAAAATATACACGAAAGATACCTTAGGTCAAGACTCATAATGACCCTGACCTATTTTTCAATAACATGGGGCAACACATATACATGTATTAAAAAGAGTTTTAAATGCAACAGTTCCGACAATTTTTCAATGTAGACACACACACACACACACACACACACACACACACACACATATATATATATATATATATATATATATATATATATATATATATATATATCATATTTAAAAACATCTCTCCTTGTTTCCTATAAGTTATCCCTATATATGTCAGCAGAGTACAAGGCCCATGGGCCTCTTTTTTATTTATTTATTTTTATTTTTTTTTGACTAGTTCACCCAAGATACAACTTAAACAGTCACTCTGTTCTCGCTGTAACACATTCATAGCAAAGCAAGGAGCATGGACTCCCGTTACTTCAAGCATTCCATATTTTGCAAATACTTTGCTGTCGTAAAAACCCTCCGAGACCATCATAAATTTCAATGTTGGCAGTCGCATGACCCCACACAAAACAGCTAGTCGTTTAAGCACTTGCTAGTTTTGGAGGCAAACAAATACCCAAGAGTGCAACATTTCTCTTGTGCACAGACATCTGGAGACTCCCCGTTGGTCATTTAATAATTAAATGGCTTCTGCTGGTTTCGTCCTTTCACACTTTGATTTGCGTCAGTAACTCGAGTTATAATGCTTGAAACTTTATGGCTATATTATCTGTCTAACACATTTTGTGTCTTGACCTCACGTCTTGGATAAATCAAGTTTCGTCAGTTGTGAGAATATTACGTGCATCTTGTCTTTCTGTCTGAATAGCTTTTCGACAATGTCAATGATTTGGGGACTTATCTGAATTTGTCACAGGCTCGCTGCTATGTTGATGGAGGAAAGTATTCTTTGCGATACTTGTGTTTCACAACTGCATTTGTCAAATGACACGTGTTGTGCGCAGATTTTTTTTTTTTTTTTTTTTTTTTTTGTATTTGATACAAAGTTTAACTATTAAGCTACATGCATATTTGTGTTACTTTATTTTTATTACCTCACAAGCAATGCAAACTGTTTAGCCCACATATTTCAGTCCCTCTGGTCTGGATCCTTCATCAGTGGTGGACTGGTCACAGTTACAGGTATGAATTCAGATGGCATCTTTAACCTCCCTCTAAAAGAACGGTTATGTAAGAGGAGCCCTAGTACGCTGGTATAAATAATAATTTTGCCCTAGTACAAGCTGCGGAGAATAAGATAAAAACTGTGCATGTAATGGTTGGTATGAAGTATTGATATTAAAACGGCTTCCAGCACGTAGGTACGGCCAATAAAAATCCCCCCCCCCCCCCATGTAAGTCCACACAGTAGATTGTATTTAATACATGCTCTGTAGCCCCATACTGCTGGTGCCCCGGGTTTTTTTGTTTTTTGTTTTTTTTTTTGTTTTTGTTTTTTGCTTTTTCGTTTTTTGTTCTTTTTTTTGGTTTTTGTTTTTGTTTTGTTTTTGTTCTTTGTTTTTTTTTCTTTTTTGTTTTTTGTTTTTTTCTTTTGTTTTTTTTCCGTTTGTTTTTTTGTTTTTTGGTTTGTTTGTTTGTTTTTCAATTCTAGATAACTTCTTCATGGACTCCTTGAGTACAGGACACGACAACAGTACTACACCTTTTTCTTCCACTTCAGTAGTTTCTTCTCTTCTGATCTGTTTACATTTTCCTTAAATGACCAAGTGACAGGGTAGGTTGTCAGTGCTTCCCGTTTATATTTTATTATGTTTTGTAGGTATTTTTTTTAATTCTCTTGTCACATCGATGGATCAAAGTATGCACAGAGAGAGAGGTGTGTGTGTGTGTGTGTGTGTGTGTGTGTGTGTGTGTGTGTGTGTTTGTGTGTGTGTGTGTGTGTGTGAGTGAGTGTGTGTTGTTCACCCGTTCCCAGTCAAATCGCCCAAACGCTCGGGGGCAAAAATGTCGTCTGCTTTAATGGCGTCACTTAAATTTCATGGTGATAGAAACCACTTTTGTTGAAAATTTTAAATAAGACTTATAATAGTGGCATCCCAAGGTCAACAGCTTTCCTCATCGTGGGTTGGGCACATTGTAACCTACCTGTACCGAGGAAAAGCTATGGTCTCAGACTTATCCTGACCAGGAAAGAGTTTAACACAGACATCCATCCACTCTTCTGTTGACCAGGGAGTATAAGAAATGCAGATACGAATCTCTTTCGTTTTCGCTGGTAAACTTTATATACCTGTGTATGAGGTTCAGGTGAACCTTTAATATTTCACAGAGTCTTTCTTTAAAACAAAAATGAGTCATAAACAACAATACAAGACTCCAGGCTCCTGTCCTGTGCTGTCCAGGTTTTCTTTTCAAAATCCGCCACTGATAAATTATCCGTTAGGATGGAGGGGGAGCGGGGCCCATTGATGATCAATGTTTTTGTTGGCACAGTTAGTTCCCAAACTGAAAGCAACTGACAGTACATTGTGTTGAGTAGAAGCTTCTCTTGAGCCAGTATTGCTACACATGTCAGAGCTGTTCTTTCATTTTAAGATGTATGATCCTGTACATTGGTCAAGAGTGATGATACATCAAATATCACCGAGGTTTCATCATCTCCCGCAATTATATCTTCTGTTTTGTATCCTGCTTTGAACTCTTGATATGGTGTTTCTATATTACAACCAAAGGGAACAAGATATTGCCGAGCTATTTCGCTGTCTCGATAGTCAACTGTCTGAAGTCACATGAGGTGCCCACCTTATAGTGTAGGCATTCCATAAAAAAATGAGAGATTGTTTCTGCTGGAAGACATAATTTTCCTTGCCAGTTATCACTTAGATGGCTTGCTTTGTTGCATTTGGATAAAGGTCATTACTTTCCTCTTGGGATTTTCTGTAGGGTGTCTGTCAATCGGGGTATATTTCCTTTATCCTGAAGTGATGCTTCACACATATTTATGTAAGTTGTCATGTCTGTCTGCAGTCGCTCTCTCTTTGTTGGCTGGCAGAGTTGGGATTCTCCGGTCTTGTTTTAAGTTGTTTAAGGGTCTTCCTTCCAAGTTTGGAAATATTTGGTTTTGGGAAGTTTAATGATGTTAATTTATCTGCATAACTGTTACTAACTCGCAACTGTTAAATTGCTGGTTCTGTGCCAGCCTCTCTCTCATATACAGCTGTTCTCCTTGACGTTATTGCAAAATCAAGGCATGTTCCCAGTACCCTGTCTTGGTGAGACGCTAATTATTTTTCGGACAGAATAATCACCCAGTTCCTCAGTCGATTTCCTATTAAATCAACATAATTCTCCTTCCCCTTGGATAATAAAGTTGCTAACTTACTGACATGGTCTTCTTTAGTTTTATTGAACTTTGCTTTACACTTCGTTGTATATTGTTAGCTCACCCGACTTCTCAGTGGGCTGGGCTTTATGATATAACGCTATGACAAGCCATTTTAACATTTATCAGGCTACTTCTGCAGGAGAAATACATTTGGCCATGGATCTGCCCTCCTTTCTATTAGTTGTTTGCTGCAGTATAGGGATGTAGAGCACGATAGTAGCTAATACGAATGTCTCTTATTCTTCTAAACGCTACATGCATCCCCTCGTCGAAGATGCATGATCATTGCGTCATCAGCTCCTTCACAAATTTGGTGAAGGTTCATCTGGGGAACATCTATTGTAAAAACAAAACATTCCAAAGAACATTTTATTTTAACAGTATTGAAACACCTGCATATTCTTGTACAGTAGTAGCACGTACCGACACAAGATACGAAGTTTGATATACCAAAGCTTTTGCCAAAAATGAATAAAGACATCTCCATCATTTTCCCAAACTTGCGTCACATTTAATCAAATTCTATGCTGATAAATTTAAATCTATCCAACCTTTCTAGAAAATTAGTAAAAAATTACTTCAACACATAAATATTTACCAAAATAGCCTTAACATGCAAATGTGCAAATAAGAAAAGAAAAATCGTGGGGACCATGTGGCGACCGAAAATAAAAACCAGGTGCCTGAAATAATCCTGTGTGCAATATCAAGGCCATTGGCTTAGTAGTTCTTCAGAATTTTTTTTTTTCAAAAATGAATTGATAATTATAAAAAGTAGAAATATGGTATTATCATCATCTTTGCAAACTTGGTAGAAGCCCACGCGGAAAGCATTCATGTGTACTTGGAATTTAAAGCTGTCCAAAGAACAGTTTTTGTAATATGAAAATACATAGGTCCTACACTGTATTGTTATATACAGTGATAGCACTTACCGACATACGGTCCCAAAGTGATATCCATTAACTTCATTATATCAGCACATCTCCATTATTTTCGCAAACTTGCATTATTTTGAGTTCGCCCATATTCCGATAGCATTTTGAACAGTTATGTTTATTCGTTCTGGAGAAGTCGAAAATAGCTTTAACACACAAAAATGCATATTAAAAAAAAAGAAAGAAAAAGAAATTCCATGTGATGACCAAACTGAAAACTAAGTTATTCCGTTGCGTTTGCGTGCAATACCAAAGCAAGAGGTCTGGAGGTTGCTGAGGAAAAAAAAGGGTGTAAACCTGCCATGATTTCGGTTTTATACTGAAACGCTGGGATTTTTTAAGATGGAACAGAAAAATAACGAAAATCAAGGTATAAAGAGAAAAATTAAATTTGCTTTGTCATTTCATTTGAACTAGGTTATTTCACAAAACCTTTGGATTTCTTGCAAAACCAGAGTTTTCTTGATTAAGAACAAGGGTTTTGTTTCAACACCATGGGTTTCGTTTACAAAACTAGTGGTCTTTTCATAAGACCACGGGCTTTATTCATAAAGCTCTGTTTCATAACGATTCTTTGAGTTTGGCTATTTATCATGTACACACAATGATAAACCCAGGGTTTCACTTAAATTCAAAAGACTTAGTTTTGTGCACAATACTCAATGTTATTTTACAAAAACATAGCTATGCAAAATATATTTGAACATTAAGCAAAATCTGGAGTTTCGCACATAAAATTCTAGATTTTGTAGTTGATACAAAAATCCTGGCTGCGACGAAATATTTCGGTTTGGCAAATTCAATTTTGTGTAAGAAAATCCCTGGTTTGGTGACTTACTGAACGATACAACTTCACAGGCATGATGATACAGTTTTTTAGTATAAATTTTTCACTCCCCTTTAACATTTTTTTCTCACATTATCTCCAAGGAAATATGTACTTAAGTAAATTTGCCAATAAAATTATTTATGCAGTGAAGCATGCCATGAAATACCACCCCCTTCTCCCGTCGAAAGACAACTGGTCAAGTTTTTGAAATGCTATTTGATTCAGACAAAGAAACAGGAAGAGTGTCAAAGGTATTGCTTAGCGTGACATTACTGAGTACACGTATGTGTCGGTTACATTTAGAATACCTGTACACAAAATACTTGAATGAATTCCAAATCCAGTACCATAAATAGAGTCAAGCGAAGCGGTGCAGAAATGTGTTAGACATGTTTGGCGGCCTACGCAGGTCTTAAGGGTGTACAGAAAGTAAATTACTTATTCAAGACAACCTTGAATTCACTTGTTCGTTTCAAGCGCATCTTACAATCAGTAACTGATTTCATACCAGCCCGGCTCCGTATTATTTATTTAATTGATACTCCAGTACCCCCATGTACGAAGGGGGGGGGGGTGGGGGTGGGGGTGGTGGCACGCTGGTACAGGTAATTTTTTTTCTAGAGTACGCAGTCCTTCAAAATTTTGGATAGTACGAAGTACGTAAAATAAGAGGGCTTCCAGTACGCCAGTACGGTAAATAAAAAGCCCCAGCACGCCAGTACGGGAAACCCCTTACCCACCAACATGTACGACAGTGACCCCCTAAGGCCCTATTTTTTTCTTGTCGTAGGTTAACTGACCCTATAAGACTACTTGCCTTCCCATAAAGATGCACACATGTAACTGTTAGTCGTCCTAAAATACTGTTTACCTTGCTAATGACAGTTAAAGGGAATGAGAAGTGCTGCTACCAAGTGGCTAATTGTATGTTAATTATGTGCAAGGGGCAGACCAGCATACAGAATCTTTTGTCAGCTCAAGAAGTGGGTAACACCTCAACCAATGTCACCCTGGCGGTATGCCCAGCCCACAAACAGAGATGAATGAAAAGCTAATTAACACATGACCATAGTAGGATGACATCCCAGCTAAAGAGCCTAGCCAGGAAGTAGAAAGTGGCCCACTTTTTTCTGCCCACTTCCTACTACCTTTAAATTGATGTTTCCCGTAGCATATAGTGATTTGAGTGGTAACCTCATTCAAGGGCAACAACAATGTCAATATGCATGAAACTTGAAACTTGAAACTTTATTGCCACATCAAACATACAGACGTGATATTATGCAATATATACAAACATCCACACATATACATACAAGTTACATTAACATCACACTTTGAAAAAAATCAAACGTATACACGTCAATGCAAAATACATAAGTACTGGCAAGAGTAAGAAGACGTATATACCTAAAAATCCCTGACTGGGAGGAAAAAAAATCACTGTTCCTGATGCGTCATTGATGTTGTTGGTAGTTTACGTTAAGAAATTAGAAGGGTCCCCTCTGCTCCATGATAGCTGTAAGTGATGAGAATAAAGGGAAAATATCGGCCATTTCCAAGAATATTTTTTTTTCTCTCCTTTTCATATTTTTTTGCAAAAAATGATGACATGTATTTCATCTTCCAATATATTACACTTGTCACAAATTCTTTCTTCCAAAGGTGTTTTTTGTGGTCTTCTATGTCTACCTGTTTCGATTTTTAAATTATGTGCGCTGATTATAAAAAGTGTTATATTTTTTCTGATATATCGATCTTTTATTGCTAGTAAATATAGTTCTCTTTTGAATTCTCTTTTGGAATTGGTGTAGGTTCGTAATTCAGCTCCTGAATTAACTCTCATATCTTCTTTCCACTGTTCCAAAACATATTTTCTAATCTTTGATCGAAATTTTAATGTCGGAAAATTGTCTGTCAATAGGCCGATATTTTCCCATATTTGTGTAATATTCAAATTGCAGAAAGTGTCTCGTATTACTGTTATCAATTGAAATTTTCCCGTATGTATATTTTCTGCTTTGCAAAAAAAAAACAAAAACAAAAAAAAAACCAAACGTCATAAAGTGATTTTGGTTCCATGTGGACTATTCGTGACCAGTTTTTACACATAAGAGAAAATATTGAGGAATTTTTGCTAAAATTTTATACACTTCAGTGTGAGTGATTATCCATAGCATAGCCAGTAGCATAGTAAATAGGTGGGTTGTTTATGTTTGCCAGGGAAGCTATAGGCCAGGGAGTTATGCAGTAGCAGTAATTGGGTTATCCCCCTGGGACCCTTGGGGAAACCCCACAGAGGGCTGGGGAGTGCTTTGTTTACTTGGCTGCCTGCCAGCCACCCAGATGGTCCTTGGGCGCAGAGCTTGGGCGCAGAGCTTGGGCGCAGAGCTTGGGCGCAGAGTTTGGGCGCAGGGCTTGGGCGCAGAGCTTGGGCGCAGAGTTTGGGCGCAGGGCTTGGGCGCAGGGCTTGGGCACAGAGTTTGGGCGCAGAGCTTGGGCGCAGAGTTTGGGCGCAGAGCTTGGGCGCAGGGCTTGGGTGCAGGGTTTGGTCACAGAGTTTGGGCGCAGCTTGGGTATATAAGGGATGCCTTCCCCCAGCATAGCAGTATTGTATTGGAAGTTCAGTTGTCAGATGAGGCTTGAGAGGCACAGACACATACAGTAGACCAGACTTAGATGTTACAGCACTGAAGCACTATCAGCACTTTGTTGTCAACTTGTACATGCTTTTGAGATCTGCAGAATAAATGGTAAAAGTGATCAACAGTCTTCACTTCATTAGGTGAAAACCTAACACTGGTGGCAAGCGGCGGGATCAAGAATTGATAACACAATTCAGAAGACAGGTGGGTGATCCACAGCCTAGGAACATGACTGTCAGCTTGGTTGAGAAGCTGGAAGTGGTTGAATGCTCTGAGTGCTTTTCTCTACTGCCATGCAAAGACACTCTTCACAGCTGCCCTGGAACAGAGAACAGTGAGATGGACCCCTGCATGACAGACTTCTGCCTACTTTTGGAATTGCTGCAAGACTTGGAAAAACAGACTGGCCAGAGTTTCATGTACATCATCTCAGCTGAAGAGACCCCAGACCAGCAGTAATTGAAATTGGGACAATTGCAACACAAAGAGCTGGAAAACAATTTTGTTCACTGCAAAGTGGCTGACTTGTGACATAAAGTGGGACAAATATATTGTCACAGCTAGAACATGTACTTTATAGAACTGTTGTCAGCTCTGCTGATAATTGTGACAATATTCTTTGCTACATGGTACTTTTATGGTGACCTGCTGCCTCTGTATAATTTGCTGCCTATGTTGAATTACAGAAGAAACCACCTTTCTGTGATACAGTACTACAACCAGAATGGGGTCCTTATGCGTGTTGAGCTACAGATGCAGCAGTACTAAGTGGCAATTCTGACTGTTATTGAAAAAAAAAGTCAAACTAACATTTTAAGATGCCACCTAAGAGGACAACCAACAATTCTATGGCAGCTGAGACAAATAGTGAGATGACAGGGGCAGAGGCCAGTGAGACCAGAGGTAGTGACATGCAGCAAGAAATAGAGAGTCTGAGGCAACAGCTGCTTGTAAGCATGCAGTCAGTTCAAGAAGCCAACCAGAGGGCAGATGATGCAGAAAAAGACAGACAGGCAGCATTGTCAAAGGTTGAATGCCTACAGAAGGAGAAAGAACTGTCAGAAGTTACACATTTGCATGCACAGTCTGCTTCATATTTGTCACAAGCTACACCAAGTGCCAGGGCCAGAGATGCATCCAGCCAGGGTATGGACCATGGGAATCGTCCAGCCACTCAAGCACAGTCCTTTGTTAATGTACCAAGGACATGGTCAAACTTGCAATTCTTGCAGACGGCACCAGAGGGCAACATGGGTCTCCCTGCACCTTCAGAAGAGGTATCCCAACTACTAAGGCCCCAGCCTGGGTACACTCCACGCTACAGGGGAAATAAGTCACATGATGTTCCCTTACCACGCCAAAGTACATTTGATGGCAAAGAAACATGGGAGGGCTTCATACAGCCTTTCTGTACTCTAGCAGCAGTGTGCCAGTGGACTGAACAAGAGAAACTGTTCAGGTTGACCAGCAGTTTGCGGGGTGATGCAGCAGAGTATGCATTTAGCCAGCTACCACAAGAGACCCTACAAGCTTATGACCAGCTGGTACAGGCCTTAGAGAGCAGGTTCAAAGAAAGGCACACAGTCAGCTCTTACCTTGCCAGGTTGGAGAGCAGAAAACTTGGAGTCAAGGAGGCACTGTCTGAATATGTGGCAGATCTGAAGCGCCTAGTCATTAAGGGACACCCTACAGCAGACAGCCACACCAGAGAAACAATAGCAATGCGTCACTTTCTGAGGGGCCTGCCAGATCAACAAGCTGCTGTTTCCATAGGAATGAGGGACCCCAAGACCATTGAAGAGGCCAGGGGAGCCTATGAAATTTACATCAATTTGAAAGAAGATGTTGGCAAAGGTCAAAGTCATCGCACAGCTGTGCGCCCTGTGAAAACAACTGAACAAGTTGAGCAACAGCCAAACAATGTTGCTTTTGTGACTGAAAAGCGCTTACAAGAATTTGGTACAGAGCTTAAAGAGTCACTGAACCCTAAGTTTGAGGAAATCAAGGAAGCCATTAAAGCCAGCCACAGGTCCCAACATAACCGTCCTAGGAACAGGGAAAAACCCGACATGTCAAAGGTTAAATGTTTCAACTGTGGCTGCTTTGGACATTATAAAAGATCATGCCCAGAGCCAGACAGGGACAACAGTGACAACCAGGGCACAAGTGGCCAAACCAATGAACAGTCGGAAAACTGATGGGGACCGGTCCTCCCGGCCTAGTACCGGTCCACAACAATGTGACTGATGGGAAGGTTATAAGAATTAACAGACAGAGCAGCCCTATAGGTGTCTCTATGATAGTACCTGTTAATATTGGTGGATTTGACACTGGTATGTTATTGGACACTGGTGCAGTGGTGACTATTTTATCCACTGAGACACTTAATAAGATACCTGAAGAGATGCGTCCTACTATACAGCCTTTGTGTGAACCAGTCTGTTTAGAAGTTGCTGATGCTGGCCAGCTAAAGGTATTGGGGACTGTGAACATCACCATGGACATAGGAGGCCACCCATATGAATGGGATGTATTTGTGGCTCCCATTAAGGACAGTGGGCTCCTAGGAATGGACTTCCTGTACAAGCATAACTGTTCAGTGTTGGCTGGACAAGGGGGTCTCTATCTAAATGATAAATGGGTAGAGTGTGAAGTTCAAGGTGACCTGCCTGGTGTGAGGAGAGTGAGCTTTTGCTGAAACCACCACTATACCTGCATGCAGTGAGATCATACTGGAGGGGAAAGTGCAAGGCAAGAAGCTCCACTCAACAGCAGCTGTCATAGAGCCAGACCCCACCATTTGCCTGGGTGACCATTTGCTTGTTGCGAGTGCCTTGGTTGACCCCCAGAGGGCAGACATGGGCATACCTGTGAGAATTGTAAACACAGGGAATGAAGATTATGCCATGCAAAAGGGGTTAACACTGGGCTACATTACTACTGTGGATGATGTGCAGGAGCTGACCATTCCATGTAAGCCTATGAGAGTATGTCAAGTGAAAGACACTCCCCCAAGCAAGGTGGATGTGCCAAATTTGTTGGCAAAGTGGTGCCCTGACCTGAGGGACTTATATAACAGGAGCATCTCTGAGCTAAGCATGGCTCAGCAATTGAAGCTTGCACTCCTGCTTGGCAAACATGAATCTGTCTTTTCAAAATCTCCAGATGACTTAGGGCGCACCACTGTAGTCACTCATTCTAGTGACACAGGAGATGCCAAGCCTATCAAACAGAGGCCAAGACGACCACCCAAAGCTTTTGAGGGTGAAGAAGAAAAAGTGATCCAGTCGCAATTGAAAGCAGGTATCATCAGGGAATCCACCAGTCCCTGGGCTTCACCTTTAGTGTACTGTAGGAAGAAAGATGGGTCTGTGCGAGCCTGCATAGATTATCGTCGCCTGAATGAGGTCACTAAGAAAGATGCCTTTCCCTTACCACGCATACAGGACTGTTTAGATTGCCTCAGTGGACATAATCTTTTCAGTGTTTGTGATATGAGTCAATCTTATTACCAAGTGTATGTAGCAGAGGAGGACAAACCAAAGACTGCATTTGTTACCAGAAGTGGTTTATGGGAATATAACGTTATGCCAATGGGCCTTTCAAATTCTCCATCTACCTTCTCCAGGTGTATGGAGTTGGTGATGCGAGGGCTACAGTGGGACAGCATGATTTTGTATCTTGATGACCTGGTTACCATAGCAACCAGTTCAGAGCAAATGATTGACAGATTAGACCAGGTATTCACCCGGCTGCAACAAGCAGGACTGAAATTAAAGCCAGCAAAATGTTACCTGTTTCAGAAAGAGGTTACATTCCTGGGCCATGTTGTGACACCAGAGGGGGTCAAACCAGATCCAGGCAAAGTTGAGGCTGTAGTCAGTTGGCCTACCCCAAGAAACACAACTGATGTGAGAGCATTTCTTGGACTGTGTGGTTATTACAGGCATTTCATAAAAGGGTTCTCTGAAATTGCAAGTCCAATGAATAGCTTGTTAGAGGCCGGACAGGCATTCGAGTGGACTAGTGATTGTAAGCAATCATTTGAGACCCTGAAGGCTGCCCTGACCAGTGATGCAGTCATGGCATATCCAAATGACAAAGGTTTATGGGTACTGGACACTGATGCTAGTGCCAGGGCCATTGGAGCATGCATTAGCCAGGTTACATGGTGTGAGGAGACCCAACAAGAAGTGGAACGACCCGTAGCATATGCCAGCAAGTCACTCACAAAAGTTCAGCGATGATACTGTGTCACCAGGAGAGAGCTGCTAGCAATTGTAGTGTTTCTACAGACATTTCGTCATTATTTATTGGGTAGAAGCTTTGTTATCCGCACAGATCATAGTGCACTGAGATGGGTAATGTCCTTCAAAGAACCACAGACCAGATGGCCCGCTGGCTAGAGCTGATTTCACAGTATGATTTCCAAATCTTGCACAGAGCCGGATCACGTCACCAGAATTGTGATGGTCTGAGTCGTGTCACATGTGATCCTGAGGAGTGTGACTGTTATGATGGGAAGACTGTGCTTCAAAACTTGCCATGTGGTGGATGTGATCACTGTGAAAGAAAGCACCAAATGTGGTCAGATTTCCTTGAGCTAGATGATGTGGTCCCATTGAAGGCAAGGCCAGTACAGCAAGGAATCTGTAGAGTGGAGCCAGAAAGGAGAGCAGACAGTGATGGAGAAGCACTTCGTGGAAAAGGAAGAGCATTCTGCCATAGCCTGTTTGTTGTGATGTGTGTAGTAATCACATTTCTCCTGAGCTGTTGGAGATGTGTTACTAAACAGGTTGCCAGAGCTGTTCATCACAATTTGTGTCATTTGACAAGCTGTACGCACTGTGTGGTAGCCAATGAGTTCAAGCCTCATGCCATACAGTACCCTACAAGTCGAGTTCACAAAAAGAAAATGCCTGGGGCTGAGAGTCCTAAAGCCAGTAGCAAGACAGGAAGACAGGGTGATATACCAGAAGAAAGTGACCCCATTCCATTGCCTGAGCCCACAGACGGTTCCTATGGTAACGGGTCTGCACAGGTAGCCACTGAGGAGTGTGCTGTGTCTGGTGATATACCTGGTGTCTGGATGGGCCAGTACTCCCCAGGGGAGTTGGCCAGGCTACAGAGAGAGGACTGTGACCTGGACATAGTGATGAGATGGCTGGAGACACAGGAAGAGTGGCCAGGGAGAGATAGAATTGCTGCTGAGTCACCTGCTGTCAGAAACATGTGGCTTATGAGACAACAATTGGTGCTAAGACAAGGGGTCCTATATAAAGCTTGGATTCCCCTGGGTGCTGAGAAACCTAAGCTGACACTGGTTGTTCCTAAGTCCCTGTATAGCACAGTTTTGCAGGCAATGCACAATTCTGTCAGTGCTGGACATTTGGGCGTTAGAAAAACATTGAGTGCAGTGAAACACAGTTTTTACTGGTACAGAATGAGTGATACAGTGAGAGATTGGGTGCTGAACTGTACTAAATGTGGTGCAAGGAAAAGGCCTGTTAAGCAGGCAAAAGGGGAACTAAATGATTACAGAGTGGGTGCCCCCATGGACAGGGTTGGCATAGATGTGTTGGGGCCCTTCCCACTCACTGAGAGACAAAATCGCTATGTTTTAGTGGTTGGCGACTACTTCACCAGGTTCATTTCAGCTATGCTATACCCGATCAGACAGCCAGCACCCTGGCACATGTCCTGGTGTATGAACACTTCTCAATATTTGGCTGTCCCTTAGATCTACATGCAGATCAGGCACGGGCCACCGAGGGTCAACTATTCCAGGAACTCTGCAAGCTGTATGGTATCCACAAGACCCGCACATCCCCATATAGGCCCAAATCCAATGGTTTGATTGAGAGATTCAATCACACCTTGGCACAGATGATATCTGCTTATGTGGACAAAGAACAGAGACAGTGGGATGTGCACCTGCCCCTGCTTACAGCAGCTTATAGGAACTGTGTTCATGATGCCACATCTTACTCTCCTAACTATCTCATGTTTGGGAGTGAAGTGCACATGCCTGTAGAGATCTTGTTAGGCTGCCGTACACCTGAAAGTACCGAGGAGGACAGTCACGTCAGGCCAAGTCAATATATTGCTGACCTGAAAGACAGACTAGCCACTGTATATGCTCATGTAAGAGAACACTTAAAGAAGTATGGTGAGAGACAAAAGAGGGATTATGACAGCAGGCTCATGGTCAACTCTTATGCTGTAAGTGATCTGGTGTACTACCTAGATACAACTAGGACAGTGGGTCGCAGCCCAAAGTTAAACTCTGACATATGGAAAGGACCATGTATTGCAGTACAGAAGTACAGTGCACTTCTGTTTAAGATTCAGGGTCACCCTAAAGCCAGGCCCAAAATATTGCATCATGATCGTCTCAAGCCATACCTGAGCAAAGACTGGCCTGCATGGGTAGCTGGGTTCAAGAAGAAAGTCATGAGTGAGGCCCACAAGACTGCTGATGTGGCCACACAGTCTGACACCCCACAACTAGGGGTAAACAGTCCATTTGTCAATGATGTTGTAAAAGAGGCTGAAACTCCTACGTCTATGGGGCTGCCTATTACTGGCACACATCCAGGTGGGGAATCTGTATCCATTCAAGTGCCCACCCTAAGCATGGTGTGGACACCACAAATGAAGCAAGTTCCTCTGTGAAAAGAGAGGAGAATGTCACCTCAGAAAGTCACCCTGATAATGGCCCAGTGGCAGCAAGAGGCAATGCACAGCCTAACTTAAGGTTGAAACAGGAAAGTGACAGGAGAAACATCCCTGGTAAATCAGGGGAACCACCCGGCAAGGGGAAAAGAGAAGGCAAACAGTTTGGTCCTACTCCCTATAGACATTTTAGTGACCGGCCAAGGAAACAGACACAGTTTTATGGTTGTTAGACCAGTTACTTTCAAAACTATTGCAGGCTTCTCCCTCATAGAAAAGTTGGTTCAAGATGAGTTGTGGAAAGCTGTTAAGTTCACAAATATGCATACTGCTTGAAAGTGATAAACAAAGTGTGGGACTCGGACCCCTGAGGGCATGGCACAAACACAAGAGGGTTTCAAAGTGCAGATGGCCACCTGTTAACAGTCAGAAGCCCATTAAGTGTTCCAGCCTCTCACTAGGTGTCTGCAAACATGCTGGTGAATCAAAGGGCCAGGCAGCCAAGGGGTTGTCTGGCTAGTGCCTGTGGTCTGCAGTGGAAACGATGCGTGAAAATCAGACCCTGACCAGTTCAGAGGACTTGAGTACTTTTGGAATGTATTGTTGGATCATGGGGGTCCACAAGACACTGCCTTGTCTGTCAGCTGTGTTTACTTTCCCACACCAACAAAGGGAAGGCTTGTGAGATGGCACCAAGGCTGTCCAAGATGGTGGCTGTTTGCATCCCTGGAGAGACCACTGGTCATGTGATGTGGTGGGTACAATGCTCCCACAGATCAGTTTGATGTTAGTAGCTGCAAAGCGAACACCCATTGTCAAAGAGTTCTGTAGTGAGAAAGTTGAGAGCAGAAGATGGAATGCAGTAAATGTAGCAAGAAGTTGGGCAGCAAGAGGAGCCTGACACGGCACCAGGCAGAGTGTCATGGGAGCGGTATCTATGGCTGCGAGCCCTGTGGCAAAGCATTTGCCTCCAAGTCTAGGCTGACCAGGCACTGCCATGCACCCACACATCTGGCCAGGAGTAAGGAGGGTGGCATGCTACAACCAACACCAACCAAGCTATTGATGGAAGGGTTTGAGGATGTGCCCAGCCCAGAGACCCCTGAGCCAGCCCATAGCAGTGGTCCCAAAACCGAATCAACACAGGGTCTGCAGTCTGAGGTCCTGTATGAAGATGTCTCCAGTCCAGGCACACCACTGCAGGATGAACCTGTGTATATGCCACCAGAACAGTTTGCCGATCCCCAGCCAGCTGCTACTACAGTAGAAGTATCCCAGCCCGTGATCACAGGCCATAGGGCTGGGTTTGAGGATCGTGAGGTGGCTACACTGGTAGAGGAGGAGGTAGACTGCCTACAAGAACTGTTGGGCATATGCTCACCTGACAGCCAGAAGGTGCAGCCATCCCCCCCCTGCACTAGAGACACAGACGACCCAGGACCAGATGGAAGGGCCGTCTATGGCAGAGCCTCTACCCCTGGGCCAAGGGGCCCCGTCTGAAGACAGCGCAATAGCAGCACTGTACGACTGGGAGCTAGACTGCCTTAACAACCTCCTGGGGATATACACGCCCCAGGGTCAGGACCAAGAGGGGGAGCTCTCCCCATCACCTCTGCCCCAGCACCAGGAGCCGGAGCCAGGTATATCCCAGGATCGGGAGGGGGAGCTGTTGACACGACCATGTCCCCAGGACAGAGAGCCCTCCCCATCACCTCTGCCCCAGCACGGGGCAGGAGCCGGAGCCAGGTATATCCCAGGATCAGGAGGGGGAGCTGTCGACACGACCATCTCCCCAGGACAGAGAGCCCTCCCCACCACCTCTGCCCCAGCACCAGGAACCGGAGCCATCCCAGATGCCAATATCCCGGGATCAGGGGGGAGAGCTGTCTCCACTCCCACTTCCCCAGGAAGAAGACAGGGAGCCATCGCCGCCACAGATGCCCCAGGGCCAGGAACCAGAGCCACCCCTGCAGTGCATATTCCCCGGCCAAGGGCATCCCCCCAAGCGACTGCGAGAGCAGGACATGAATGGTATAAGCAAGAGACCTTGCATGGAGGACCGTTTAAGCAACGTTGAGCTGTCCTTGCTCAAGATCATGAATCTTCTGCAGAGCAAGGAGTCCATTCTCCTAAAGCAAATAAAAGAAAAGATGATCCAGGTGGCTGTGGACCAGACAAGGGACCTGAAGCAGTCGATACAGAAAGCCATAAAACCAGCACACTGTGGGCTTGTTGCTGGGCCCAGTGTGACCCCTGCTTGGGACTCTGCACTTAGGCAACTTCACCTCGCCTACGGGCACACAATGAACCTGGCCAGCTGCCCTACTTGTAAGGCAGTGAAGGATTTCCTGGCAGAGCCTTAGGACTCTGGAAGTATGAACATTCATCTAGTACATATCTCTTGATGTGACTTTACTGCTTGTGGTGGCAGGTTGTGTTGTTGCTGTAAACAAGTGTGCGAAATTATGGACATGATGTTGCTCGTTGTGGTGGTGGATCCCTATAAACAGTGTACAGACCTATGAGTATAGCTTTCCTTAGTGGTGGTGGAACCTTTTTTGTACATAGCGAGTGTGCAAAACCATAGATATGACTTTGCTCAATGGTGGTGAACCTTTTTTTGTACATAGCGAGTGTGCAAAACCATATGTATGACTTTGCTCAATGGTGGTGAACCTTCTTGTACATAACGGGTGTGCAAAACCATGGATCTGACTTTGCTTAGTGGTGGTGGACCTTTTGTACATAGCGAGTGTGCAAAACCACAGATATGACTTTGCTCAGTGGTGGTGAACCTTCTTGTACACAGCGAGTGTGCAAAACCCTAGACATGACTTTGCCCAGTGGTGGTGAACCTTTTTGTACATAGCGAGTGTACACACATCAGGACACGACTTTAATGGATGACAGACTCCTGTATAACTAGTTGTATATTTGTAAGATGAGACTAGTGTAAATTTTGATTTCCATTCTTCTGCACAGAGTAAAATTGATCTTAGTCGAGTTAGTCAGTGGCCTGTACCTGTCACTGATGGATCTTTTCATGTGAGGAACACTTAATGAACACTTGCGAATGTCAGCACTGGCTGACCTGTAAAACATTATCCTTTTTTTTCTTTAATCATGTTTGATGGACTGTTGGAATATATGTGCTCAACTCTTTTTATGATTTTGTCAGTGGACAGTACCTGTCACTGAGGGACACTGTGGGAACACTAATCAGTGTCAACAGTAATCTTTGTTGACATGTGAGACATGGTTATTTTCATCATGTCAGAAATGGACACCTGCAAGACACTGCATTTTTCTTGAAGAGCATTCTTATGTAGTCATTATTTACATGTGTGTAGAAGTTACCTATGGAGTGTGGGCTCCACCATGCTTTCTATTGTGCTGAAATGTAAAGTGCAGTGCTCAACTTTAAAGTAGGATTGGTAGGCTAGCCGAGGTAACTTTGGCATATTTCTTCAAACTGTAATTACAGAGATAAGTAATGTCCAGGAGAACATTACACTAAGAGGGGGAGAGTGAGGAATTTTTGCTAAAATTTTATACACTTCAGTGTGAGTGATTATCCATAGCATAGCCAGTAGCATAGTAAATAGGTGGGTTGTTTATGTTTGCCAGGGAAGCTATAGGCCAGGGAGTTATGCAGTAGCAGTAATTGGGTTATCCCCCTGGGACCCTTGGGGAAACCCCCACAGAAGGCTGGGGAGTGCTTTGTTTACTTGGCTGCCTGCCAGCCACCCAGATGGTCCTTGGGCGCAGAGCTTGGGCGCAGAGTTTGGGCACAGAGCTTGGGCGCAGAGTTTGGGCACAGGGCTTGGGCGCAGAGCTTGGGTGCAGAGTTTGGGCGCAGAGTTTGGGCGCAGAGCTTGGGCGCAGGGTTTGGTCACAGAGTTTGGGCGCAGCTTGGGTATATAAGGGATGCCTTCCCCCAGTATAGCAGTATTGTATTGGAAGTTCAGTTGTCAGATGAGGCTTGAGAGGCACAGACACATACAGTAGACCAGACTTAGATGTTACAGCACTGAAGCACTATCAGCACTTTGTTGTCAACTTGTACATGCTTTTGAGATCTGCAGAATAAATGGTAAAAGTGATCAACAGTCTTCACTTCATTAGGTGAAAACCTAACAATATTTTTAAAGCTAGTGGATATTCACCAAATCCACTCAATACAGCAATATTGGTTGATTTTTTTTATGCACACCCAGACAAAACCGCAAAAAAACTAAGGTGAACTTTTCAAAAAGAAAACAAAGCTATTCGCTAATTTCTCCTTTTGAAAAACATTTGGCTGCCGATAATATATATGGTCCCCAAATTTCACTTGCGTATAAGAATATTGTTGATATAAGGCTATGGAATAAACGTAATAGTATTGGTATAGTTATTTGAGAGTATTGAAAAATAATCTTTTAAGTCTACCGACAGCTTTCATTGCTTTATTTGAGAGAATTTTGATGGCATTAATAAAGGAACCGTCAGTTTTTAGTTCTATGCCCAAATAACAATACGTATGTGTTACTTCGAGGATTTCGTTTCCTAACGTAAAACATCGTTTTAGCTTTCGACCGGATTTATTGAAAATCATCACCTTAGATTTTTGCATATTAATTGTCATATTCCAATTTACACAATATTGTTGTAATTTATCTAAACAATTTTGTGGGCCACATTCGTTTTCAGACAATTAGATAAAATCATCAGCATATAAAATACAACTAATGCTTTTATCTATAGTTTGACAGGGTGGTACGGGGAATTAAACATACTAGGGAGATCATTTATGAAGATATTAAATAGGGTAGGGCTGAGGTTACACCCTTGTCTTAGGCCATTGTTTAGAATTATATAATCTGACAGTCTATCTTTCAGTTTCAATTGTGTCATTCCCCCACAGTACATGTCTCTTATCATATCATACATCTTTCCACTGATATCATATTTCAATAACTTGTACAACAAACCATCGTGCCATACCATATCATATGCTTGTCTAAAGTCTACAAAGCAAGCATACAAATACTTATTTTTCTTACATAGTTTCATATATTTATCAATAATCGTTCTAAGTACGAAAATATGATCACTGGTTCGTGAGTTCTCTTGGAACCCAACTTGGAATTCATGAATGAAGCCCTATTTTATGCAACTCTGTCTACTAGAATTTTGGTTCGCGACTGCTTGCATCACGAGCTATTGAAAATTTAACATAATTATTTCTCCTATCTTGACATTGTTACATTTGGTATAGATGGTGACTGTACCACTCCATGTGGCCTATATAAAACGTATGTAAAGCATACCGTACATTTCGTGTATTGTCCCATATGTGATTGATTCACCATCCATGTTCACTGGTAAATCATATCAGCGGCGTGTAGGGGCAATGCACTCCTCTGCCGCCGTCCGCCGTCGAAGGATTGTAACATATCATATATGAATATAGTGGTTTCCGAAAGGAACACGATCCGTGCAGACCTCTTCACTTAGGAGGAAACGGGACACGTAAGCATTTCAGAGTATATAATAAACTAACTCGAAAATTTGATTTGCTTGTTAGCAAATCAGTCTGTGTGCCTGGATAAACTGCAATGCAATGTATGCACCTGTGACATATTAAAATCCTACAATTTTGGTTCATGGTTCATTGGATGCGCCTATAGCCGTAACCTATATGCGGAAGTTAGAATCGCATCTCTATCTATAATATTTTTGAAGATTTTCAATATTTTAATTTTAGGTAATCATCTAATTTGCATAGGTTCAAATCCTACGAGTTTTTGTTTCATTTGATGCACCTCTATCACAAACCTATAATTCGGAATGGCATCTCTATCTATTATAGCTTTGAAGTTATTCCAGATTTAAATTTTCAAAGTGCCTTAATTAGCATAATCCAAAACTTTTGTTTACTGTCCATTAGATTGGCAGATGTCACAAACCTATATGCTGAACTTTGAATTTTATATCTATCTATAATAATTTTGAAGATATGGAGCTTTTGAAATTTTAATTGTCCCTAATTAGCATAATTTTGAACATCATGATTATTCCAAATCAGAGAGACAACTTCCCTACTAGATGTATTACCATACAAACAGAAACAAACAAACAAACAAACAAACAAACAAACAAACAAACCCCCACACAAAAAACAAACAGACAAAAACAAAAAAGAAAAAGAAAACTGTATTTAAGAATAGAAATTTAGCATTGTAATTATATTTTTGTCACTAATGACAATTAACTCTAATCTTCGGGATTTGAGAATAGAATCACAGCAAAAGCTAAATGCCAGGAAAAGACAAGGAAGCTGTTGATTTGGCAAGGCACATCTATATACATTTCAACGCCAAGCCAAGGAAAGATGTTGATTGTGTCATAATCCCTGGTGAAAAGGATTAGGTTTATATAAAGGCAAAAAATCAACCATATAAATGATACTGAGGACCTTTATCATCTTTATTTTACCGATCCAATCAAGTTAACTGCATGCTTTACAAAAAGTCTTAAGAGAATATAGCCCTGCTTGACCAGTAAAGGAGGCGAAACTTTTTTTGTCAATTAAAGAAGCAGTTGTCTCTCTCTCTTTCTCTCTCTCTCTCTCTCTCTCTCTCTCTCTCTCTCTCTCTCTCTCTCTCTCTCTCTCTCTCTCTCTCTCCCTTTCTCTCTCTCTCTCTCTCTCTCTGCCATCATGCAAGAGCGATGAAGAATATGAACACTTACTGGCGCAAACATTTATTATAGGGGTCGCTCGATGTTAATATAGACGGATACTCTCTTTCGATGATTAACGCCTGTGGGCATTACCTGTAAACTTACCACGAAACGGAGTGACAGATAGCATGAAGACCATACCGAGTTGGTTGATGCTATCGTACCATCATGTAAATCCTTGGACGAGTAAGATCAAACATAGGCCTAATTGTTGTTATAATGAACAAAAGGCCGCTTCTTTCGTCACCTTACTAAAAGTCAGCGTGGATTCCAATCTCACCCCCCGGTAACAAACATCTAAACAAAACCGTTGGTTCTGGTTTTGATCGAGGTACAGTTACGTTTAGATGATCAACAGTTAAATCAAGCATGGCGTTCTAACAAGCAAAATAGCATGCATTGACATTTTTGCCTTGTTTGAAAATTCGTAACAGATTAAATATATTTTGTATAAAGCCCCAACTATTTGTCATGTTCACAATCAGAGAAATGATACATCCACGTGCCTCTGAACGGTATTTGCTAGAAATGAAGCAAGTATTGAAGAAAATAAAAATAATGGGGTCAAAAACTGGCGTATCAGAAAGTAGGTGTCCCATCTAAGACAATGATTATCACGAAATGTACACCAGTAACGACGAATCACGCGCATAAACCGCAGAACATGATCATGCATGTGGGAGGAAATTGATAATATTTTGGCCAATCAGGTGGGGCATATAAAAGTGGCGGCATAGCTCACACCACTGCAGACGACAATCGCTTAAGAACGAGGGATATTAGGACATTTATATTAGAGGGAAAGCGTGAGAGGTTCTCATTTATCCCAAGCACTCGGAAACAACAGCTGCATTAGGAAAAAATTCATATGTGTTATTTTCTTTACGGTAAGTGAAATCTGCATAATTATGTTGGTTTTTTTTTTTTTTTTTTTTTTTTTTTTTTTTTTTTACCAAAAGTAGAATTATGAATGAAACAATTGAGTGACATTGTACAAAATTGTATCAATTGATGCATTGTATTTGCAATTAACCCCATTTGGTTTCTGGAGTGCATTTATGAAAGGTAGTTTGCCACATTAAAGCAATACCTCATTGACTGTACCCTCGCATTTTTTTGAGGTGCTAAATGCATTTTAACCAATTTTAGGTTGAATTAGTCAATAAGATATTCACCTTTTATTTATATACATGTCGTATATTGTTGGTGATGCTTAATTCACACTGCGTGAGATCCGAAAGCGTAGCATGAAAATTCACCAAACACGAAAGAAAGTCAACTGGAAAGTCGATAATAATTATGTTGCCACCGGCAACATTCTGCAAATAAGGCCAAGAGAAACAATTCGGTTCTTACATTAAGAGGTTTTGAAAATACTCTCGGTGTGTTTTGAAGCGACGACTCCAGAATTTTTGTCTCACGTACTGTATTTTCAGAAAGTGTATGTTTGGATTCGGTTCCCTCCTGCCATTTCTGTCAGGAATTCAGGAATTTTCAGGAATTCAAATACTTTATTTGATCACAATAATACATAGTAGTACATTCAATTGAAAAAAATAAATATAATGATCGGGAGACTCGCATTAAAGTCATAGGTCGACCGCTATCATGCGAGCCACCTGAAGAAAAAGTATACGCTTATAAACTTAGATGACTAGCTGCAATTGTGATATAAACTAAAGATCTCAAGTAGTAATACTCATAGAAAAACGAAATTAATTTACACATCTTGTACAGGTTGATTTGCGTGATCACCCCTGTGTGTTACAGACATAGCAATGAGGAATGTGACAAATAATATCATATGAATTTATAAAATATTGTTTAGTATACATAGAAAAACCTCTAGGACTATGAGTGTGTACCTTTCCTTAATTATATCTGGCACTTCATTTAAATATCTTGTTAATTCATGCTGTATGCATGATTTTGCAAAACTATGATCGACTCTATACACAAAAAAGTTATGCTTTCCTCTAGTATTATGGCTAACGTTTCCTTTGATTTCGCTACAATCTTTTCCGTCCTTGGTTTGAACTATATCTCGGTAAGGATAGTAGGGCAATTAGGTTAGAAGCTGACATCGTGCATGAAATAATATATTCAACATGATCGAATTAGCAAAAGTGTCACATTCTGTTACCGTGTAACCTGGTTTCTGTTTGCTTACACGAGGTTATTTGGATTTATTTGTCATGGATAGCTGTCTGTCAATTCCGATGAGCGTTATCAAACGCCGCTAGACGACGCCAGGAAAAGAAGTTTAGCAATAAAATATACATCTGCAATGGCTGCCGTTCACGAGAAAATCAAATTACAGCAAAGTCACTAAAAGTTGACTGCTATATGGGCACAGCAATTTGGTTTTGCTCGGTCGTTGAAAAAAGCTGTATAAGCTGTAAAACTTCGATGCGAAATCAACTTGGATCGATCGATGACTAATTAATTATATCGATTAACCCCTGAATGTCCGATTTGCAGAAATTTTAGCTCTAATGGCTCAGGAACTTCGTGGTATGTGAATGGGACCAGCAGAAAATTTAATGATACCTGGATGGAGAAATACACACCCTGTGGAGAGATTGTACATAAGGTTTTATAAATATACTTTAGGTATAAACATAAAGCTGTATTATCGGCATGATGGAGCCATGGAATATATACCTAAGCAGCCAATGTAGCAGCAATAGGGAAATAGGGAAATTGGGAAGATTTCAGCTGGGTGTGGACATAAATGTAATCATGTCAATGGTAATTGAAGTATAAAAATTTGTCTATTACATGTAATAAGCTGTAACACAGTTGTTGAAATCAGTCAAAATGATACAGTACACAAAACGATCATGGGATGAGCTTTATTTAACAAAAATATTGCTGTAAACTCAAAGTAAATGCACAAGAAAATAAAAGACAACAATGACTGGACAAAATCAAGCATTAACAAAGAGAAAAGTGTGTTGACTTTTTGGAAATACAGGTTGGACACAATTTTACAGCACAAAACTGAACTTAATTAACCTGCGCATATCGCACAATTAAAAACAAGTTCATTTCACAGTTTAATGTGGATATTCACATGCATGCCTGAAATTGAAAGAGGAGGTGTCAAATATTGAAGTACCAGTTAACGAGATTTATTTTCTCATCGAACGCCTTCAACCGGAAGATAAAGGAGACATGTACTGCATTCGGAGGTAAAGAACAAGAAGTCTGAAATAAAGGGCAAAGAAATGAATATGTATTACTTGGTAAGTGTGAGGGTGAGTTAGGCACACAATGAAACTAGGAAAGATGATTTGCTGCATAGCAAATCAGTGTGTGTGTCTTCAAAGCATATTGGTATGGCAATGTACAACTATTCCATAACACAGGAGTAGAAGTTAAAATGACATCTCTATCTATAATAGTTTTGAAGATATTCAAGTTTTAAAATTTCAAATGCTGCTAATTAGCATAGTTTAAATTGCTACAACTTTTGTTTTCAATTCATCAGATGCGCACTGGTCAATAACCCCCTAGTAGAAGTTAGAATGACACCTCTATCTATTATACTTTTGAAGATATTCAAGATTTAAAATTTCAAATTCCCCTTATTTGCATAATTTTAAATATCTTCATTCCTCTGTATAAAACGGTCAAACTCCTTGTATGGAGGTATAATCGTGCCAAGTTTGGAGTTTCTATGTATCATTGTGTCCGAGAAAAGTGTCGAACAAATTTGCTGGTAAAGAAGAAAGAATGAAAGAAAGAATTTCAGGAAAAAGAGAAAAGTGTGTGTTGACACACATACTTTAAATATATGTAGAGGGGTGACTAACGTAGCACATATAAGGCCAAAGACTTATCTCGTATTGGTTTTGAGCTTCATATATCATACCATGATGTAGTTATGTGTGTTAACACAGATTTCTTGCTCTGAATAAATTTGATATGAAAGACTATGCCTGTATTAGCTTCTTCGCTCCATGAATAATGCCATGATGTAGTAAAATGCGATAACTCAGATCTATAACTTATGTTAACTTCTGAAGCTCTTTGAAGCCAGCCTCACGTGTGGACATAGATTATATATACACCATCATGACAACTATATGGCTCTGACGTCACTGATTTCAAATCGATCCGCATATATAGAGTTGAGGTCTTCAAATCGTATGTCGCAGTTTTCGTGTCAGCTGATGAGTTTGCTTGCAGTGACACAAAACTTAGCCACCTGTTAATAGTCACTCCTTGATCCTCCAGATCTTGTTACCATCCAACTTGACCTGCATGCGCGCCTTCATGCAGGTCGGTGATCATGAATCTTTGTCATTCATGGTAATAGTTTTTCACTTGATTTCACATAAGAAACGTGATTTTGGAGGATCCTTTCATTAGTTCGATGTACTGGTACTTTTGTACTGATTTTATAAATATTTTTGTTTATATGTCACTTTTATGTTGATGTGCAGCAGCCTCCTCGATCTCGTGGTTTGGGTTATGATAAAACGATTCACTCATGAGAGTGTATGTAGTGTCATAAAGAATGTTAATGTCATGTTACGCCAAAGTAAGAATGTCTTGAGTATATTTTCTACCTTTGTATCAAATTGTTCTTAACCTATTACATTCAGCTAAAAACCATTGTGCGGATACTTTTGCACGTTACGTGTACTCTGAAATGGAAAATGCCCAGCTTTTTTATTGTCCTTAAAGTTCTACTGAATGATACAAGTTCAATTCAAACAATATGTTACACGATGTATGCTTTAACTGGCATGTATGCAACATACATAGCAATTCAAGACCGGTGGTTTTTCATGAGTGTGGTTCCTTAAGACAGGGACTCTGCATGGATTCTGGTATTTCAGAGCATCCCTTGTATTCGTCACAACTTCTTGCACATGGTAGTTGATTTGCACGCTAGTTAAAGTACCAATGAAATTTATTGGAAGGGTGGTCTAAAAAATTGAACTGGTCTTTTATGATAAGTGGTTTCTATAGCAGGTACCAAAAATTGTTAAAAAAAACTGTTGAATGTGGTAAGTTGTCTCATAAGTTTTGACAAGGATATGATCACAATACAATAGTTTCGGCAACGAGGATTTACTCCATTACCACTAAAAATGGTCTTATAAGACAGGTGGCCTCTCATGATAGGTAGATTAACATGTGAAGAATATGATTTGGTAAGCTTCCATGTCGTCTTTGAAGAAATAGTTGTATCTTATAACAGGGTCAAGAAAAGAATCACATCAACCTTTTACCTGCATTATAATCAGCTAGGCACCTTGGGCTATATAACCTGCACAAAGTCAACATTTATCTCTGTTTTGTGGAATAAAATTCACTACATTGCACATAAGACATCGCCTCCAAGAAAAAGTGTTTCTTTGTCCAGTGTATAGCTGTGGGGGAAAATGTATAACTAGGAGCTTTTTGATTCCAAAACAACTTTTGTACCTAATAAATGTGAGATCTTTATCATTGTAAAGACATGGACTGCTGTCACATGATTCTGCTTGTAGCAGTGCTGCCACCAGTGGTGACTAACGCTATTGCTTCGCATGTGTCAATCACTAGTTCTCTGTTTATTTGCTGGACTCAGCTGTTCTCTCGAAGTTTTTGGAAATAAAGTAATTGCTCATATTTAAATGTATACTGTTAAAACTGCAACATGCCTGCTGAACTCGAAATTTACCATGTTGTTATTAAGTGCATACAAGGAACAAAACGATTTCCATAGCAGGTGTTATATTTAGTTTCCATGGTAGGGAACCACGAAACCCTTATGTGACTGTACTATCGGTGTTGTAAAATGTGATGTTAATCTTCTAGATGTCTGTTTTTGTTCATGTATTGTCCTGTAACACGTCCAGTATTTTTACATTTTTTTCCACGAGAGGGGTTCATATAGGCGTTGCGTGCTCCCCAATCGTTTTTTCATTCAAGAAATTGAAATAAGTTGAAACCAATATCGCTAAATACATCTTATTTGGCGATATCTCTGAAAAATTATTTAGCGAATTCAATAAATCATTCAGGGGCATCACTAAATGATTTAGGGATATTACTAAATGATATAATTTAGCGATATCGCCAAATGATTTGGTGTATCGCTTAATATCTTAGTGATATCGCCAAATAGGACTAAATGTCACAACGGCTTGCTACAAATGTAACAAAATCTAAAGCTCACTTTCATATGCGATATTTGTGTAGAAAAATATGATACTGTCAGGATGAGCCCAGCTATAAGGACATTGTGTCTGCAATCACTGGGGCCACCTAGAAGACAGAAGAGACTAACTTTACAATATCTTGCCAAGAAATTCTGAAAATTAAATGATAAATTAGGCTACAATTCAACAACCTCTACCTGTGTTTGTTGCCTATTGGATGCACCTAGAGCACAAGCCTATGTCATGAATTTAAGTTGCACAGATGTCAGGAAGTGTAACTTGCTGTGCAATGATACATGATACTGTCAGGATGATCCCAGCTATAAGGACATTATGTCCACAATCACTGGGGCCACCTAGAAGACATAAGAGAATAATTACTGAAATATGTGGATGTCCAGCCTTCAGGGTTAACTGCCAAACTGAAATCGGTTGGGATTACATTTTATTTGTTATATAATATACTAAAAACAAAATTATGCCAATTTTTAGAAGGCGCAAGGATTTTTTTATCTATATCAAGGTAAATAGATAAATATATGCAAGTCTACATTTTCATAATGAAACGCCGTTTCAGGATCTTGATTGGCAAAGGTTTGCCCTTAGAACAGTGCTCAAAAGTTTTAATTTATGCGAACCAAAAAGATGAAAAATAAAAGAAATAGTTTCTCTGAAAAAACGCAAATCATCCTTTGTCTACTGGTCAATAGGCCTAGATTAAATTTGACTGAGACGTAGCCTATAAAGTCGGTGTGTCTGAGTTAACAGATCTAATCTTAAAAGGCCTGGACTACGGTAGGTCTGTATGCCTTAACTCTTTATGGTACACTCAGATTTCATTCATTTATTAGGTTTATATTAGAATAAATAAATCAAATTTGGCCCCAGATTTTACAAACTCCTAATAACTAGGCCTTAAGCAGGACCAGGCTTAGTCTGTCGCATCTAGTATATTCAGACACTACATATGTGTTGCTTTCTGTTTTTCCTCTGTTAATTTTTTAGTCATTTTTTAATTAAACCAAGAACCTACTAATTGTGGTAATTAGGCTAATAAATGACATGTACAGCAATCTTAAAATGATGGCCCTGACAAATGTATTCGTTCCCTTCATATATATTTTATTGTGTTACGGTCTGAAGTAAAGCTATAGGCCTACATCAAGCCCATACATTTATATATGCCTATGCCTATATGGGTTGTACTAGAAGAAACTGCACTGAATGTTTGTCATAAGAGTTTTTGCTTGCCTTTTCACTTGTATTAAGACACATATAGATCTCTGGACAACTAGAAGTTAGTTCTCTTCCATCACTGCATCAGATAATATGGCTGTAAAATAATTAGGTCTACTTCAGTTTAACAGTGATCTGACATTTAGAATACAGCCTAGGCATATAGACTCTCCGGTCCAACTTATCCTATATGCAAGACAAAACATTTCCATACTTCATCACAATGAAATATATTTCATATCATAACATTCAGTTAATTAGCAACGATTTTAAAAAATAATTACGCATTTTATATTCATAAATCTGCTTGGTCAAGCTATACTCGATGAAAGCATCAGCAACGACGAAAATATTGACTGATCCCGCCATCATCTTCGCACCGATGTCAAGGTTTAGAACAGCGATATGCGTAGATTCCGGAGCAACATTAGGTAAAAAGCTTGGACATTAAACGATCAATTTATACAATTACCTCTAATGTTGCAAACAGTCGCAAAGTAACCACAAATCTATTAATTCAATCCGATACCCTGTTATTGTCAGTGCTAAAAGAGCACTTCTGGTCCGCAAAGCTTCATGAATGTGTACACGAAGCTTCATGAATGCGTACAGCGTGGAATTCGATTAATAAACTGAAGCTGGGTTTCCATGTGCGCGTATTGCGTACTGCGTAGTGCATAAGCATTATCCTGTGACATTATGTGCTGAGCGCTCTACTGTAAACAGAGGGGGGGGGAGGGGGGGGATAAAACTGACATCTTCAAAGTGTGGCTGCCCTCATTTCATGCGTGGGGAGAGGTGATTCTGACACCTATGAGTCAATTACCGGCATAGTTTTTGACACCTCTGCACTGAGTACATTTTGACATTGAGGAATGTCTCCTCCCTATCATGCAGCAGCATAGTCAACAGTGGCCACTCACCAGTCATTTATGCATGTGCTTACACTGAAAAGATCAACTCAAAACAAGGTTCTTGCTAACATTTCACTGAGGAAATGCGGTTTGTTTTCCCAAAATTGCCCTCATTTTCTGTAATAAGTTTCCCTTTTCTCACTATTGAGTAAACATTGTTGCAGCTGAGTTACCACACTCTTTTCATATGCATAACTATTTAAACATGTATTCATATTTTCCCATCAACCGAGATTTCTTCCTGGATAGGTACCCATATTAAAAGTATACAAGCAAGCAGGCTTGCCCCCCCAAAGGGGAATCTTTTGTGAATGGAGGCAAGAAAGCAATTGTGCACAGTGGCTCCACTTGTGGGGGAAAGTCCTGAATTGATTGACTTAAAATTAACTACCCCATTTCCATGTAGGCCTATGCGTAGTGCGTCCTGCGTGTTGCCTATGCGTTTCAATCGCTCTGTTTGGCGATGTGTACGCATCACGCAGGGTAGACGCGCGTAACACACACAAAATGGCGCCAAATCCTACCAAAGTAAACATTGTATACGTACAGTATACGCCTGGTTTGCGGATACATGGAAAATGGTATATGCAGTACGCAATGCGCACCCCAACTACGCAATACGTTGTGCGCAATGCGCAATACGCGCACATGGAAACCTAGCTTAACCCTTAATATCCCAAAATCTGGTATCATGACATTAGGACATCACAAACGCATCGGTGATGATGTGACTTCTGTGACACTCAACGGTAGATCACTGTCCACTGTAACAGAATCTAAACTCTTGGGCGTTGTCGTAGACTCTAATTTGTCCTGGTGTTCCCACATAAACTACATCGTCTCAAAGGTCAGCCCTAAAATAGGATTGTTAGGAAGGCTCAGGTTTTCTCTCCCCTCTAATTTATTAACTGTCGTATACAACAGTATTATTGTACCATATTTCGACTACTGTGATACTGTTTGGGGGAATTGTTGCCAAAAGTATAAAAACATTTTACAAAAACTTCAAAATCGATGCGCACGGATTGTTAGTGGTAATTTTGATTATACCGTGAGCCCTAAATTAATCATAGAGGAATTAGGTTGGCAGCAATTAGAGGACCGACGACGTTTTCATTTGGCAACCTTAACCTACAAATATCTGAATTCAGCAGCCCCGCAATATTTGGCAAACAAGTTCACTTTCTGTAATGAAATTCGCCAGCGAAATACCAGAAGCCATAAAAACCAAAATTTGTATGTACCTCGACCTCGCACCGAAAAATTTAAACAGTCGCTTTCTTTTATTGGTACCAAGACTTGGAATATGCTACCGACGGAGGTCCGATCGGCAGACTCCGTTCATGTTTTTTTTAAATAGATACAAGGGGTATACTTCGAATCCATGTAATAAGTGCAAATAGTTGTAATCGTGATCTTGTGGAGTGTTTTACCATTTGTTATTATTAATTACATATATATTGTATGTCGTGAGTACCTCTGTACCTTTTTAATCATTGCCTATTGTATATCTGTGTGTCTTTTGTGGTGTAACTGGGCCCCAAGTAAGAACAGCCTTGGCTGATTGGGCTACCCAGTATAAATATAGTTTAAAAAATAAATAAAATAAATTAACGCAAACATTTTGAGGCATCAGAAACGACTACGGTGATTCTTAGCCGTACACGTTCAATTAACGTTTTGCTAAACCGCCCTAAAGTTGGAATTGTACCTGTACCTCTAATAGTTTTGAACATATTAAACATTTATAATTTTAAATAGCGCTAATATATGCATAATTTTCAACATGTTGACTATTCCAAACCAGCTGCTTAATTTCGCTCCTTTATCAGTAACTGCAAAGTTTAGTATTTCTCGGTGATACGGTGTCAGAAAAAAACTCCGGACAAAATTGGCTGGAAAGAATGTAGAAATAATCTAGAGAAATGGAGATAGAGCGTTTACAACTATTAGTCGGAGAACACAGCACAACATAGCCAATGAAGTATTTATCAAATAATACAAAAAGTACCCATATTCATAAATTTCAATCCAACAATGAGATCAAAGTCAAATACAACAAAAGGCAGACATTCCAGAATTACCAAACCATCACCATGCATCTTCCAATGCCAATGTAAAGAAATAAATTTCACTCCGAAGATGAGACAGGCAATCATCCTTAAAAGGCAACTGGTAGTTTTAATCGGCCCTCTCAACTTTTGAAATATTCTTCATTAATTATAGACTTCCGTTTTTTTTTCACAAAACATATAGGCCTAACCACTTAAAACCCCAAAATTTTCACTTGCGCCAAAGATGAAAAGAGACACGGTAGGCCTGCCAATTTTTGGTGCTCCTGGCTTGTAAGTAGGCCTACATCGTTTTGGTGACACATATGAATAGATCTGGATACTGGAACATAACGAAAACGCTCTCCATTTGTACAGATATGTCACAAACATATCAATTGAAGTTGGAATGGCACCTCCATCTAAAATAGTTCTGAAGCTATTCAATATTTTATTTTTAAGTTGCATTATTTGCATATGTGCCTATGTCACAAGCATATAAATTGAAGTTGGAATGGCACCTTTATCTATAATAGTTATGAAGCTATTCAAGATTTAAATCCTACAACTTTGCTTCATGGTTCATTGGGTGCAGCGAAGTCACAAACCTATAAATTGAAGTTAGAACGGCACCTCTGTCTGCAATAAGTTTGAAGATAGTCAAAGATTTAATTTTTTTGGCTCACCTGGTTCGCATAAATTAAAATGCTAAAACTTTGGTTCATGTTAATTGGATGTAGATATATCACAAACCTATAAATTGAATTTGGATTGCACTTCTATCTACGATAGTTTTCGATGTATTTAACTTTAAATTTTTAAATGCCCTAATTAACATAATTTAACATTCTTTAACTTGTTTACTGACCATTAGATTGTCAGGTGTCACAAACCCATCCGTACAACTTGAAATTTTTTTTCTATCTGTAATAGTTTTGGAGATACTGAGGTTTTAAAAGTTGCATTGTCGATAATTTGCACAATTATGACCATGAATTTTTCAAACCAAGTGCACAACTTCACTACTAGGTCAATCACTATGTGGCAGGTTTGGTGGTTTTGAAAATAACAGTGTTCAAAAACTCCACACAAAATAGATAGATAGATAGATAGATAGATAGATAGATAGATAGATAGATAGACAGACAGACAGACAGACAGACAGACAGACAGACAGACAGACAGACAGACAGACAGACAGACAGGCAGACATTGTCCGTGTTTGCACACAGACAACTATCTCTGCAGGCTGTGCAGAAACTCAGGGAGAGTAGTTTCAAATTATTTTTCAACACGCAACATTGTCCCAGATCTTTACTTTACCATGTTAACGTTGCTTTATGATGGGAAAGATTTAAGGAAATTTACTTTCAGTGCGAGTCCCTACGTGTTACTCACAGCTCTCTGAGTTCGACAGAGGCCTTTTCGGCATGTTGTTGGCTGGTCTTTCCCAGTGTGAGGTTTTCCAAGAGAATCAGGTCAGCAGTACCCATTTAATGTTAATGTGGTGGAGCCGTTTTCAAGAAACAAAAAAATAAAAAGATGCAAGAGGAAAGCTGGATCAGGAACACCAAGGCTTTCAGATGCGGGGGAGGGGGGGGGGAGAGGAGAGAGAAGAGAGAACGACCGGTACCTGGTAAAGCGCGAAGAGACACGGGTGCCTTTACGTGCAGAGGAGGTTTCGTCAGCAGTGGCACCGGCCCGGGGATGGGGGGTGGGGTTGGAGTGGGGGGGGGGGGGGTGTTACTTCCTCAAATTTTGACCTGAGATTTAGTTAGGGAAATTTTCCCGAATTTTAATTGGGTCATGAAAGAGAAAAATTACCCTCTTTAGCGAATTTTTGGCAAAATACTGGACTGTTAGGAAAATTTCGCTGGAAGGAGGGGCCTTCAGAGTAGCACAAACCCAGTATCGTCACTAATGGGAGTATCCCCCCGGGGGTGGGGGGCACCAGGTCCGCAACATTGCAGCATCACGGCGAACAATCGACAAAACTCAACAGACTGTTGTCGGCCAAACTGAAGTCATACCCACAGATACTTGTATTAGACTACTATCACTAAGTGCGAAGAAGTCAGCTACCCCCTCGAATTTGACCCTCCCTCCGAGGGAGGATGCTAAATTCGAGGGGGTAGTGACTTCTTCGCCTTTGGTGATAATACTACAAGTACCTGTGGTCATACCGCCCTGTCATCTGCATCCCTCTCGATCATGCACACATGACTGCCCAGCTACAGTGATGTCAGGGACGTGCTGACTGGAGCCGAGATCAGTGGAGGAGTGTGATGCGGTCGGACGAGTCACGATTTGGCCTCGGTTTCCTCGAATGACGGGAGCATACAGATTAATTAGGCGTACGCCAACAGAGCAATTTGTGGATGGATGCATTGTGGAATATGATCACTATTGAGGAGGCAGCGTCATAATGTGGGGGTGCAATCACGGCGAGACGAAGAACAGAACTCATCAGGCTCATCAGGGTAAATGGGACTCTAACTTGCTAGAGTCAAACATTCATAAGAGATCCTGCAAACAGTCGCCGAATGGTTCAATGGTGCATCAACATTTGGGTTATTGTTCCAACTACAGTGCACAGCCACATACTGCACGAGTCAGCATGCAGTATCTCCACTAGTACAACAATCAAATGTTGCCATGGCCAGCTTTATCTCAATCTCCTAACCCCGGGCTCCTATTCCTAACCTGCCCCCTTTAACATTTGTGGAATGTGCAGGCCGTCGATCGAGTTAGGGACAAATACGACGAACACGTGGCCACTGAGTTAGGGACAAGTACGACGAACATGTGGCCACCGAGTTAGGGACAAGTACGACAAACATGTGGCCACCGAGCTAGGGACAAGTACGACGAACATGTGGCCACCCTGGATTAACTGGCACACTCGCTGGCAGACCAGTGAAACCAAATTCCCTGGGCCGAGACGGGGGGGAGGCACATACTCAACATCAGGGTGTGTGTGTGCCGCGGACATTTTTATACAATACCCTATCTTAATCCTACACCAGATGTAAAAAGGTACACAGATCAATGAAACATCCACAGATCCACACTTACACAAAAGACCCATATAGACACACACAGATCTACAAAAATGCACCTTGACACACCCCCACAGAATTCACACACAGGACCCGCCAAGACCTACATCCACACAGAAGACCCACATAGTTGCACACAGGTCGCCACATTACAGACCCGCAACATCCCGAACATAGGCTCTCACACAAGACCCACTTTACCGCATTCGTGGAGAAAAAATGCCTGTATGACAGACAGTCCGCAGGGACAATTTGGTTGGGTGGTAGTGCTAGTGGTGGTAGTTGGGGTGGTGTAGGGAATTCTTTTTTTTTTTTCTCTTTGACTTCTCGGGATACAGAGGCTTAAGACTTTAATTAAATCTCATACTGGAGATGAGTCATTTGCTCCGCATTTATTAACTGGACCATAATGCACTTTCCACGTCTCATGACAAAGTGAGCTTTCACTAACACACATCCATACATTTATAAAGACAACAGGAGCAATCACTTCACCTTGTACTTTAATGCTATTAGTGTCATATATGATGATACAATGTGATTAAAATCTACAGTAATGTTTTGTAAAATTAGATCATGATTGGGTTCACAAGTTTGTCTAAATGAAATGATTGTAGTGACAGACCCAAACATGGAACAAATACGTTTCACGTTGCAACTCCCACGAATGTGAACAGTAACGATGCCTGCCACTCATTTTTTCTCCCGTTTTTCTTTGTTGTACATAATGTACACCTACATAACGTGAATCATAAGTTTAATGTGGACATCTTGACTCAGCGGTCGACAATGCCCGTTGCAATTTCCTTTAGTAGTTTAATTACAGTGAAGTTGTTTAGTTGACATTTGCTTTTCTATTAAGAATGTGAAGTTCATGGCTTAAAGTCGCAAATTTTCACTTCTTTCTGTATCAAATTACGTATGATTTTTCATAAAACACATTATCAGTCACGTAGGACAATCCACAATGTGGTGCAGGATTGGTTATCCTTTTCGACATGTATGTTCAATTTTAGGTACCAGCAGTCAGATATTAAAATCATGTTGCCTTTTTGAAAATTTGAAGACGATTGTTATTAATTTTTTGTATTGTCTAAAATCTACACTCACAAGCTAGGCGACTGGACTGAGGATAATATTACTGATGATGATAACAACAACAACGATAATAATAACAAATGCTTTTTCATGTCACAATTATTCCACAAAAAATAAATAAATAAAGACAACGTATTCACAGTATTAACCTTTGCGTGGTCAGTGAATCGTTGTAGAAACAGGAAAAACTGTTTTTTGAAAACTATCAGCGCGTTAACTAAGCTTGGAATTGAGCTTAATGTTATCGATATGCAATGCACGTGACTGGTATACTAGTATTCAACTACAACAGACCAAAGTTATGCAGATGGTATCGGAACATGAAGAAATTCTGTAGTCCATGTATCAGTGAAATACATATCATTATGCTATAGTAAAAACAATTGAAAATGTTTACAACACCACAAAATCATTGGGAGAGAAAGGAAATACGGCAGTCATGTAATGGTGCGCCGAAGTTTAGACCAGTGCTAAACTCAGTAGCCAGACGAGAGAAAAGTGTTCTATACTTCTGTGGGTAATCAGCCACTATATGCTAGGGGATTCCAATAAATCTGATACACCTTCCCCCGCTATAGTCTTCAATCCCTACTCCATTCGTCTTCCACATTACCCCTGTCAGGTTTTACAAAACTGAAGGTGCATGTTTTACGTTAGGCAAAAGAAACGTGCATTTTTGTTCATTGTTGAACAAATATCAAAAGATTTTCAAGATGACTTCTCCGTTTTTTTTGTTCAAACATTCCAAAATGCTTTCAATTTTTTTTCAGTTGCCTTTGTCTCTGAGAACTAAAACCTATCATGTGGTATGGTAGTTCATGCAAACCAATTTCCCAAGAAAACAAGTTTGTCGTGCATGTCAAATATCACATTATGTCCCTTTAAATAGGTCCTATAACAGTCAATGGAAAATGGTCGACTGATGTCAATGAGTCAGCAAGGTTTTAGCATGAGCCATGCAGATAATATCCTGAGCATGGCCTATTCTATAATTACATCATGAGTCAAACAATTTCTTCAGCCTGGCCCAGAAAATGTCAGCAGCATGGGTTTTGCAATGTCTATAGTATATATTGTACAATAATTTCCTTCTGAGCTATACAATGACATAGCTCAGCATTTGTGGGACACTTCAGTCAGTTTAGGTGAGACATTGGCTTCAGCGTGACCCCGACAATGGCTTCAGAAGGATCAAACAATGGCTTCTGTACGGGTCATACGATGTCTTCAGTCAGGTTGATACAACAGTGAGCGTGGATCAGACAATGACTTCAGCATGGGCCGGACAATGTCTTTTTGCAAGAGTGAAACAATGTTTTCAGCATGTTTCAGACAATGGCTTTAGTGTGACCCAGCCAATGCTCTCGGCACGGGTTAAACATTGTCTTCAGTATAGATCATATAATAATTTCAGTCAGCATTTGTGGGACAGTTGACTCAGTTTGGGTTAGACATTGGCTTCAGCATGGCCCCGACAATGACATCGGGTTGGGTTAGACAATGGCCTCAGTATGGGTCAAACTGTGTCCTCAGTATAGGTCAAAAATGTCTTCGGTCTGCCCGATGTAACATCCAGCCTGGGTCAGACAATGATTTCAGCATGGGCTAGCTAGACGGCTTTGTCAGCATGAGTCAAACAATGTCTTCAGCATGATCGAGGCAATGCCATCGGATTGGGTTAAATAACGTCTTCAGTATGATTAATGTTATGATTTCAGTATTGGTCATACCATGGCATGGCTTCAGCATAATTCAGTTTGGTTTAGACAAAGGCTTAAGCATCCCTCAGGCAATGGCGTCGACATGGCTGAAACAATAGCTTTGGCATTGTCAAACAATGTATTGAGTATGAGTCAAACAATGTCTTTGGTCTGGCTCATTTGACTTGCAGTTTACACTGCACGCAAAAATATAATGCATATCAAGGTCAACTCAGTGTATACTCTGCAGTAGGTCGAACTACTCGGCATACAACATGATGAGTATGCAGTAGGTCGAACCACTCGGTATAAAACATGACCAGTATGCTCCAGATGGAGCTGCTCGGTACTCCAGTATAACAAGATGCATATACAGCCGGTGAACTCAACGGCATGATGCACTGTCGTATTCTCTAAAGTCTTTTGAGCAGTCTCTAGACCTCTGACACAAAGATTTGTTCTTGCGTCTCTTCACCAAACCACATAAAACGATGAAGGACCACTCAGCAGTGATAATAAAGATTCAGCTAACCGGGTTTCTTCTGAAAACTTAAGATTGGAAAATGACAAAGTGTGATGGCGTTTGGCACAGTCAACATCAATTGATGCCATGGTGTCAAACGGTCGCACGAATGTAAACTGAGATAGTACCATAGCAATTCCTGACGGTGCACATCTTATTAGAATCTCATTGACATTCTTGAATAGTGCTGCACTTTAAAGGCTAATTAATTTCAATGATCGATTAAATCGGCACTTGGTTCCCAGTTGGTGTGTGCCCCTGTATAATATGGTAGTAAATTGAGATGGTCGACGTCAGGTTACAGAACGAGGAATAGTTGTGGCTGTTTCTTAGAGTGTTAATAATTTAACCGTTTTCTACAGCCTTTGAAAATCTGTATATTTCACGTGTAATCGCAACCTGTTTTAAATCAATAAAATATTTACTGTAGTAGGAGACATTTAAATATAGTCAAATCAACACATGCAAATTAATTTTTCCAAAATAAGAAAAACCTGAAGTAGTAATATCGGCATGTAAGCAAATAGGATTTCTTTGGAGCTTTGGGTAAATGTGTAAGGAATAGCTGATATTTCTTACCCCACAATTCTTGCTACCCCATGATCCAAAGTCTGGAGTTCCTTCATTCAGTAAGCATGAACAGCGCGAGAATTTGACAACCTTTTCGTGGTAACGAAAGCATTTTGATATCTTCCTCCTTTCAAACAAACGAGACCAAAACTATTATTAAAAGACAGAAAATGGTTACGTCTATAAGTTTCAATTCAATTTTTCACCGCTCAGAAAAACAAGGATAACGCCAAAGATCCACATTGAAAAGATTCATTGGAGCGAGGATAACATAGGGCGAAAGTATCGTAAAACCAAATATATAAAGAAATGCTAGAGGTATAATGAAAATGTTGGTCGTTGAATACTTACAGTTTTGCCAATATATTTTTTTCATGCATAAGAGGTGGCCCGAATGTAGACTGTTGGAATATGCATAGGGATTTGCCAATGTCACATACACACACACACACACACACACACACACACACACACACACAGACACACACACACACACACACACAGACACACACACACACACACTGCATCTTGTTTTGAGACGTCAGCCATTTTTTCAGGCATACCAGTTACGGATGGTATCCTAGCTTATTTTTTTTATTAAACCCATCCCCTTTGCACTAATATCGCTAGATTTTCATTTTCACGATCATGCGCCAAAGATTAACACAGACAAGTCGTACTTCATATCACTCTGGACACTAATATTATTTAACATATTTTGACTGCTTATGCTTTGCAGTTATATTTATATCAACTGAATTTGGGCTTGCATTATATTTCTACAAGACAGAACAATCTAGGTACCGATTAAAAACACTTTTTTGTGTGAAGTTGATTCGATACTTTTCAGATAATGTTAAATTTTAGCCGGTATCTTTGCTGGAAAGATCAACTTGCATCTCTGTGCTTTTGATCTCGTGATTTTGGATGTCAAGAAAGACGTTGGTCATCTGCTTGCCCTTCATGCACCGCATTATGCTGTTACAGGCCATCCTTACCGATTCATAAGGTTTACGCGGCGGTGACCAATGCATCAGTGCATCATAATATAGCGTGTTCACACTAACTATAATTACAAAAGGAAATAATGTAATTTTAGATATCCATAGATGTCTTCCCATCATACACGCGCTTCAATATAAGCAGATCTGCAATTTAAATTGATCGTCATGCATAAGAAGAAGCAAAATTGTCAGCACTATTTACTTGGCAAAGAAACTAATGCTTTTGTATCAGTTTACTCCATTTCCCATATACAATATGCAACAAAATGCTGTCACTTTTTCCATAGAAGTGGGTGCTGATGACTGCGATGGAAATGTAATCAGCATAAATCGTGGCGAAATAACCAACTAGATAGTAATGATCTCTAAAATATTTGCGTAATTTGGTTTCGTCTCACATACTGTAATTTGCTTAGTAAAGCTCTTTTTTCTTACAATTCACATAAACCTGATAGATTCCCATTAAAAATAACATTAAGGTATATACAAAACTGTTATTGTACCGACGTGAACGTTTTTTGATTATCAACTTCCTATAAACCGTAATTTGTTTTACGATAATTTTCAGATTATTGATATTACTAATTATCATATTTTGTTCTACTTAAATAAAAATCTATGTAACTTACTTTGTCATCGCTTTTCTCATGTTGTATTTCGTCATTTTTTTTCCGGGACGGAATTCAACAAGACTAATACGTGCAGCACAATTTCGTCAATGAAATTGATATTACTCTTTCATGGAGAAATTACGGGTGTGACAACTGACTGCCTTGTTTAGACAGAGAGAAACAGATGATTAGTGCGTGGTAAATCAAAGACAAATTTGAGACAATCAAACCGTCTGTTTAAGACAGAAAAAAAAGGAGCTTCGTCCGCAATGAGCCAGCGAGGGGTGATTTACAAAAAAAAAAAAAACTGCTTTTAGTTCTGCTAAATAGCAGGTCTTTAGAGAAAAAACTCTCCACTTTGCTGTTTTGCCATTCAGAGATAACCATACAACATGACATGCAATTATACCTTTTCGAAAACGATACATCGTCAAGGGATGCACGGATGGAGCCTATATATGTACGACTATCATGTGGTTTAACCCAATCCAGCTCAGCACACAGTCCACCACTTCCAAGCGAAATTAAAATTTTTGATTTGGCACATGTTACCAATTTCGCCCACATTGTTCATACATAATGTTGACGCAGACGGCATTTTAACACCAGAGCACTTTTGACCAACTTGAGCGGGAATTGGTAAACAAATAAGATGTTGATTCCAAAAACTTGATTCAAAGACATGGATTATTCGGGCGGTACAAAGGACGAGAAAAATAAAGATCGCTATCGTAGGTAGTTGAACATGTATCATTTGTAGCGTCTAAATGATGAGTGCCGGATAGGGTTGATCCTAGTTTATAACAGAAGTCCATACACATGTATGTATATACGAGGGCTGGCTAAAAAGTTCTAAGTCTAGCTGTGAAAGACCAAACAAAGTCGGTGGTTTCCAGACCCCTCCCAGGCTTACAAACGTTTGCCTGCAATGCTGGAAGGTCTGAATGCCCGTCAAGAAGAAATAATCTTCAGCCACCACAAAAGAGTCATTCACAGCGGAAATGACGTCATGATTACCAGGAAAATGGCTGGTTCCCTGTTCATTTTGGGAAACAGGTGGAAGTCTGACAGGGCTAAATCGGGTGAATATGTAGGAGGTCAATGCGTTCGAAGCCACAATCGTGGATCGCTGACATGGTACCCACCGATTTGTGAATTGGAACATTGTCTTGGTGGAAGAGGACTCCTTCAGTGAGCATTCTCCGTCGCTTAGCTTTAATAGCTTCACGCAACTGTCTCAGTAGGTCAGCATAATAAATTTCATTATGTCTGTGTGTGAACACAGACATATTGTTTTACCCAATATTCTTTCTTTCTTTCTTTCTTTCTTTCTTTCTTATCTGTCTTTCCGCCAGATTTTTGTGTCGTCTTAAACTCAGACACCGTGCAAGCTAGAAACTTCAAACTTTGCATGGCTATAGCACCTGCAGTGAAGTTTCGCATATCGTTCTGAAGTCAAGATTTTAAAAAATTATGCAAATTAGGACAAATAAAAAAATTCAATTGCTTCTGGCTTCTAAAGTATTCATCCAATTTTGATGATGTTGGACCCAAATTGTAGATATTGAACACTGTACATTTTTGTAATTTACATGTGACCTCTAAAGGTGTAAGGTCTAGGTCATTTGTACGCTTGAAATATTCATCCAGCCATAACTCAGTCAATTTACATCCAACTTTGATCATGTTGGACACAAATTGTAGCTACTGTAACACTGCACATTTTTGTGATTTACATGTGACCTCTAGAGATCAAAGGTCAAGGTCGTTTTGCCATTTGAAATTCATGTAGCTTGAACTCGGTCAATTATCATCCAATTTTGATCATGTTGGACACAAATTGTAGCTACTGTAACACTGCACATTTTTATAATTTACATGTGACCTCTAGAGGTAAAAAATTAAGGTCATTTGGACCTTTGAAATATTCATCTAGCTATAACTCGGTCACTTTCAATCCAATTTTGATCATGTTGGGCTCAAATTATAGATATTGTAGCATTGCACAAATTTTTGTACTCACATGTCACCTCTAAAGGTCAAAGGTGAAGGTCATTGCGACCTTTTAAATATTCATTCACCCATAACTCAGTCAATTTTCATCCAATTTTAATCATGTTGAGCTCAAATTGGATATATTGTAACACTGCACATTTTTGTAATGTATATGTGACCTCCAGAGGTCAAAGGTCAAGGTCATTTTGTCGTTTGAAATTTTCATCTAGCCATAACTCGGTCAATTATCATCCAATTTTGATTGTGTTGGACACAAATCTTCAAAAATACTATAGATAGACACAAAGTTCTAACTTACACATGTGGGTTTGAGACAACTTGCAAATCCAAAATAATGTGAAAATAATACTTTTATTCACATTTTTGTTTTAAGAACTCACTGTGCCTTTAGTTGTTGCTTTCCGTTCATTTCCTACACCCGCAAGGCGCGAAAGGCTTGTGACGTCACAAACGCAACACCGCTGGCTGGCAGGGAAGACTCGGACCATGTCAGCGAGCCATGGCTGTCAAGTGTCACTTGATTGAAACATATTTTATTCACTCTTTATCAACAGGATTAAAAATGCATGTAGAAAAACATTCATTTTTGTCCCTGTTCCAACCCAGGATAAAGAACTTGAACTTGAGGATGAGTCGGTGTGTTGCTGTCAATTGTAGCAATACAAGTTCTACAGCTTGTTTACATTCCCCCAAAAGACCTGAAGTTACGGAGAGCGTGGACCTGCACAGTCAACATTTACATGGACAAGTGGCAAGGCCCTGGGAACCGATCTAGCCAATGTAGCGAACACTTTGTGGAAAGTGACTCTGATTTGTCAAATATAACGGTGTTTAGGATAGGTTTGGCGAGAAAAAAAGCTGCTGCTGTTGCCAAATACGGTCCCATCGCTCGCCAATGGGAGGATTCGTGGAACTGGCCATGTTACATTACTCATAAAACTAGGAACAGTGATTCATTATGTCTGTGTGTGAACACAGACATATTGTTTTACCCAATATTCTTTCTTTATTTCTTTCTTTTTTTCTTTCTTTCTTTCTTTCCTATCTTTCTTTCCGCCAGATTTTTGTCTCGTCTTAAACTCAGACACCGTGCAAGCTAGAAACTTCAAACTTTGCATGGCTATAGCACCTGCAGTGAAGTTTCGCATATCGTTCTGTACAGTCAAGATTTTTAAAATTATGCAAATTAGGACAAATAAAAAAATTCAATTGCTTCTGGCTTCTAAAGTATTCATCCGATTTTGATGATGTTGGACCCAAATTATAGATATTGTAACACTGCACATTTTTGTAATTTACATGTGACCTCCAAAGTTGTAAGGTCAAGGTCATTTGTACGCTTGAAATATTCATCCAGCCATAACTCGGTCAATTTACATCCAATTTTGATCATGTTGGACACAAATTGTAGCTACTGTAACACTGCACATTTTTGTGATTGACATGTGACCTCCAGAGGTCAAAGGTCAAGGTCATTTTGCCATTTGAAATATTCATGTAGCTAGAACCCGGTCAATCATCATCCAATTTTGATCATGTTGGACACAAATTGTAGCTACTGTAACACTGCACATTTTTATAGTTTACATGTGACCTCTAGAGGTCAAAGATTGAGGTCATTTGGACCTTTGAAATATTCATCTAGCCATAACTCGGTCACTTTCAATCCAATTTTGATCATGTTGGACTCAAATTATAGATATTGTAGCATTGCACAAATTTTTGTAATTCACATGTCACCTCTGAAGGTCAAAGGTGAAGGTCATTGGGACCTTTGAAATATTCATTCAGCCATAACTGGGTCAATTTTCATCCAATTTTATCATGTTAAGCTCAAATTGTATATATTGTAACACTGCACATTTTTGTAATGTATATGTGACCTCCAGAGATCAAAGGTCAAGGTCATTTTGTCGTTTGAAATTTTCATCTAGCCATAACTCGGCCAATTATCATTCAATTTTGATCATGTTGGTCACAAATTGTAGCTACATATTGTCTATGTGGGCAGGCGGGATGTTGCTTATATTTTGGAAATAAAAATACTTATACAGGCAAATTCTAATTTCTACTGATATCCAGATAGCAAAGTACTAGTTAAAGTGAGTGTGTCAACACACACTTTTCTGTTTTTCATGAAATTCTTTCTTTCTTTCTTTCTTTCTTCTTTACCAGCAAATTTGTCCGACACTTTTCTCGAACACTATTATACATAGAAACTCCAAACTTGGCATGATTGTACCTCCATACAAGGAGTTTGACCGTTTTATACAAAAGAATGAAGATGTTTAAAATTATGCAAATTAGGGGCATTTGAAATTTTAAATATTGAATATCTTCAAAAGTATAATAGATAGAGATGTCATTCCAACTTCTACTAGGGTGTTATTAACCCTTGCGCATGTAATGAATCAAAAGCAAAAGTTGTAGCAATTGAAATTATGTTAATTAGCAGCATTTGAAATTTTAAAACTTTAATATCTTAAAAACTATCATAGAGAGAGATGTTATTTTAACTTTTACAAGGGGAGTATTGACCATTGCGCATAAAAGTATAATAGATAGAGATGTCATTCCAACTTCTACTAGAGGGCTATTGGCCAATGCGCATCCAATGAATTTAAAACAAAAACAATTTAGATTATGCTAATTAGCAGCATTTCAAATTTTAAAACTTGAATGTCTTCAAAACTATTAAAGATAGAGATGTCATTTTAACTTCTACTAGGGGGTTATTGACCACTGTGCATGTAATGAATCTAAAGCGAAAGTTGTAGCCATTTAAATTATGCTAATTAGCAGCATTTGAGATTTTAAAACTTGAATATCTTCAAAACTATTATAGATAAAGATGTCATTTCAGCTTTTACTAGGGTTTTTTTACCATTGCGCAAGTAATGAATCCAAAAAAAAGTTGTAGCAATTTAAATTATGCTAATTAGCAGTATTCGAAATTTTCAATCTTGAATATCTTTAACATTATAATAGATAGAGATGTCATTCCAACTTCTACTAGGGGGTTGTTGACCATTGCGCACCTAATGAATTGAAAATAAAAGTTGTACCAATTTTAATTATGCTGTATAGCACCATTAGAAATTTTAAATCTTAAATAACTTCAAAGCAATAATAGATAGAGACGCCATTCCAACTTCTACCCCTGTGTTTGGAATAGTTGTGCATTGCCATACCAATATGCTTTCAAGACACACACACTGATTTGCTATGCAGCAAATCATCTTTCCTAGTTGGACATTGCATTTGTGTCTTTATGCCCAGAACCACTTCCTAGTAGTCTTTACCCTATTCCGCAGTCCGAACTCTTTACTCTCCATATGCTAACCTGTCCCTGTCCAACCTATATACATATGGAATTGCAATTGTCCATATTGCACACGTTCCTCTGTAAAATTTTGACATAGGCTGTATCAGCCCAAATAAATTAAAGGGTCTTCAGCAGGTAACTATTCAACATGTTTTCCAATATGGCATTAGCATTTGTAAACATAAAAAAATTCAATGGCCTCTGGCTTCCAAAGTAATCATCTGATTTTGATGATGATGGACTCAAATTGTAGAAATTGTAACGCTGCACATTTTTGTAATTTACATGTGACCTCTAAAGGTCAAGGTCATTCAAACGTTTGAAATATTCATCTAGCGATAACTCTGTCAATTTCCATCCTATTTTGATCATGTTGGGCTCACACTGTAGATATTGTAACATTTCACATTTTTTGTCATTTACATTTGACCTCTAAAGGTCAAGGTCATTTTGCCTTTTGAATATTTCATCTAGCCATAATTTGGTCATTTTCCATCCAATTTTATTCATGTTGGACTCAAATTGTAAGTGTTGCAACACAGCATATTTTTGTAATTGTGCACATTTTTCACACACACAGACAGGTTTGCTTTCAAGCAAATCTTTCTTTTCTAGTTGTGTTTTTTTTCCAACATTTACAAATTAATCTTCAGTATGATTCTGATTTTAAAGCTTGCATAACAGCAAAATATAGGTTTAGTAATTCAACGACTGTTACAATGTATCACATGATTATCAATTGAATGTCACAGTGACAACGCCGGTCTAGACTGTTGTTACAAAGTAACATTGTAACAAAACTTAAGTGTGTATAACCATTTTGATTCAATTGATGGAAAAAAATGGCAGAAAACATGGACAAACAAGGACCGATCTTTTTCCACAGTTAGGTCTTGGGTGAACATCTATAACAGGTTGAACTGGCCACTGTTATGTGTGCGTCCAATTACTACTGTATATTGCGAGGTGTTTAATCCCATACCTGGATAACATTTGTTTGGTTAGCTACCACATTCAGGCCTCACCTACGCAACTACCAAGACCAGTGGGCGGCTGGCCTTTCATTTTTTTTTTTAGTCACGTGCCAGCGTTTGTGACAGTCTACGGCCAGCTCCTAACAATCGGGTGTACAAAATTCCAACTCATTGTACATGTACCTTTGTCGCTCATATTCAACCAGAAAATAAGTCCGTCACAGGAAAATATGCACTATGTTACATAATGGATACGATCTGAAATAAGGATGTCATAAACACGTGTACTGATGACAATGTATACAGAAACGTAGATTACTGCCCTCCAAGGGTCGCGAGGTTACTGCCGGGGAGGAGTTATAATGATATTGAACGCTATATTCATAAATGCAAACCAATATTTAATCATCCATAGATCATACATATGGGAAGGGAAATTAACTGTTTGTATAGACTTTTATATACCGTAGGCGTAGGCTGTGGCTGTTTCCGTGAATGCTAGAATTTGAAAGTGAAACACTAGTATAAGACCTGGCCCATCCTGACGCAAATTCCAATTTATTGCATTCATGCTTGTTCTTGTTAAATGGAATCTTGTAATTTTTTATTGGAAATATCTCTTTTGCAACGAATTATCATTGCCCAGACGGCAAGTTGGGATCGTCTGGCTGTACCATTAGGTTACAGACCACAGTTGTGATTGTCTTGTTGGAGATAGTCCGTAATTGTGAAAATACTGTTTTCAGCATGCTGTAGCTTCTGTATAAAATAAAGTTAGCTTAGTCAGGTTTGCTGCAATGCAGAAATGCTTCATTGGTGGTCATATAGGTGCACTGTCTTCCAGGCCAGATGGGAACTTTATGGTGGGGAAGGACAATGATGTGACCATGGCAAGAGCACAGTTCATACACCTGTATAAAGCTGACATCCAGGTGTTGTTTCGTATTTCAATTATCACAAATTAACGAGCTGGGAATTATATGACAAAAATCTATCCATATTTTTTCTGACATTTTTATCTGTTAAATGCCATTCACGGAATTTTAAAATACCAAAATGCTGATTTTTTAGACTGAAAAATGCTAATATGAAAAATAGAAGGATTTATAACTGTGGTCTGTGGCCACCACGGCTGCACTCCCAACAGTACTGCTGACGGTAGGGTTCTGGGCGTCCCCTAATGAGTGAAAGCTGAATGATCTTTTCCTCTGCTGCGTCAGCTTTTCTTATTAATTCTTCTTCATCGTCATCAGAACACGCACATAAAAAACTCAATTCAAAATCTCCTGAATTACTATGCTCTGTTGTATCTGCCATAACTCTTGGCAAACTGAAGGCACTCTGGCTTATAGCGGGTGCAGGGTTGGGGGGGGGGGGGAGGGAGGGGTGATGGCTAGCGGGTTGCGTTTGTGACGTCAGTAACCCTGACCCACATCCAACCATGACCGGAGAAAATTCGCGCGCTTTCCTGTCGCAAATGTGACGCAGTTTTGGAGATAAAAAAAAACCTATTCGAAAATGAAATATAACATTTGGGTTTTCGTATATCATTTTTAACGACCCTAAATATCAACTTTCTAATTTGTGGTACCCATTTAATCAATAGGACCTTTAATGCATGCTAAATTCACTGAATTTCTCCACAATCAACCAATGCAGGCCTTTAACTGCTTGTTGACCTGTGCTTGACCTCCATGGTGCTAGGCAACCATTTTTCATCCATAATTAATAAGCTTGAACCTGTATCATAGGCAGCCTTCTATCCATGTTAGCAGGTGTATGGTGTGCAAGGTTTGGGTCTTGTAGCAAATTGGGGCGTGGGACCCAACAAGTGTGTAATGAGGCTCTCAATAAATACAGAGAATCTCTTTCTGTTCATGCAAGAACAGATCTTCTCCATGCTGCTATATGTACCAGCGGGCTATGAGCTGTCAGTGCACCATGACTGAGACTGGTATCCTAGCTGGTTTGTTTTGCCTGAGGCTATGTCAGTCTGCTGACCTTATCAGTCCCAAGGAAACAAGCCAGCCTCTGGACTTCTAGGCAGAACAAGCTTGAGTGTACCCTCTGTTAAAAATAGACTACTTGGCAAGACCTAGCCTGTTCTTCATAGCCAATAGTGAGACAGTATAGTGCTTGTCTCGGTTCACAGGTATATGTACATGTAGTTTCTTGACAGTTTCTGTTAAAATTTGTTTATGTAATAAAGGAAGAAAGACAATTTTGCATGTATACACCCCCCTTGATTTATAATATGTATACACTGTACATGTATATGTGCATGTATGAATAATGTACATTTACATGCACACATACTCATCCATACTGCCCAGAAGGGCTGAATCTCTCAGAAGTGGGCACTTTTCTCTGGTCCCAGGGGTGACTTTTCTCTGGTCCCAAGGGTGCCCACTGTAGAGAGGTTTAACTGTGTAACTAAACACTGGAATTCTTTCCTTTTTCTTTCTTTGTTTCTTTCTTTCTTTCTTTTTCTTTCTTTTCTTTCTTGTTCATGACCAAGTTGGTCTGGAGATTTTTTCAAATACTATTTTTTCGAAAACCACCAAACTTGCTATGGTGACTGACCCAACCATTGAAATTGTGCATCTTATGTGGAATAGTCATGATGTTTAAAAGTATTCAAATTAGGGGCAATTTAAATTTTAAAAGCTCCATATCTTCCAAACTATTGCAGATACTCAACATTTCAATGTGCATATATAGGTTTGTGACACCTGTCAATATAATGGATAGTATCAGCTGTAGAATTTCAAATTATGTTAATAAGGGGCTTTAAACATTTCAAAGTTGAATATCTCCAAAACTATTATACATAGACATACCATAGCAACTTCTATTTACTGGTTTGTGGCAAAGCCACATCCAATAAACCGTGAACCAAAGTTGTAGGATTTTAATTTATGCAAATTAGGTGAACATGCAAAATGTATATCTTGAATAGCTTCAAAACTATTATAGATAGAGGTGCCATTCCTACTTCAATTTATGGGTTTGTGACAAAGCCCCATCCAATGAACTATAAACCAAAGTTGTATGCTTTCAATTTATGCAAATTAGGCAAATAAACAAAATTAAATTTTGAAAAGCTTCAAAACTATTATAGATAGTAATTTCATTTAAACTTCATTTTATAAGTTGGTGACATGGCCACATCAATGAACCAAGAACCAAAGTTGTAGCATTTTACTTTATGAAAAATAGGCTACCACACAAAATTTAGATTATGTTGAACAATGGCAAAGTGTAGGATTTCAAACTGTTCTCATTTTGAAGGCACCCCAAGAGATTTGCTGTGAAGCAAATCTTTGTTTCTAGTTCTTTCCTTTTTTAAAAAAATTCTTTGCGTCCTAATTTGTCCGGAGTTTTTCTCAGACACCATTATTCCGAAAACCACCAAACTTGCTATGGAGACTGACCTACCAGTGAACCTGTGCATATTGTTTTTAATTGTCATGTGTTTAAAATTATGCAAATTAGGGACATTAAAGTTTTTAAAGCTCTATATCCTCAAAAATATTATAGATAGACACAAAGTTCTAATTTCATATACATAGGTTCGAGACAACTGTCAATCTGATGGACACTGAACAAACGTTGAAGAATTTTAAATTATGCTAATTAGGGGCACTTGAACATTATAAAGTTTTATTTCGCCAAACCTATTCTAGATAGATGTGTCTTTCCAATTTCATTTTTGGTTAGTGACATAGCTGCATCCAATAAAGCATGACCCAGGGTTCTAACATCTTTTAAGTTATGCGCATTAGGTAAATACACAAAGTTTAAATCTTGAATAGCTTCAATACTGTTCTCATTTTGAAGGCACCCAGACAGATTTGCTGACAAGCAAATCTTCTTTTTTAGTTAAAATTGTACTTGTTGGTGGCAAAAGTTTGTTTCAATCCGATTGACATAACCCACGCAGGCTTAGAACTTTTCAGCCAGCCCTCGTATGACAGGATTGTAACTAGAAATGGGATGTGCATTCTGAATGCCTTGTTTCAAGTTCCTATGTCTATTTGCTTTTATTTATTCATTTACTTAGTTACATAATTGTTTATGTATTCATTTATTCATTCATTCTTTCATTCATTCATTTATTAAGGGTAGCCTGTTCAGTCGCAGACTGTTCGTCCAGGGGACACTGTGATACAAACTCCATACAAACAATAGAAATAAATACAATACATGGCCTTCAGTATACAGAGACACAGTAAAGTGATTAAAAATATGATACACAAACTTCAATTAACACAGACACATAAGCTATTGAGTTATAAAAAGCTAAGCAAATGATAAAAGGGCGATTAAAGAACTAAGAAAATAAAACTAATAAATACAGTAACAGAAGATTAAAACAATGATAAAGTAAGTACACAACACTAAATACCATGATAAATATACTAAATCGGCAACTTATTTGAAAAAGGGACCTTTATACAAACGTTTAAAGTCACTATCATTCTCACATTTTCTTTAAAAGGTCTGGAAGGCTATTGAAGATGCAAGCACCATCGCACACAGAAGAACGCTTGAAAACGTCTACTTTTTTAGAACGCTTGAAAACGTCTACTTTTTTGGAAGGGGGGGGGGACGTGGATGTTGCAAGTAGATGAATAGCATGTAGGAAAATAATTTATTTCATCAATGAAAGGTATTTGATTACATAGGCAGCTTGGTGCTTCATCTTTGGTACCCGTAAACATTTATTCTCTGTTGCCAGTGCCACAACAAAAACATCCCACGAGGGCGACTTAGCACACAAAATTTGTATGTCTTGACCTCCGTACAGATGCAAGTACATGATTATCTGGCAATATCGCAAAATCTTACAACCGAGTTGCTACTAAATGGCACAATGATAAAATAAAAATCAAGTGAGCAAAGGTTCATGCGTGAAAAAATGATAAAGATAATTCGCTTGCTACCGTAAAATGCCGCGTCATTTCTTGTAAATAAGAACGTTATTATATTGTTAGATGGTGCCGTCTGATGTAAAATATCAGTCAGACGTTAAACGTTTATGTCGAGTACAATGTAGTTAACATATACATGCTATATGCTATGAAAAAATGCAAGTCGGAGATAATACCTGTTCGAAGGTTATAATTAACAATATGCACACGGACCTGCAAAATTTGTTCGTAGTTCGAGATCAATTAGTAACGAAGACCACTTAATAAAACCTGGTAATGAAACCAACATCCATTTGGTTTGAAAGATTCTGGTACGCATGATCAATCACTATACCTGTTGCCCTAAAAGACGCAAACGCTTGCCAGATGTAAGTTAGGCTTGTCAACGTTTAAACGTTTCTCATCCAAATCGCTTGATTGACTAATTTACAAATTTGTGATCACAGAGCCGTAATATGTGATGCACATAATAAGAGTGGATGGGTCTCTCTCGCAAACCCACCCACACAGACCAGTACTAAAATTTTGACGCCCGACACACACACACACACACACGCGCGCGCGCGCGCTCTCTCTCTCTCTCTCTCTCTCTCTCTCTCTCTCTCTCTCTCTCTCGTCTCTCTCTCTCTCTCTCTCTCTCTCTCTCTCTCTCTCTCTCTCTCGCTGCTATATGCAGTGATAAATGTGTTGGCTTGTTTTTGTTTTAATCTATTTTATGCCAATCTTTACATCACCATGGGACACGTGTATACCCTGTACATTCATGTCCCATGTATATGTATATGAGACTCTAAATATTTTATTTTGCAAAAAAAAAAAAAAAAAAAAAAAAAAAAAAATTGAACGACTTTTAATATCAGACTTACGACTCTCAGGGCTAATGCTCTCTGTACCCTATCCGACGTACAAAAAAAAAGTTTTACTTACTTATCGCCCAAAACCACCAGGATGTGAATTGTCATCTGCTTTACTGCATTCTCTCTCTCTCTCTCTCTCTCTCTCTCTCTCTCTCTCTCTCTCTCTCTCTCTCTCTCTCTCTCTCTCACACACACACACACACACACACACACACACACATCAGATGAGCATTGCAAATGATAAGATCACGATAACATGTTCCACGTCAACAGCTTTTTTTGCGCGCGTTGAGCGCTAATGTATCCAAATTGCGTGGAGGAAGGCTGTTTACTCAGTCTTATTCTAACCAGGAAAGGGGCAATTATGAAGAAATCGGACGTCCGTTGGGCAAAATGCGTGGTTAATGAGAAAAGCTCCTTAGTTTGGTAATTGCTTTAGATGTCACGTTTGGCTCAAACTCGCGACGCAGTTACAACAAGCGTTTTATTGAAGTAGTTAAATGGTTACATGCAAAGTTGATCTGGTTTGTAAGGATACGATAAGGGTGTGTCTTGTGAGAAAAGAACATTCCATCGCTGCAAGCCTTGCTTTTATTGGTATTTGTGCAGAATCTTTAAGCATTTCATGTGCAGCAACCATATCAATTTCTTTTACTTTTGTAATATGTTGCTCGTTTTTATTGTTGTCTATTTCATGCCAAATGGCCTCAAAATTGCTTTCTTCTTGATGATTTGAAACCATCTTAATGTCCCGAACTATAAGACTACATTAAAGTGATCCTTCTGGAATGTCAAACACTTAATTGTGGCTAAAAATACCCACGATGGTGTACATTTTCAATACCCGACATTCTCTCTGTCAAGATATAAACTGAATTGTTAAAACATCTGGTAACTTGCGGAGGTGTTTTGCGCTAATTCGCATTTTTTTGTTTGTCTTTTATGTCTTTGTGCCAACACAGACATTTTCTTCTTTCTTTCTTTCTTTCTTTCTTTCTTTCTTTCTTTACGTCTTTCTTTCCTTCCTTCTCTCTCTCTCCTCTCTCTCTCTCTCTCTCTCTCTCTCTCTCTCTCTCTCTCTCTCTTCTTTACGAGCAATTTTGTCCGACAGTTTCTCGGACACAATTAAATTTAAAAGTCAAAACTTGCCGTATTTAAAGCTCCAGACATGAAGTCATGTCTTTTTATGAAGAAGGGGTGATGGTTTTGGAATTTTGCAAATTAGGGCCATTTGAAAATTTAAATCTTGAATATCTACTAAAAAATGATAGGTATAGGTAACCAATCCAACTTCGACTTATAAGTTTGTAACACTGCACATTTTTGCAATTTACATGTGACTTGAAAGGTCAAAAGTCAAAGGTCATTTGGACCTTTGAAATTGTCATCCAGCCATTACTCCGCTAATTTTCATCTAATGTTTATCCTGTTGGACCCAAATTGTAGATATTGCAAAATTGCATATTTTTGTAATTAAATGTAACTCCGAAAGGTCAAAGGTCAAGGTCATTTGGACTTTTGAAAGTTTCATCCCGCCATCATTTGGTGAATTTTCATCCAATTTTAATCTTGTTGGACTCAACTTGTAAGTATTGCAACACTGCATATTTTTGTATTTAACATGTTACCTCTAAAGGTCAAAGTTCAAGGTCATCTGGACATTGTTAGCTTCATCTAGCCATAACTTGGTCACTTTTTATCCCATTTCAGTCATATCATGCTCAAAGTGTAGGTACTGTAATACTGCAACTGCACATTTTTGTAATTTACATGTAAGCTTTAGGGGTCAAGGTCAAGATCGGTTGGACCCTTGAAATTTTCATCTAGCCATATTTACAAATTTTAAAGGCACACAGATTTGCTTTGAAGCAAGTCTTCTTTCTAGCCTTTTTGTGTTTTGTGTTTTTTTTTGGGGGGGCGGTTGTTACTCTTTTTTGGTTTTGTTTTTTGTTTTCGCATAGATTTGTTTGTTCTTTTATTTTTTTTGTTACGTTCCTGTGTCATGGGGAAAAGCGCGTTTTGTTGAAAATGACGTCTCACTTTTATGTGGTACACTCATTAATGCATTGCAGATGGCGGTTCACTCACTCCTAGCTGTCTGTCTACTTGTAAGCTGGCTACGCTGTGGAATCACAGAGAGGGTCAGAGAGGATCAGCCCGATGTGGCATCCAGCAGCGTGAGTATATTCAAATAAGTAAAATGATGCGACGAAAACAACAACAACAGTGATATGTTGTATCCAAATACTTTAGAAATCCCTGGATTAAAAAAAAAATCCTGGGTATCGTTCCAGGATTGAAATTCTCTTTGTCCAAGAATCCCAGAGAAAACGTATGTACAGGTTGACGCAGCACCATTCAAACATAAATAGAGTAATTCTGACCTTCAATTGCAATGAAAAAGATGAGTTTTGCAAGATTGATAAATTTGGCTCTCAAACTATCACCTTTTGTAAGATTGAGGGTACATCCAATCTATAAAAGGTGATAATCTCAGGGTCAAATTTATAGATCCTCTATATTCATGTACAGCCTGTTAAGGTATATTTGCTCAGACAGAGTCCTGTTACTCATCTCTTAATTCCCATTACGCACATGGTTTTCTGCGTGAAAAAAGTGTATATGGATGCACAGATAGACAATGACGACAATGGATTAGTGGTATACAAACGAGGAATCTTACCCTGGTATCGAGTTGATTGGTGTTTTACACCAGGGTGCTCATTTCAATTCTAGTACAAGATGTGCCACTCAAAAATTATACTATCGATCCAGTGATGATGCCCATTCAGATGTTGTATTCTGATTTAATTCAATCTTGTTACAGTCAATGATGTATACGACAGGTTCAAGGTGTCTTTCACTACGACTGAATTCGCTAATAAAATTGACACGCCATAAATTTAGTTTATAATGATAAGTAATTTTGAGGGCAACTTTATTCAGCAATAACACTTTGTACAAAACCTAAGACGTCTTACGTGTCTATCAGTATTCTTAGGTCTTCAAACTACATTGTTGCTGTTCTCAACGGAAACTATGCTTGTGGTGTTAAAAATTTCCAGTGTATTGATCTAAAGTGTAGACTTGTTGCATGTTCTATATTTTTTGTAATGAGAATGCTCCTGTTCTTACCACAGCTACGCACTAACGTGCATTACTCACTAATGTTCTAAAACTGTTTTGGATCGAGTTTTCCGTTAGAAACGCCCAGTTGTAACAGTTTTTGAATAGTCGCATGATAATAATAATAATAATAATAATAATAATAATAATAATAATAATAATAATAATAATAATAATAATAATAATAATAATAATAATAATAATAATAATAATAATAATAATAATAATCCTGTGGCACTCTGATTATTTGCTGCTGTCCTGTCTCATAACTGACACAGGTGGCCGAAAAAAAAACTTTCCCTCTCACCCTATCCCCGCCTCTAAGGCTCAGACAGTTCCCATGCATGTCCTCTGCACACAGTCATGGGAGCCCTGATATGGGCTACCACCTTCCCCTTTCCATCCCAACACCTGTTATTCTCATTAATTATGTTCTCTTCTAATTCTAACATTCTATTTCTTTTCTCCCAGCACCCTACCAGGAAGTGCTGCACAGTTCTGACCCCTTTTTTCCACCTGGTAAACCCCCTGTCAAATCTAAAATCTATGCCACTTGCTCTTCTCCTCCCAAGCGCAGCACTTCCTTTGAGCCCTTACAGTTATTATCCTCATTCTGCCATTCCCTTAACACATTTGCCCTCATTCCTCCATATGCATCACACCATACCAACCAATGGTCTACCGTCTCCTCTGCCTCCTGGGAACAAACTCTACTCTTACCATTTTGCTACCTGCAGTCCATTTCTGTCTTCTCTTTTATCAATTGATAACTCCCGCCCTACTCTGGATCAAAAGTTTGGATCCCTTCCCTCCATCCCAGCATGTACTTTTCTATGGCTTCTCTGAAACATTGTATGCATTTAGCGTACTTTTTTTCCTTCACTCCTTATCTCCAGTCTTTCTTCCATCCTTCTGTCATTACCTTCCTTATATGTTTTGCAGTCCTCAACCTCATCAAAACCTTTCAATTCATACCTTTCTGCTCGTGGCGGTGCACCCAGAATCCATTTTCTCTTTTAATTCTGTGCTTTCTCCATACCCTGGATATCTTCTGCATTTACTGCGATAAATCTAAACCACATAGTATTCCTGGTATTGCTTCTTTATATCCCAAAGCACTCGGGTTGCGAATGTCCGACTAGAACTATTTGTAGCTGTAGCTTTTATCATTCCATTTGTACGGTTCATCTTCTGCTTTATCTTTTCCATATGGTACCTGAACATACCTTTACTTGTTGCTTTTATCTTTACTCCAAGATACTCATATTCATCTACATCTCCAGTTTCAATCAGATACTCGCTACCCGATGGGATTTAGAATTTCCCAAGTCTCCATTTTCTGTTGCCATCTGGTTTCTTTCCTAGTGTCATAGCTTGGCTGAACTCTAACCTCCATTTATTCTCATATTCCCCTACACTGTTTAACACATCCTGTAATTCCTTTTAAGACTGTGCCATGAGCACAATGTCATCTGCAAAGAATAATCCGAGATTTTTTTGTGTCTATCTGTTATTCCCTTATAATATAAACTGAAATTGTCACCCAGTTGTGGTCACTGCCTATATCCAGTCTACCCTCTTCACCAACTTCACATGTTGGCATTATTCGAAACATCTCACTATCTACTGAGATATCTGTCTGCCACCTGAGGCCCATGCCCACTTCCCTCTGCACTGCGTGTCCCTGTTCACTATTCTCAGCCGACATTCCCCAGTGAAGTTCAATAGCCTGCTTCCATTCCTATAAATTTCCCTTTCTCCTCCGTCTATTCCATCTACTCCATTCACCATGCGCCCATTGAAATCCCCAGCAATCATAACTTTATACCTTTGCTGCTGGATATCACTAGTCGTCATTCTTATTCTATCATATATTTGGTTGTTACAATCATTCGGTAGACCCTCGCGTCCCACATGCGCATGCATTGCGTGTTCTGTGTTAAAAGGATTGCTGTGTGATGCAAACAAAAGCACTATATTATGGTACTTTCTGTATGCACTGGTATCAAGTTTGTTAGTTATTTAATGAATTTATAGTTTTAATCAGCTTATAAGTGCATTTTGACTAGATTTTAGACAGAAATATGGCCGACAAAATTTTGATAGTGGTAAAGTACTGTGCCCTCTGTATTGGAAAATTGATGAACTCAGAGCCCAGAACTCAGTACTGAAATCTAGGAATATTGGTTATTCAGGTATAATTTAATGTACTTGGAATATCCATCCATTGAATGTGTATGCACTTTATCCAAAACACAAGGAGGTGTTCTTCAAAAGAGTGGGAATATGGTATCGGATACAATTGCTGGTTTTATTTAATTTTGAGACAGGAAGCTATGGAATATGTCTGTTTCTTGTTTTGTAAGGATCAGTTATTCTTAAAATATTCAGGTATCCGCAACGAAATTTCAGGGCTTTGAGTTGACATATATATATATATATATATATATATATATATATATATATATATATATATATATATATATATATATATATATATATATATATATATATATATATATATATATCTTTCAATTTTAAAAGGTTTTAGTGATTTAAACAATGGGTCAGTATGGACATTATATCTTTCATGACAAACAAGCAGTATTGCTGATTTTTGAAGTTTGGAAATACGAACCCAGGAATACGCGCATGCTAAAATTGAATAATTAAGATAAGACAAAAACAAAGATCCGTATATAAGTGGTAATGTCTTCATTGGCAAAAAATTATGAATTCTTTCAAACATGCCCATTTATCTGGAGAGCTTGGTAGCGACCTTATTGACATATGTATTTCAATTTAGAGTTTCATGAACAAATAATCCAAGAAAATTGAATTCAGTATCTCGTGATATTGAAATAGTATTTAATTTTTCAAGTAACATTGGAATGAATCTACGTTGTGGTAAATGAAACACCATGAATATCGTTTTGATGATATTTAGAGACATTTTTTTTTACTGAAAGTCAATAATGTATCTTTGTCAGCTTTTCGTTAATTTTATCTGATATATCATGTGTCTCTAAATTAATACTTGAATTGAAAGAACACAGGGGTGTTACTAGGGTGTATCGTCAGCATAAAGAATGGAGTCAAATTTTGGACATGCACGGTAAATATCATTAGTATAAATTATAAGTAGCAAAAGTCCCAGAATTGAACCTTGTGGGACTCCAGTTTTAAGGGGAAGTGAACTTAATACTGTATCACAAAAGGAAACATATTGCTGTCCATTTGTAAGATAACTATGGAACCACTTTAAAAAAAGAATGGCAAATACCATACTATTTCAATTTATGTAATAGAATATTATGGTGTAATGTATCGAATGCCTTAGAGGGGTCTAAATATACACTGATTGGCAATTTGCCTGAATCCATATATGCAGAAATCCTGTCAACAAATTCATGACCAGCTGTCTCCGTAGAATGAAACGACTTAAAACCATGTTGACTTTTGTAAAACAATTCTCTTGAAATACAACATTAATATTTTTGTTTATACACAACTTGAAAAAATGCTAATACTGGAGGAATTGATATAGGGCAATAATTATCTATGAGAGTATTGTCACTTTTTTTAGATACAGGTATGACCTTTGCTACTTTCAATTTATCAGGAAATATTCCTGATTTCAGTGATTGATTAATGATCGTAAAATGGGGTGTCAGGAGACATGGGATTATGCCTTTTATGAGTTTCATTGATAACTTGTCTAAGCCAGCAATATTTTTGGTTTAAAATTTTGTAGAATCAATTCATCATCACGAGTATTAACAGGTGTGAAGGAAAATGTCTGCGTGATGTGATCTGTTAAGTATGATGAGAAGTTTGGCAAGTTAGAATTAGAATGTATTTCCGAAGCCAATTTAGGCCTATATTTGAGAAAAACTGATTGAAATGGTGAGCTATTTCGTTCTTGTTGGACCCCTTTATTTTCATCAATCAGGAAAAACAGAGGGAAATTTATTTTCATTCAAGTTAAGTCCCTATTTTATGGGGTCCCAAGTTTTTCTTATATTATTTTTGAATCTAGCAAACTGGGAAAAATAATGGTCTTTTTTTCAAATCATTTGTAGTCTGTTTTAATATGTGTATCAATGTGTACCAAAATCAACATTATCTGGGGTTCAGGTTTTTTACTTTTTTACATATCAAGATATTTGATTGATGTTAGTATGCCATTTGTTACCCATGGTGAACGTTTGTGTTTATATGTTTACTTTAACGATTGTGACTAGCAAATACTTCTCCCTTTCATTAGAAAGAATATCCTCCAATATATTTTAATTATTGCTGGGATCTAGACTAAGGTCAGAATTAAGTTTAGATGAAATATCAGTACTATTTATTTCATTGTAGAATTTCTCTCCAGATGTACTATCTTTAGTCATTACCTTGACATACTTTTGTGATATGTTAAGCTGTGATTTCTGGATAAGGCAGGAAAATGGAGGGAAATGGTCACACAATCCAGTAAAATAACTCTTGAACAACATGATTGGTCAGTATATGAAGCATTGCAAAAATATAATCTATTAGTGTTGTTCGTCTCACAGAGAAACGACCTGGCAAAGTTATTTTTGGAATTAGGCCATTATTCAGCATTATGTCAAGATATTGGGCATACTTTAGTCTTGATGTATACTGAGTAAGTCAATGTTAAAATCCGCAACTAAAACTTTATAATAAGTTTGCCTACAGATAAGATTGGGCTTATATCGTCAATAAATAACTATTCCATCGTTGCGGTCCCTTGAAGGTCGATAAATATTACAGAGAGTTACGTTTTTGTCAATCCAATCCCACAAATGTCGAAGAATTGACTTTCCCAGACATTAGTAGCAGAATAAAAATCACGCATATTATACTGAAACTTGTTATGTAAGTTGATAATGAGACCGCCATGAGAACTACGAGTTGGACTCAAAATAATCTGTTTACAATTGTCAATTTCAAAAAGTGACTTATCTGAACTGTCAATTTTCAGCTGTGTTTCTTGCAAACATATTTCACTGACAAGTAAGCGTCCCTAGCAAGTTCACCAAGCAAAAGTTTGAATTCATCAATATGACTGGGTCTGTAACTGCTACTTCAACTTCAATATGAACGAAATATGTAACAATTCCTTTTGTCTCTTGCAGATAGATATTCCGTCTCATAAGGAGCTTATTGAAATGGCATATAAACGTGGATTCAGGAGTAATACGGATGTGGAAAAGCGAAACGGTCAATCCCCTCTACACACCGAGTACCATTACGGGAGGTATGAAAAAAAGGCCCTTTTTGGCCCCTTGCTTCATGTGCCGGGGGGCTACGGTAAGCGTCAGTTAGTTGAGTCACAACGTGCAAAAACACTTACTGAAGGCTCTTTATTACATTATCCAAGTGTCTACAGAAAAAGACAACCTGAGCATGGTGAGCCAGATGCTGCCAAGAAAGATGCAGGAAAACGAAATTTTATGTCGCTATTTGAAAACAGAGCTGGACCGGGTCCCCTGCTTCATATGCCACGTTCATATGGAAAGCGCGACTCTAAGCCTGAGGAATTGAGAGAGGTGGATAAACGGGGTACCGTTGAACCCTTCTATCGTCATATAGGCCTATCTGGAAGTCTTGGCAAACGGCAAGGCCCTCTTCTTCACGCACCTAGTGGGTTTGGGAAGCGCCAGTTTCTTTTCGACATGGCTACAAGGTCTGGTCCCATTCTTCATTTGCCTGCTGGATATGGAAAACGCACGTACGATGAGTGGTCTTCAGCAGAGCTTGAAAAGCGAGAGGCCACAGGGCTTCTCTTTAATAGTGTAGATCGTTATGGGAAACGTGGGGGCCCTCTCTTACATACACTTACGCAGTTTGGCAAGCGTGAGGGCACTCTGTTGCATAAACTTGGAGGATTTGGCAAGCGTGAGGGCCCTGTCTTGCATACACTCGGAGGGTTTGGAAAGCGTGAGGGCCCTCTCTTGCATACACTCGGAGGGTTTGGAAAGCGTGAGGGCCCTCTCTTGCATACACTCGGAGGGTTTGGAAAGCGTGAGGGCCCTCTCTTGCATACACTTGGGGGATTTGGTAAGCGTGCAGGCCCTAATTTACACTTCAATGGGGGCCTTCGCAAGCGAAGAAGTTCACTTGATCACACGGATAGCGGCCTTGACAAGCGCGGTGGTCCTCTCTTGCATGCGCTGGGAGGAATGGGTAAACGTGAAGACTCCGTATTACATAATCAAGGAAAGCGGGACAGTCCTCTGTTACATACTTATAATGATAGTTACAAAAAGCGACAAAAGCCCCTGTTGCATGATCTGGATGGCCATGGTAAACGTGAGGATGCGTTCTTGTCTGACAGGAACATTGGTGGTGAGAGAGGCCCATTATTGCACAACATGATAGGGAAACGACAAGATGGTGCACCATTGTTACACATGGGAAATATTGGAAAACGCCAATATGGACCTTTGTTACATACACTTGGTGGACGCATAGGCAAGAGACACAAAGACCATGACATTCCACTTTCACAAAACCTGTACACAAAGCGCTCAAAACCGCTTCCACACAGGTCCTGGCTGACAAAAAAGCAAAAAGAAAGTTCATGGCAAGATTCGGATGACGCCAGGTCTATGCAACCCAGAAAACGTCCGGAAAAGGCCAAATATGAAATACTTACATTAAAGTAAGGTGGTTTTTAATTCCGTCCTTTCAAGTCGTTTATTGGAAATAATATGAGTCACAGAAAGCATAAATTAGTTGAAGTGAAAGAAAATATGTTGACCGAATAAATAATAGTTTATTTGAATTTGTTAAAAGCAGAAAGACATTGTATCAAACTGGTAATAAGTTTCAAAAAAACAAACAGAAAAGCACACCATGCCTGTATTACACTATTGTAGCCTATTTTGCATCTCTGAGTTACCTACTTCTAACTTTTTTCTAATTTAAAGAGAACATATTGTCAAAATTGAAAGTGGCCATGAGATATTAGGAATTCATTTTATATTTCACCGGGCTATCTTTTGGGAGTTTTTGTGTCTGCAGCCACTTAAAAATGATCTTGATACCACTATATATGTAAATTTCAGCCAACATTATCCAATGGGCTGTGTCATCTTTTTTTTTCATTTTCTTGTACATAAGCGTAACCCAGGTGTAAAAATAGAAAAGGTATCTGCGATTGCTTTATTAATTGACCATCTGACGCGGGTGAAATAAACGAGACACAATCACCATCTTACGATCACTAGATGTTTTTAGGAATGATATACATGACTAGGCTAAAATATTTCGAAGCCGCAACGCTAAACCTGTTACATTATCGTGATAAATAATATGCTGAAACTGTATCAAAAGTTCTGGCGGTACTGGATATTTGGACCAACAAATGTAAAAGCTGTGTTGGTCAGGATGAGCTTAAGCCGGACATTTCTATTGACAACCGTATTTCCTTTTTCTTGTTGGTCACTTGAACCGCTTTGTGAGCATGTAGCCTGGGCATGTCTTGCAAATCGCTATTTTTCGTACAGTCTGCACACTTTAACACTGTTTTTACCATGTCTCGACAAAACGACTAAAGCAGATGCATTTTGTACTAAGTTGACTGTTAATAAAGATGCACTTCGGGTAGATTTCTTACAATCAGTGCATGTGGCTCATTGTCATTTCCCTTTGGTGACGTCATTTTGTACTCTCACTTTCTACATTGATTTGTCTTTTAACTTTGCGTTCTAATATTTCGACATAATCTGCACTGTTTTTTCTCATGTAACTTGTTTTAAGGCAAATTATAACGAAACCCAAAGCTGCTTCAAAGTTTTTATTTTACATTTCCTGGTGTTTGAATGCTGTCGTCTCTGAACAGTTTAGCCAAGCACTTCTTTTTCAGCCGCCAGTAAGAGGAGCGAGTGACCTTGAAAGGGTGCCTGCTAAACAGACGGGCTAAAAATAAAAGTCCAGTCAATTAATTATTTACTATGTCAGATTACATTGTATGACAACAATTGATTTTTTCGGTGAGGGTGGGTGGGATATAGTAAGACTTTTTGCTTACTGCCTTGAACAAATTGTCTCTTACGAAAAAAAGGCATTGTCGTTAAGTGGTCCCGCTACTTAGCGGCTAGTTATCTGCTAGTTATCCGCTAAGTAGCGGTTGCTTAACATTTTACCATGCAAATGACTTTCCGGCTAAGTAGCCGGGAAAAAATCTGATTGGTGAGCAGTCAAGTCACAATGAGAGGCTACTGGTTCATTTTAAGTTGTGGCTAAGCTGTCGCTAGGTGCTCCTATTGGTAGGTTTTCTGCCAGGCAAGGAAAAAATCCCATTTGCTGGTCTTCCACTAAGCTGCCGCTAGATGTTCCCACTGGCTTGTCTGCTGCTAAGTAGCCGCTAGTTTGCAGATAAGCTGTCACTAAGTAATAATCCATTAGCTGGCCTTTGTACTCACCAACAAGCTAGAACTATTTGACTGCCTATTATCTTGCATTATTATGGTTATTTAATTTTACATATTTCCCACAAAATGTTTTTATAAAATCTATGTTGTTACTGATTGACTTAAGAGTGAGTAAGATGGAGGGTAATGATTTCATTTCAAATTCTGATTTAATTTACATTTTGACTTAAAATTCTGCACTTAACTAATGCCCTTTAAAGATATTTAACAATTATTTGGCCAAAATATAAAAAAAATAATAACTGTTAAATCTAAATTGATACTTTCTGATGAATTCTGAATGAAAATTTTAAATTTTGAATACATGTTATTGGAATACAGCTTGCATTGTAAATGTTTGTTAATCTTAACATATATAGTGTAAATGTTTGCTAACGCTGGAGAACTACAAAGTCCTTCTTGTTAATTTGCCGCTAGGTCAGTCAGAAACAAAGTTCTTCTTGCTAAGCTGTCGTTAGGTCCATCAGAAACAAAGTTCCTCTGGCAAAGCTGCTGCTAGGTCCATCAGAAACAAAGTCCTTGCCGCAAAGCTGCTGCTTGCTTGGTCAGAAACAAAGTCCATGCCGCGAAGCCGGCGCTATGTTGCTCAAAAACAAAGTTCTTGCTACTAACCTACCACTAAGGCGGGCAGCAACAAAATCCTTTTGCTAAGCAGTCGCCAGGTAGCGGCATTGTAGCGGTTAGCTGCTAAGCAGTCGCTAATGAGCGCCTACTTAGCAGCAGCTTAGTGGCTAGCCGATCAGTCATTTTTAGTTTTGCTGCTAATTTTTTATTTGCGCCTAACTAGCCGCTAACCGGGGCTGGTTAGCCGCAAAGTAAACATTTTGTATGGGATGTCGGCTCCTATGGCCTACAGAAATAACACTATCAGTGCTAAGTTATAGACTGACTCAACTGCTTTCCTTGGCCTGCTTTATGCGCACGCGCCGAAAGCACACTGAAACTGCTGACTTGGATAATTAGTACCATTTATGGTACCAGGATGCTGGTACTGGAATGAAAGGTAATTTCACATAAGATTTTACATCTAGGGTCAATATAACAATTCAGACTTGAAAAGTGAAAAAATTCAGGAAAAGAAATGCTTTCTGTAAAGCCAAAATGATGCCACAGTACGGAGGATCATTTTTGGATCAATTGTCAACAGGGGACAATGTCGTTGGGATATTGGGATATATGATAGGATCAAGGCGATAAGTGCTCGACACATATTTTGCCGCATGTTTTTATACATGACAGAGATACTTTATGACAGACAACAAGTTTGTTTTTCATTTCTGAATGCCTTGTGTCGAGTGATTTTGCAACCGCTAGCCACCACTTCAGTTTTTTTTAGTCAGCCCATGTATAATTCAAAATTATGGCTGGAATCACTTATTAACTTATCACTCGGCAATGTATGGAATGCCGAGAATGTCAAAGTCGAGTAGATCTGCATTCAGTGCTGTCCAGCTGAAAATCTTTGTAGCAAAGTTTTCTTCACTTGTAGCAAATTTTCCACTTCTTTACATGACAAACAATTATTTTTGAGAAAATCTGTAGCAATTTTGAAGAGCTTTGTAGCAAAATTTTGCTACAATGCTCCAGTTGGACAGCCCTGGCATTTTGTCATACTAAACAATTGTCCTTCTGAAAAACGAATCACTATGAATCACCATATGAGCAATTTACGTATGCTTGATGCATTGAGCTCTCTTTGGGTGACTGGCTAATTTCTCCCTGTTTCAGTCAAGGAGGGGTACTGTTAAAATGCCCCTGCATTGATCTTTTCTTTACCCATACTTTTTCCTAAAATCAAGGTCATAGGGTATGGAACCAAATTTGTTGAAAAACCATAGAATAATTTACGAGGTAGCATTATAATCTAAAAGATAAAAACGTGAAATTTAACGCGAATAAGAACAATGATATTAGATTAGGTATATATATATATATATATATATATATATATATATATATATATATATATATAGTGGAATTATAAAGATATCCTATACTAAAAGGCAGAGAAACAAAGAGTAACTCAAATACCCCTCATCCTACCTTGAAAAAAATAAAACACACATATCATACAGGTGGAAACTGTACACAGTTTTGGACGGAATGTACTCAATCAACACCTTTATAATAATATTAGAGGATTACAATGGCTTAGCCATGGATTTCATATGTACTTTAGCACCAAACTGTCCAAACATGTATATACCGAATAAGACATTCTGATCAGGTGCCCGTGTTTGGAGTGTCATTAATATTTAAGTTCTTTCTTGTTTCAAAACAGTCAGAAATATACTTTGCTACATTTTTAATACACTCCCCTTCAGCGTTCAGCAAATAAAAAGTTTGACCCGGGAGTGACAAATTAGCAAAATTCACACACCCCTCTGTCACCGTTTTAATCATAGTTTTTCTCTGCTGTTCAAACCTTTTGCATCTTAACAGAAAATGTTCGTCATCCTCCACCTCGCCAACATTACACAATTTACATATCCTCAGGCTCCTGTCAATTCTGTGCGCTCCGTATCGACGAGTCTCGATTCTGAGTGGGTGTGCGCTGACTCTTAGTCTACAAAGTGCTTTCGTATGATTGGCATTATCTGCTATATTGCAATAATTTTCAACTCCATGTCCGGACTTGAGTTTTATATACAAACTTAGTTTACCTTGATTGAGATTATTCAGACATTTCCAGAAATACCCTTTATACAAATTCAACATATTGTACCTTGTTCCTTGTATATCTGTTACACTGCTCTTACAAATTGTGCTAATGCTCTGAAACCAAAGAGCCCAGCTTTTTTTTTTTTTTTTTTTAATTAGTTACACTTGTTTCATACATCTTATATGTTTGAGACATGATATGAGGGGGGGGGGGACTACTGATATGTTCATCATCAAAGGTCTTATACCTGGAGTTGTATCTAAGAAGCTTTTTTACCGTGTGCAGTAATAGGGGTATGTACATAGCTAAGTATGATACAACTATAGGCCGAATTCATGTCTCAAGTCGTAATGTATATATATATATGAACTTTATTGGCTGAACCATGTATATAACAAACAATGGCATTTTGCCAAAACAATACAATATGACACTACAAAAACACAAGTATATGAAAAATTAACACAAAAACAGTAAGGTATGCTGAAGCATGTATAGAACAATGTTGCAATGGCAGGGCAAATTTACACAAGGGGGGGGGGGGGTAAAACGTAAAGTAAAGTTAGAGACGTCCATTAATTTCTGTGCATTCTTTTATGTATATGGCAAATCTGGATATCAGTTCTGTATCATTAAGGCTCATGATGAATGTAAATACGCTTTCCTCGTCAAGGCTATCTAAATTGAAAATTTGTGTAATGTGGTCGAAAAATTTCTTTCTTGGTTGGTCGAATTTAAAACACACCAAAACATGGTGCCTTTCGTTTTCAATTTCTTTACAGGTATCACAAAGTCTTTGCGTAGCGGGAATTTTGTTGGGCCTTTTATGTCGACCAGTTTCAATACATAAATTATGAGCGCTTATGCGGAGTCGAGTGATATTTTTACGTATTTTGAAATCTTTTACGTGGTAAAGATACGTTGCTGTATTTAAATTCGATTTGAGAAGAGAATAAGTTCGTAATTTTTTATCTTCACCACTTTGTGAATTTAGATCTTCCTTCCATTGTGTATGAAATTTGTTTTTTTATCGCCAACTTGAATAATTTAGAGGGATATATACCCGTATTGTTTCCTTTGTTGTGCCAAATATCTTCTAGATTTAAACTTTAAAATGTATGTCTGATTGTACTGGCCCATTGAGAGTAATGTAAACGTGATAAACTTTATGATGAATGAGGAGCGAGTGACTCTTAGGGTGCCTGCTATACAGACGAGGCGACGAGTTTTTATCTGCACTCTTGCATGAAGTGGATAATATGTGGACCAGGCATGTTCAAAGGTTGAAAAGGAATGAGACTGGTAATTTTATTCTAAAGAATATATAAAATCGTCAGTTTCAGTTAAAGTTTTAAGATTGTTCCAGACGCCAATTTTATTGGAAAAAAAATGACATTTTGAAAATGATTTCATTGGCTCTGTGTAACACCAGCTACCTTGTGCTTCTGGTATATTCCTACTTATATCTGAAACAAAATCAATCGTAACAGAAATATATTTGGAAAAACTTCGGGCAGCAGACAGGGAAACCTTCCTTTTCTTTTCTTTTCTTTTCTTTTCTTTTCTTTCTTTTTTTTTATCACCTTTAAACGTTTTAGTGTGTTTTAGCCAGTACTATACCCTGCTGCGACCGTCCTGTACTTCCAAGAACGTTACTGTCTAAATGTCAGAAGCATCATTAAATGTGTCGTCACATTTCCCGTTATAAATTCAAAATAAATTTAGTGAAAATTAGGTATCTTGTAGTTTCCAATCCTTCGACACAGCCGAATCCCAATAAACTTGTTACTGCTTTCTGTCAAGTTTCTTCTCGTGTGTCAGGAAAATGTGAACACGCGAACAAGTTGTCCATATTATCGTTGTATAATTGTCGATTTAATTAGTTACATTAATGTCATTTTAAGATGACTTTTGTCATGTATTTCCTGCCATCGGTTATGCATACTGATAATATTTACAAAATGAACATACGGAGCATTCAGATTTTGTTGTGGGGGGGGGGGGAGGGGAGGGTATAGTGTAACCCATCCAGTGTAAATCCTGACATTTTGCTATGATTCTTATGACTTACTACTCCAGTAACAACCTTGGTCACCACATACTGAACATTTCAAGGGGATCCTTATTAGATTGTGTGCATCCATCCCAGACCACACGGGCATATTACAAAGATGGTCTGACGAGCGGGGAAAAAAAGAAAGAAAGAAACTTTGAGGCATGTCTATTTAGTTTACACTGTAAATATTTCAAAAAACCAAACAAGCTGTTTCATTAAGCTGCCAAATATATATAGTTTGTGTGTGGAGACGAAGACAGATTGTTAGGATATGTAACACCACGTTTTTTGATATTATCAATAATCTCTTGTTCGGATGCTAAAACTATCAGACCCCCCCCCCCCCCCTTCAGCAATATGTGTCCAGTTTGGCTTCATATGGCAAGGGGGGGGGGACCCTCCTTGATAGGGCACACATAGCTGAAGGGAGCATTTTTTTTTCACCTCACCACACTTGTTACTAAGTGAAAGTGTTTGACACCAGGTAAGATTACATGGCACTAGCCACTGGCTTAACCAATCTTATACTGGCGCTAGATTTTGGGATAAAGTGATCGTGCTTTTAACTGGATTATCTATTGGGTGGTGTAAACAGCAAAAAAGTCTCATTTCAGATTTTACAACATCTTTAATATGAACATCAATGACAAACATAAAGGAGCCTAGTGGTGAACCATGCTGGTCACCTGCCTTCTCCATTTTTATCAGTTAAACATGGGTGGTACACTTTGTCAAAACTTCCGTAATACGGCCGCAGACTATGCATAATTCTTTTTTTTTTTTTTAGTCATTAACTCCATAGCTTTGGAAAACTCGTAGTGCAGAAGCGCTAACTGCTTGATGGTTCCCAACTGGGATGGAACCGGATCGTTTTTCTGGTGAGGTGTGATTGTCCCTTAGAATGTTAAAGATGTGTTTGGTAACAGCACATTGAGAGTCAATGATGCTCAATGATGCTCAAAAGGGATAAAGCCCTTTAACTTCTGAGGTGTTCGAATGTTCGGAATCGGGATACATTATCTTTCGTCCATTCTGATGAGAGAGAGAGAGAGAGAGAGAGAGAGAGAGAGAGAGAGAGAGAGAGAGAGAGATGCAGCCTCTTTCAACAACAGGGGACTAAACTGATGTTGGCCACAAACCTTATATTCAGAGCCTTAAGTAGGCCTACATAAAAAACAGCCGCTTTTTCAATCGATTTGATGTGTATTTCAAACAACGTGCACAGTGCAACTACCGAAGGACAAGTCCCACGAGACCTCAGCGGGGCATCATTGCCAATACAAACAGACACACTGTTTCTTTAACTGGGGATGCGTTAATGGATATATACTGTTCCAACCAAGTAGGCCTGTATGGGAGCATACACTATCTGAGGACTGGGCTGTCAGAGCAGTGCACTTGGAAAAAAAGAGTGTTTTGTAAAAAAAAAGCATTCACAGATTAATATGTTAAGTTGGGCCAATTCAAATTTAAAATTCTCAGTATCTGCAAAACTATAACAGACAAAGATACCATTCTGACTTCGACATATATTTTACTGATCATGGCACATTTATAAAATATTGAAGAAAAATTGTGGCATTTTTATTTATGCCGCGTAGGCTTGTTTTTCTCTTTGTTTCGTTTTTTTTTTTTTTTCACTCTTCACCTGAAGTGTGTGTGTGTGTGTGTTTTTTTTACGGAAAACTATAAAGGCTGTCTTAAAGCTTCCACCATTATAGGAGTGTGGTTAATCTGATAGATGGTACAAAATCAACTAGTACTGTATAAAAGTTATCATTGTTGTGTTTTATTTGTGCCGCGCAACCATCATGCACCACAAAAAATGTTGGAGACAAAGCGTATTGAAGTGAACAGAAGTAGGCCTACACAAAACTACCATAATTACAGTAAGGATCCAGTGTATATGAACAGGTTGAAAATCTATACCGCATAATTTGGTTCAAAATTGGCGGCAGAACCAACAAGGAACAGCAAAGGAAGCGAACATTAACTTATCTAATTATCGTGAAAAAATGCATTTGTTTGTAGTCTTACTTTAGTTCCTGGGGCTTTGTTTGTTTGTTTAAGCTGCAACCTATACATCATACCTTTCTCCTTCATCAGAAACACACACACACACACACACACACACACACACACACACACACACACACAGACACACACACACACACACACACACACACACACACACACACACAAACACAGAATGCTGGGCTAGCGTCTGTGCAGGAAGAGCTGCAGCCCAACTGAAGCCAGTGAAGGGGCGGGGGGCGATCCGATCGCAAATCACGGAAACAAAAATTAAGCTTTCACAGTTTACGGTTAAAGGCACTATTTCACGCTTCACGTACCAAAAAAAATCTTAATTTCAGTTACAGGTACTTGATGACTGCCCTATAGCTAGTTTTGTCCATTTCTGGTGATTTCAATGGGTAGGTTCACAAGATGATCTAGTACAAAGACACCAATCACACTGCAGTTGCAGTGTGAGCACGTGTTCTCGAGTATGTATCACGCATGCCAGTTTGGAAGCCAGTGCAGTCAACGTTATATTTATGTCATGAAAATATGGAATGGCTTGGAAAATTAAACAGAAAAAAGCACACACACACACACACACACACACACACACACACACACACACACACACACACACACACACACACACACACAGACGCATCCAGACTCCTCACGTGCTAAAAAAAGTGAACGTTGACGCCAAGAAATTTCGATATGGGTAAATTTGTTTTTTAATACAATGAAAGTTCATGTTTATGACATCACATAGGCCTATAATTGTAGAAATTCATTTCCATAATTATGAAGACTGTAAAAAATTATCATGACGATATACAGAAAAATTCAGGTATACAATGAAAGGCAGCAGGTTGATTTTCCGATTGATAGATAAAATTGTGAATGCAACGATTTCATAAAAATGTATACAGAAAAAGTAAAGTTGGAATACAATATTAGGCGTCGATGGGTATTACACCGTTAGTGCAGTATGCGTGCGCTATGTAAACAAACCTTTCCAAATTCTGAAATGCGTATTTTACAAGTAAGCGCTTGCTGTGCTCAATTTGTCAATAAAATGGCGGCGAGGGAAGGTTAAATTTGCCGATTGGAATGGGTATTCCCGTATTTATTCAGAAATTACAACAAGAAGATCGTTGATTACATTGTCGGTAGGTGCCCGGATGGCTCAAACTTAACAAGGAGGAACATTGTGATTGCTACTGCGGTAGTTCTTGAATTACGCTTCAAAAGGCGTGTCCACGGTGAACTCCGAAAAGACTATAGGAGCGCACACGAAAAAGTGGGCGGGGTTGAGCAAGTACGAAAGTAGGGCGTGCACGCAACCGTTCTGCACAGGCGCATGTATCGGCACTTTATCCCATGTAGGCCTATGTGTGGTCCACAGTAACCATCGACGGGCCGTTCTGCACCATGTAGAATTTATTGGGTGTAGTTCTATTATTAAATACTACACGTTTCAGAACGGCCTGCCTATGGTTTCTCTGGACTACACATACATGGGATTAAAAAATAGCTGTTCTAAGACAAGAAAAGACAAAAAAAAAAAAAAAAAAAAAGGTACAAATAAATCTTGTCAGTTTGTTGTACTGTATCGTAGGCAACTTTCATTACCATAAACCGTGTTGTATTCCAGAAGGCGGTGTGTGTTCCGGATGACATTTTTTTGTAATAAGTTATCTGGCTGGAAGCCACCGTATGCCAGCTTATGAATTCACACGCGTATGAACATGATGTCAATTCCTATTCGTCTTTTCAATGTTCAGAAATAAAAGGAACGTTAATATGTACGGACTGTGCATTTGTTTTATAGTTTGGAATTTTGCCATCAGTATGCCGTTATCACGTATCTGATTGTCACCGTTACCTAACGGCAGGTTCAAACATTTTGGCGGGAAATTAATGTACAAGATTAAAGAAAATCTACAGGACTCATTTCAGCCAGGTATGTGTTTTTTGTTTCTGTGTAAACAATTTACAATTTGGTTGAACCAGCAAGATCAAATATCAACTTTATACATACATACATACATACATACATACATACATACATACATACATACATACATACATACATACATACATACATACATAATATATACATACATATATATATATGTGTGTGTGTGTGTGTATATATAATTTTTATTTTCAATTGGTTGTTTGTGAAACAATATACTTAAAGGTTTACTATTTAAGCGTATTGACATTTATGATCATGATCTTATATAAGTTTTTGCATGGCGAAATGTAGAAATCTTGGTACATTCGGGGGGGGGGGGGTTATATATATCTCGACAAAATTTTATAAATCATATTGATTCCTGTATCGATAACGTTCACATCTGTGGAAATAAATCTAAAATAATCTAGGCTATATGCATTCAGTCTCCTTTTGTCCTGTTTTCGAAGAAGAAAATAGCAAGTTGGCCTATGTTCTGATTTTCTCCAAAAAAATGGATAACTTCATTTTTAACTCCAATATCTCCTACAAGAGTCAACTGATTAAAAATTCCGCTGAGATACTTTTACTCTCAAGAGGTTGCTAATCAGGTCAGTATTATTTGAAAAGAATGCGACGTTGAGAACCCGAAATAAATGTACATGAAGCTGCTCAGGTTTTTTTAAGGTCCCCAATTCTGTATTATAAAAATGGGAAGCTCAGCACGATCCATTGACCTCCAAATTAAATTCGAAACGTTTTCAATTGCTACTGCTTGTATTCGTAGTAGAAATTTTGCGACATGACAGAAAGCATCTTTTTACCTGTGTAACAAGATGTAAAAAAAAATTTAAATGCAAAGTGGGTTGACATTTGTTTAATCCTTTTTTTTTTTTTTTTTTGTCTTTACAATGAAAACTCATAAGATAACACTGCGAGGCAGATTGCTATGCCTCTTCCTAAGAAATCAAATACGTCCTTAATGCAGGTGTAATTTCAGTGATTCTCGCTTTGCTCAACATTACCGCGTGACACTACGTCAACATGTCTTCAGATTTTTCCTGGCAACGATAATTCATGATCATCGTTTTGGGTCACATGAGAACATTTTCGTGGCACTAGCAGGCTCATTGATCCCTGACGTTTTATGGTTAGCTGGTTAGTTTGCAAGACACATCACAACGACCGATCCACTGGCAGTGGGTGGTCGCTATTAACGCGCCCTTGCTGTAACGTCTCCTGTTAGACGTTGAATTCCAAACCCCAAACGAGTGCTCTTGCATGGGGGGAAATCAAACCCCCCTCTGCGATGTACAAAAAAAAACAAACAAAACAAAAAAAAACAAAAAAAAAAACAAACAAATAAACAAAAACAAAACAAAAACAAACAAAAAACTTTTAAATGCAACAATTTTAGTTCGTGGTTCATGGGAGGCATCTTCAGCACAAACCTATAAAGAGAAGTTGGAGTGACATCTCTATCTATGACTGCTTCGAATATATTCAACATTTTAACCTTTCAAGTGATCTAATTAGCCTATCTTAAAATTGTACAACTTTTGTTTGTGGTTCATTGGATGCGCTTGCAGCATAAACCTACAATTGGAAGTTGAAATGGCATCTCTATCTATAATAGTTTTGTATATTCAACATCTTAATTTTTTCAAGTGACCCTAATGAACATAAATTAAAATCTTACAACTTTTGTTTATGGTTCATTGAATGCACCTACAACACAAACCCATAAATCGAAATTGGAATGGCACCTCTACCTGTAATAGTTTGAAGATATTCAACATCTTAACTTTCAGGTGCCCTGATTAGCATCAATTAAAATTCCAAAACTTTTATTTGTGGTTCATTTGATGCGGTTACTGCACAAACCCATAAATTGAAGTTGAATGGCACCACTGTCTATAAATAAATTGAAAATATTCAACTTTTAAGTTTTTTGAAGTATTAATAGTTTTCTACGTGCAAACTCAAATCAATATTCATGCGCGCAAACGGTGAGCAGATTAATGATACACACTGCCATACAGTGTTCAGATATGCTGGAATTTTTATTACTCTGTCAGCTCGAATTCACGTATTGAATTGTCATGTTCGTTATTATTTGCCTATCAACTTTTATCCGATTGGGGTGGTACACATGCGGTGAAGCCTTTTCTTGGCCATCTGTACTGTATGGTGCACCCCAAGCGTCTAGCCCATGTCCATCACTCTTATAGGCACATATCAGTGATATTGTGGACGATTTGAACTGGAACGTTGCACTATTTGCCGACATTATTTTTAAATCCTGCTGTTTCTGTAAATCCCATTAACATAGATGTCAACTCAATTAACCGATGGGGCAAATTAATTTTGTGGTTTTCAATGTGTAAGCCTAGAGTCTCTGTTATCTTCTCGATAACAATTGGCAAAATAACACGTCATAAACCTATTCAATATCAGTGCATGGGCATAGCCCATCGCAATTCTGCGTATTTGTTTGTTTGTTTGTTTGTTTGTTTTTCTCTCTTTTTTGTTTTTGTTTTTTTTTTTTCTTTCTTTTTCTTTTTCTTTCTTTTTCTTTTTTGTCTCTTTTTGTTTTAGTTTCTTTTGTTTGTTTTGTTTTGTTTTGTTTTAAACAAACGGGTTTACCAAAGTGGCGCAACATACGGTGCCCTTCAGGATTTGAGAAAGACACAGTTATGTACATGACACATAGGACAAATACAAGAAAGATGAAGATTACTGAATACAGAGAAGTTATAAATATAATACCGATGTGTTGCATGTTTTTAATGGTAGAGAGATTAATATTCGACCAGCAATCAACATATTGGAACTGAAACAATATGAGTTGTGATAAAAACAGTAACATCAAAAGTGAAATCTTCTGGATTCAACATTGTATCTTTGGACAACCTCACATATTGCTTTAGTAACACTATTGGGCAGGACCTAATTACCATGAGTAAGCTAGAGCAACGACCGGATCATCAAAGGCTCCACAAGCATTAAATTTTTGGCCATAAAATTTTTTATAACCGTGTTACCTTTATTTTCAAGTCGAGGACACCCAATTATATTCCTAAGTGAGTCCTACCGCGGTACTTATCCTGAGCAAGTTTGAATTTTCATAAAAAATTTTCTTGAGGTATCGCACGGAAACCAATTTGTTACAGATCATCAACTTATTAAATCCGACAACAACGTGCTGTCACACCAAAGAATTCATGAGGCACACCAATCGTAGCATGAGTATTTGAAACTCTACTTGAAAAGAGAAGCACTTACGACAGGCTCATAATGAAGAGATGAAATGAAATGAAATGAAATGAACTTTAATTAGGTGCATCACAATTACATTTGCAATATTTTGCTATACATACAGAGACACAGTACGCGCACAAATAAAGAAAACATCAAACACAAATACTCAATACCACAGTAAAAACTTGCATCTAGACAAGTAACATAAGGCGTAAAGAATTACCAGTTAAAAAAAAACAACAACAAAAACAAAAAAACAAACTAAAATGCTCCCCTTTTGTCAAGAACGGCCGAGAAAAAAAGTCATCAAGGAAACAATTTTATCACTATCGTCTAAATTCATTATAAATTCAAATTTATCTGTCAACTAAATCAGAGAAGGGAGGAAAAATGTCGTCTAAGGTGCTTTATAAATTTTGACGTTCAGTATCGTAATTTTTGCATGTTGTTATCAAGTGTTCTCATCTTCTATTTCATTGCAATTTTCCAACAGTCTTTCTTCTGACCGGATCTTGTGGTGTCTTTTATGCCTACCAGTTTCAATCTTTAAATTATGGGCGCTTATTCTAAATCGAGTGCAATTTTTCTGTAATGAACGGTCCTTAATTTATAGTAGATATTTCTCCATTTCAAAGTTTCGCTTAAATTTTGTATAAGTTCTTAATTTTTTCTCTTCTCCGCAATTATTTTCCATAGATTTCGCCTACTGAATATTGAATCTTCGTTTTAATCTTTTGTCCAAAATTTTTTAAGGAAATTCCTCAGTCTTAGAACCGACATTCTCCCACATTCTGTAATGTTCCTTTGGTCGTCAATGCACCAATATCTCCTTCAACTGATAAATGGTTACCTATTGTCTTTGGGGTAAAAAGCATAACAAAGACGAAAAAACAAAAATAACTGTCTTCCGCTCCGGTCTGAAATATAGAATTTAATTAGATGCCATTTGAATACCACCTCTCGAACAGAAAGGAATCGGATGTGTCATCATCCAATTGCATTATCTTCCGTTTCGTGGAAACGATTCCACTAGCCTTTATTTCTTTTGGCTTGATTTAATGTGGATGTGTCAATGTACGACAAGCTGTCATCTTTTTGCGAACTTCAGAATGACGACAACGGCATAAGGCCTGAGGAGATGACCAGAGGGAGAAGCGTTTGACATACAAGTAAGTCAAATGGTCGCTGACCTATGCACGCTCCGGTAGGTAACCTATACTTCGTATAAATGCAAGGTTTCTACAGCCAGTTTTGACAAAGTAAAAACACCACAAGGTACAATAATTATGTTAAAACTTATGTGACATTTGCCGGTATATTAGGCCCTACACGGTAGGTAAATAAATAAATGAATGAATGAATGAATGAATGAATGAATGAATGAATGAATGAATGAATGAATAAATAAATATATTATAAATAAATAAATAAATAAATAAATAAATAAATAAATAAATAAATAAACGATGACTGGTATATTGTGACTGAGCCGTATCTGAATGCTTACTTCATCACATAAGTACATCTGTCAAAACAGCTAAATCTTGCATTAACTGATATTGACCGAAGATCTAATGCAGTCTACGTTAGTCAGTTTATATGGGCCTAATAGATGAACGTAACGAGCCATCAAATTGCAAACTTCGCGCCTTGTTCCTTATTCCTCTATCAAATGAACTTGTAAATAAACTCCCTTTAGTGTGACATTAAATTGATCGGATAGATTACCAAAGAGGCCGTATCAAAAGAACTTTCATGTGCGCATTTGCAATGCACATCAGTGGGCCAACAACTTACAACAATTGGGGCGGATAACATTGTTCGTTCAAATGCCTTTAATACAATGCATGATGATATGGTACATATTGTATTTGCTTCAAAGTCAGATTTAGTGGCTCTGTAACCTTGAAAAGAGGTAAAGGTCAACATAAAACACTTCACATGCGCTAACACAGGACGCGCTGCAGTACAAATTGCATAATTCTATCTTAAGTGATTCATTTCCTATATATTGTGCTCAGTTACACGAAATTTAATAATTTAGAACATAGCATTAAGGGAAACGACCAGAACCTAATTTGCCCAGCACGTTCAAGTGTTAAGTTCCGGAAACCCAGGAGGGCGTGGCTTACTGGAATGTGGGCGGGAAACATGTGTTATGGTCCCATAACACACCAGGTTCTCACTTATACTGGCAAAGTTAGATTGAATGTAAATATTGAAATGTGGGCGGGACACATGTGTTATGGTCCCATAACACACAAGGCTCCAGTGTTATGGTCTCATAACACACTAGGCTCTCACCTATACTTGCAATGTTAAAATTTAGATTGAATGCAAATATTAGATATTAAGCCGAATGGTTGTAACGGACGGACTAACAGACCGACTGTCCCTATCCACACTAGGCCTATTTCTATGCCCCCCACCCACCCGCCCACCCATGCCACCTTCAGTTGCAGGCACAACAAGCAGAAGTGTCTTTCAAAGTTATATCATATAAAGACGTTACTTTAATTGGCCGCGATCCATACACAATCGCGACTGTAAAACAAACAACAGGGGTGCCAAGTTGCCCAACATGTAAAACGGGTGCTCAAGCTGAAAAATGTTGCAAAAAGCGGGAGTCCTGTTATATTATAATGGAGGAAACCGGTGAAAAAGCAGGAGATAGACAAATTTGGGTGATTTATATCATTAAAAAAACGGAAGATCTCCCGCCAAATCGGGAGACTTGGCACCTCAGAAACAAGCATGTATTTAGTAGGCCTACATTAAGGGGTTTGGGACAAATATAACGGGACAGCCTTTTTGACTCTGGATGTTTATAGGTAATCCCATGCATGGCTAGATCAATATTCTACCCTGTACACTTCCCCCAAGAGCCCATATCCTCTCGAAACCCTTCGGGATGACCTACAATGTATCTCTGTACAGTGTATATCCTATCCGGAACCAGCGAAGTAAATTCAATGCTCTGCTTGCTCAATTGTTTTTAAATGCCATATACAGGCCTATGTTATTTCAATGCACGCCCCGTACGCTGCCCTCTTTGCTTCCCTGCACGCTTCCCTGCAAGTTATTTGCTCTGATTGGTCCATCGTTTTCAAGGTCCAGGGAAAAATACAGACCATTATTATTTTAAAGCACACACCCCGTACGCTGCCCTGTCCGCTCTCGTCAAGTTATTTGCTCTGATTTGTCCGTAGGTTTGAAGTTCCAGGGAAATATGAAGGGCAGGTGTGCTTTCAATGGAAATTCTGAATCGCACAGTATGCTACCACCAACCTATGCTAGTATCTATTTTGGAATGCCAGTGTACTCCAGGTAACAACAACAACAACAACAACAACAACAACAACAACAACAACAACAACAACAACAACAACAACAAAATATCATAGGGCAGTTCTTTTTAATCTGTACAAGTGCTTTCTGCTGTGCCCAGGTAACAAATTAAACTGACGTCAAAGGAGGTAATGTGTAAAGGGGGAAAGAACACCCATCTTAAACATGTTTCAACAAATGTCCAAGCTACCTAAAGCCTAACAAAAATAGATGTGTAGTTCCAATAACCCGACTGTCCCCATTGAAAAGGCCGAACTCTCGACCTTAAATAATTTCTATGAAACATAAAATAAGAAAAAAAAAACAAGACAAAAAAAACAAAAAAAAGTTTCAAGCCGCCCTCCCCTAATAAAAATTGATCGACCCTGACTGAAAGATTTTATCTAGAAACAGCATAGCAACACACAGTTCAATAAGGCATAGCCATGGTTGTTCGGTGAAACAACAAAGCCCCAGTTGTTCGTTGATCGTTATTGTAATATTTGAAGTTCCAGGTGTCCCCATTCTCCGAGTTACCAGGGTAAACAGTCCTTAAAGTACTTTAATCATGACTTCCTATCCTCACTTTAATCTGCCTGCTCGGTTGTGTCTGAAGGAGTTATCATCGTCAGTTATAAATCCAAATACGACACGACACCTCGAGCCTGCAAATCGTGCACCATTTTGAACATGGCACAATGCATTGCGGGACAGTCGCACAAAAATACAGTTTATTTGGATTTCAAAGTGAATCACAGCCACAGCAAATATCATATCATCATTCATGCGCTGAAATGTTTGCAAAATATATACTTTTGGTTTCATATATTATGACCCCCAAGATCACTAGAATATTACTATCCACATTTACAAACCATTGGGTGCGGAATCCACAATTTTCAAAATATCAGCCAAGTCTGTGGGACTGTCCTGATTCGATATTTTGAAGAGGTAGTACCCCAAAAATGTGTGTGATGGGTGTTAACAGAAGGTTCATTTGTCAAATGAATGTAATGTAAAATATATAATGGGACTTTTCCAGTGTGAGCATTACCTGAAAACAACGGCCTGAAATGAGGAGTTTTTGGCGGCGGTGGGCCCCAGAATAGGAATGTTGTATTAGACAATGAAGTCGACCCCAGGCTATGAACTAAGTAGCAGCACTAGTAGGACCTGCGAATGAAAATATATATATATATATATATATATATATATATATATATATATATATATATATATATATATATATATATATATATATATATATATATATATATATATATATATATAAGTGGTAGATAAAGATGGTGATTTCTAATGCAGTGATTAGCAGGAGAAAAGGATTTCTCAAACAAGACTATTCTGCACCTGAAGGAAGGTAAGCCGGGGCCTACACTTGAGTCGAAACGTCCCCTTGTATTTGGGGAAGGCTTCTCTTCAGGTGTTGGGGTGTTAGGAAGAGCACTGTACGGATAACTAGGGGTTAGTTTGTGGATATCAAAATGCGTTTTGTTCTGTCCCTTTTTTTAAACAGAGACTCCCTGCCAGTTTCTTCGTATAGCTTACACGGGGGGGGGGGGGGGGTATGCCTGTGTACCAACACAATCTTTCTTTCTTTCTTTCTTTCTTTCTTTCTTTCTTTCTTTCTTTCTTTCTTTCTTTCTTTCTTTCTTTTTCTTTCTTTCTTTCTTTCTTAAAAGTTTAAAAATCGAATATCTTCAAATTATCATAGGCAGGGCGTGTCATTCCAACTTCAATTCATGGGTATGTGCTGTAGGTGCATCCAGCGAACCTCGGACAGATGTTGTAGAATTTGGATTTATAACTATTTGGGGGACTTGAAAAAATAACATGTTGAAAATCTGTCTTCAAACCATTTGCGTTGATATGGCATTCCTACTTCACATCCTGGGTTTGTCCATCATCTATTTTGTCCAGAGCTAAACACTTCGACGCCACTAAAGCTAGAATCTCTGAACCGTGTGTGGCCATGCCAGGGAAGTTAAAATAATGCACAATAGGAGCAACAATACCAAACTTGTAGGGCCTACATATTTGTGATAGATCACACATACAAGGCATGATCTGCCATCAGCAGTCAATTACATGTAGGGCCTATATGTACATTACTAGCATTTATTGTTTACACTCATTGAGTGTAAACAATAAATGCTAGTAATGTACATATAGGCCCTACATGTAATTGACTGGAGTCGTGTCAGACACAACACTTATGCTACCATATGGTCACCATTTTGTCATCAGGCCATGCTGTAGTGTCAGCAGTGACCCATGAGTGAATCAAAGTTGCAATAAAAAGAGTACAGTGCTAGAATTAGCTGTAGTTTGTCACTACATGACCAAATCTTGTGTGTTTATTGACACTTCACATTCTGTTTTATCCCGAATTCTTTCTGTCTCACACTTCCTCTCTACCTGCAGCTTTTTTCATGCCAAGAACCTTATTTTGCTATTCTTTTAAATTTTTTGAAATTTCATGTTTTCTGCCATGCAGCTTTTCCAATTTCAATTTGAATGTAAAAGACAACTTTCCTTTATATGCACACAGACAGATGTACCTTGAGGCAAATCGTGTTTTCTAATCCTCATTGCTCCTGTCATGATACGGGGCGTGACCAATTTCATATCTACTAGGATGTTTTCATCAGCTTGTGGATAGTTCTCTCTGGTCACGCCAGTGCATTCTAAGATGTGTCTTATGAAGAATGTATTAATTAAGCCCACTTACCTATCGTCTCAATTCGTTCAGTATGGGCGGTCCATTCTCAGTAGGTTTTCAAAGTGATCCCTGGCCTAAGTGCTTATGTTCGGGTACGTTGTGTTGTTGGTTAAAGTTATATAAATAGGCCTATAAACGTCTGGGTGTCCTTTCAGTTTCCACATGTAGACACATAGTTACAAGTGGGAAAATTTTCTTTTCGTTTGACGTGAAGTTACCAAAAATGTTATCTGCGAAACATAGGCCTATGTCATTTATGATAGGCCTACATGTACAGTCTAACGGCAGCATCAGGGAACTAAATAGGATTTATCGCCTCGTCACAAGTGCTGATTCCTATTTAGTTCCTCCAAGAACCGTATTTTTGTTCTACCATCACCAAATGAGGTTCTTCGACAAACCTGTACAATTTCCACAAAACCTGGTACGATTAGAATCTCCAGAAACTGCGTTGTTCTCGTGGGGCTTTCCCTGGTTCTTCAGAACCTGGTAAAGCTTTTATATTGGTTGCGTCATCCAAACATCCCTTTGGATGACCCGGGGGACTTCTAGACAACACCTTGTAACTTGATGACAAAAAAACTTCTCAAGCAAAAGCGACCTGAAGCTGGTTACTAATTAGGCACAAAGACATTCGAATGGTCATTGAAACAACGCAATTAAACATGTATCTACATCCGTGATCTGCATAGGCCTAGCTCAAGAGAGACACAACTCCCAGGATTGCTTACCTTCGGATCTCCGTTGATTAATATTTTGAGACTTGAATTAAGATACCAGGCTGTAGTTTTGAAGTGATTCGGGAGTTATTCATGGTAACGCTTCTAGGTTTTCATGTGTGGATAACAGAGTTTCTGATTACAAGCACAAAAAAGAGATAGCATGACACCCATATCTGAAATTACATCGTCGACAATGAAAAAGCACGGCATTCAAGAATAGGCCTATGATAGTTTGTATTCCCCACATATGAAGGAAAACGGGTAACATTCCAGTAGTTTGTTGTACGAAAAAACATACATTCGCAGGGGGTCGAAATTAAGGAGTGTCGGGTCGCCCCAAGACAACTTAAAATTTGTTGGGGCAACTTTAGATGATTCCCTGGTTGCCCAAGGGTCAACTTTTTATTTTCAGCTTAATCAGCGTGGTGTTTTATAATCGGAAATGAGCTAGAATAGGAACCACAAATGATCTGGTGGTATTTGTATACATTTCACATGAGAATTACCTAAGTACATGTAGAATACATTTTACCAACTTAAATGACTAATAGAAGACGTCACAATCAAATATTATATGTGCATTCAGCTGATCACACAACAGAATACACGAAATTCTTGAAGGTCACAAAAAAGATGTTTACCTTTTAAGATGAAGTAACACAATATGACCTTGTGTGTTATACACATAAATTGAAGTCATTTCATATGCCTTTACAATTATTCAAATGAAATATTAAATTTCAAGTTTCCCTTTGCGAATGGAAAATTAAAATTTGGAAATTTGTTTTCTCGTTGGGTCTACATGCAATTATTTAAGACTCTATTCCACATTAATTAGCCAGTAGCATATTTTACTTTTTAACCTTTTTTTTTTTTAAAAAAGCTGTCTTAGATGCATACAATCTTTCATTATGCCAACATACTTTGTCCAATGCAGTAAGGTAAATATACATATATATACATATATATACTCTTAGCCAATGTTGCCTTCTCCCTTCTGTCGAAATACAGTTGACAAATTAAAATTCATGTATCACATGTGCACACGAATAAATACTGTTTGGTTTGGTTTGGTTGGTATAGAATTTCTGAATTCTGTTAGAATCCTTTAACTCATTGACAGAGCTCAAATTACATAGCACGATATCCGAGTGTCTGCGGGGAAAATCGTCAGCGTCTGCTAAAGAAAATCATGCTTATCATGTCGGACGTGCATGTTCGCTGTCAAAATGTTTCCTTACATCATCATTTATGCGTTTGTGTATACAGAGACGTGTCATCCCCAGTCACTCGGCGCCTCATGCACTGTGTTGCGAGGGCCCAGATAGTGAGGGACACGTTATGTCCGTGAAAGGGAGAAAACAACACAGGAACATGAAAGTGATTCCTTTATACATATATTCCATATTCCTTGGTGATGCAATAACATGCATTTTTATATTTATTCTTGAGCAACTTAGAGACTAATCTATAAAGGTTAATATTTGGCGGAACAAATTGATTTTCAAACATGTTTTCAGGAACCGTTTCGTCAAATATGCCCCTAACTTGGTGAGAATAAAGTGCTAGTGTTTTTTCGGGGAGAGATTAAATAGCTGATAGGATCCATTTCACTGGTTCTCAAAATTAAAAGCCATAATATTATCTGTCTGTAAATTTACAATTTTCCACCTTAAAAAAAACAACATGAAATTAAAACTTCTCCTTGAAAGGAATATTAATCTTGATTCTCGGCAACTTTGGAACTGAAAGCTGCTTTAAAATTTTTGTTGTTCGATGAAATTCAGAAGTTGGACTACATTCGCACTCAACCACCAATGTTGAACATATTCACGTCAAAGTTACTTTATTCACATATATTTGAATACTGAAGATTCTAACAATGCAAACTTGTTGCTTTTTCGTGGAAGTACCTTGCAAATATTTGAAACATCACTAGCTATTTAAATGAGGCATAATGAGGCTTTTACTCAATGAAGACGACAAACTTCAGCAACACCACCAACAAATATTGATCGGCGGGCCTCAGGCGCTGCCTATGGCAATCTATGGAATACATGCTGGATATATTTTTTGGCCACATGAATGCAAATTAAAGAGATAGTTTTACTTGTTGTATGTGGTGTGTATGCGAAACAAAAATTTTGATAATAAAGATTGGATTACATTAAAATATCAAGTCAGATTTACATATTTACGTCAGTAGCAATAATAGTGCTCAATTCTATGAATGAAAAAGCTCATTCAAAAATTTAGAATAAATAAATAAATAAATAAATAAATAAATAAATAAATAAATAAATAGTAAATAAATAAATAAAGGACAAAATTCTTAATGAAAGTAGGCCTTTGGTGATACTGATTCTATGTACCAACAACCATTCCTTGTGAAAGTATGGCAAGCCATTTTAGCTTTTACCCACTACCATATATATATATATATATATATATATATATATATATATATATATATATATATATATATATATATATATATATATATATATATATATATACATACATATATATGTGTGTGTGTGTGCGTGTGTGTGTACATATACACGAATACACATCTTTTGAACATAAGTGTAAAGTGTAAATCTTTCGCATGGGTAAAATAAATTTTCATACATATGTAATAATGTGTGTTTTTTCAAATGAACACATCATAAGAAAAGAAGATTTGCTTAAAAGCAAATATATCTGTGTGCCAACAAAGGAATGTTGTTGCCTTGTACATTAAAAAGAAATTGGAAAAGCTACGTGACAGAAAATATGAAATTTCAGGTAAAAATCTTCAGCAAAACAAGGCTCTTGCCTTGAAAAAAAATCTGCAGGTTAAACAGAAATGCCTGACAGAAAGAAAAAAGTTTTGATACAACAGAATGTCAGGTGTCCTTAAACAAACAAAATTTGGTAATGTGAAAAACTCTTGCTAATTTTAGTACATTATTGGTTGCAGCTGTGATTTATTTATGGATCACTGTTTACACAACTGCAGGGACTGATGACAAAATGGTGACCATATGGTAGCATATAAGTGACATGAGTGTATGCAACAAATACTAGCGTTGCTCATATAAATAAACATGTAATTGGCTGCTGGTAAAGGATTCTGGCCTGTTGTGTGTCTGGTCTATCACAAATATGTACATGTATCTCTAACGATGACAAAAATACATCTGTAATTTGTAGTGTCCACAGGTTATGTAACTGTAATGCATGCTAATTCATAAGTGAGGGAACATTCTGGAACAGAGATTTATGAATGAGATCGAGATTGAGATTGAGCATAAGCACTGAAAAACTGAGAGTCCACAGGTTATGTAACTGTAATGCATGTTAATTCATAAATGAGGGAACATTCTGGAACACAGATTTATGAATGAGATTGAGCATAATCACTGAAAAACTTCTCATCGTGTGTAGTTTTACACACACACACACACACAAACACACACACACACACACACACCTCTGAAAACAAGGTAAAAAGAAAAGAAATGTATAATCAAACACTAAATTGCAGTAAGCTGTAAAGCGCAACAACTTGAACTATCACCCTTGATAAAAGCAATGTAAGTAAGTAAGAAGATATTTTATTTACATAAAACTACAGGTCAATACTGACCTATTTGTCATACATACAAAACATGACATGTGCACCGTTTTCACATTTCTACATTCAGACAATAGGTGTTCTAACCTATGGAGTCTAGTTAGAACCTCAATGCAGTACACATTCAATGATCTGATTTCTACACTAGCCGCACTGGCGGCACATATCACGGAAACATAGAAATACATTAAAAATTAAACGGACGGATTTAGGTATTATAATCTGATTTCTACACTACCTGCATACTTCATGTATGCATGGGATATGTAAAAAATAAATAAAATAAAACAAAGGGGGCGACGGATTTAGGCATTGCACGAGTGTGTAGTTTAGCATCCATTAATACACAGCGCAGAGACAAGCGATTCAATATGCATCGTTACAAGATGGCTGTAAGTTCATGTCCCATAACTAAGTAACATTTATAAAACTAAGTTGCACACCCCAATTCTAAATTCTATTTACACAGCAAAAGAGAACAAGTAGACAAGGTCACATTGGCGCACCTGTGGTCTGACTGGGTCATAGCATATATTATAGTATATATTATATGGTTGATGCCTTGCAAAATTTAAATTTGTGGGGATCTTAATGTACAACTGCCAAAATCAGACAATCTCCATAAACGCTGGTATGCCAGCGATGGGTTGACATCTTATAGCAGTATTATGTATGACCTTATATTTGTTAGGGACCGATCATTTGATACTTGGAGGGGGGGGGGGGGGGGGCTATGCATTTTGTACCGACCTACTTTTTTTTAATGCACACAAGATGTACATAATTTTTTTTCCTCTGACCTCAACGTGCATTTTTTTTTTTTTTTTTTTTGGTGAAGAAGTTAGTGGGATGCACATATTCTTGAACTGTTTTAGGGTTAACATTTACAGTACAGTCAATGAACACGAAATAAACACAACATTTGGTATTTTGGAAAATTAACATTGTATATTGAAGGCATAAAGGAGACATTAATTTGTGCATTTTATGTTTACCAGTGAACTATGGTACTATCAGCTATCACAGGTTTGCTGAACATAGTACGGAGTTAAACCTGACTTTGCCAGCCATACCGAAGCCCAAATATGCTATGGCTGACTAAGGCCAAGTAAAACTCCGTACTACGTGAAGCTAGCCTGTGATAACGATTTTATCATATTTTTAGTGATAATTATGTTGCTCGCCTGCTAAACCGTGATATAAACCGTATCACCTGTTTGATTTTCGTGCTGCACAAACTTATTATATTTGTGCAATATAGGTGAGACGTGTTAAATCTCCAGAGATTAATGGGTATGCGCGTGTATTTCAGTGATACCCACTTTTGAATAATTTGTTTCATGTTTTATTTTATTTTATCTTATATTTTATTTTTCAGATTAAGCTATTTTTAAGGCACCGTTACTTAGCTCTTCGAGAGCCAATCACAGCATAAGTTGTGCTGATGAGCCTGAACCACTATCATCATTCCAGATTCAAATTCCCCATCCACAGACCTTTCATTCAAGTACCAGCATGCCTATGTTCCCAGAGAGACAAACAGTCCAGGTCAATAGCTTTCCTCGGCGTGCTTTGGGCGCGTTGCACTTTAAGCCCAAAGGGCGCCGAGGAAAGCTATTGACTCAGTCGACGTCCAAATGTGGCACTGAAAGGGTTAATTGCAGTTATTTATGTCTTGGCCACCCATGGGTGCTCTAGAGCCCAAGAATTGAGAGGTTTTTGTTACTATTATTGACGGAAGTTTTCGGTCCCAAATTTATAGGAATTACAAGTTTATCGAGCCAAATTCATATTAAATACTGTATTTTCCTACCATTTTCGTAAATGCTTGCAACCAATTGACCATTTTGATTTGTTCAAGCACCTGGATGTATCAAACAGATGGCTTGATAATAGCAACCTGATCTAAGTCATTCACATACAATTTTGATTTTTATTCATACTATGCATATGTGCATTACGTGAAGACTAATTTATGCAAGTTACTGCAATAAAGCGCTAAAAACTTATCTACCAAATCTCTTATATTTTGTTGAGTTGATCGAGTGCATGATATAGTCACCTTTGGCAGAGTCTACTAACTGAATAATGTACATATATTCCCCATGCAATAGTATCCAATGGAAGAAAATTCAAGATCGATAATTTTATCAACGTGTCTTTCCAAACCACGATAGTACTATTAAAATGCTAAAATTACCATCATTGCCTTCAATTAATTAAGAACTATCTAACAATTGATGCTTCACATTTCTTTTGCTGGGGACAGGGTATTGATACCTGAGTGGCCGTGTGAAATTAAAACTTTAACAGCATTGTGAAAATCCTTCTCTTGTATTAATATTTAGATATTTTATGATATTTACTCTAAGTCTCGAATGGTTGGAGTGATGACTGCAGGACTCTCCTTAATAATTTGATATTCTGCTTTTACATGTATAGAATTGCCATATCCATACTGGGTTACAGAATAATCTGCACAATGTATATAGCCTGTAAAGCAATGGAACAAGATCACTCTTCTGCGTCATTCAAATTGGCATTTCGCAACAAATGGTGGGCTCCCAAGTTCTCAAGGAAAGCTATTGACCCACTGATACACGGAATTTGATGGGAAAATAAACAGTTTTTTTCTTGGTTAGCCAAAACGAGAATAGGAACGTGGATGTATCAAATATTTCGAGAATCATGCACGTACGTATATAAAAAATCTAAATACCACCATTGATACTATCTTTTTATTAAAGCAGTATTTTTTTAGAGAGGAATGACGTACTTTATTTTTTTCAGGTGACACTACGAAGGACATTATTTTTTTCAGCAATGTTGGGACGTACATATTTTTTTTTAATAAAATGCATACCCCCCCTTCCCAAAGTATCAAAGGGTGGGTCCCTTAACGATCTATTTGTCGCTGATTTTTTTCATGAGAGCGAAGTAAGTTCTACTTATTTTAATCATAAAGAGGCATAAATATTTGGGGAGACCACGTGGTCTCAAATAAGTACGATTACGACAGTATCTGTATGTGTCAAATTGTACCTGAAGAAGACACCAATGTAAGTGACCATCTGCCAGTGAGGCTGGAGTTACTTGGCCCAGTGAGTCCATAAAGCATGTACGTGCAGGTGATACTTACTTGTCTACATTCCTATGCCATGGTTATCAAGCTAATGGGTTGGACGATTATGAGAATGAAAGATATCCTTGAGAATAAGTTTTAAAGTTTGACCCCTTTAAATGTTCCTCAGAACTGTGATGATGAGTCTGCCCCCCTCCCCCCCCCCCCCCAAATGACTCCTTTAAATGAAGTAAACCATCTAATTCATTTAGCAGGAGATGCAGCCGGCTGTATTTGAAAGAATCACTTTAAACCCACAGCTTTCTGGTGCCCAGCGTTTAGTTCCATTCGAGATCGTGAACGGTGGTGGTGGCACCTATGGGCTTAAAAAGGCCGCCCTAGAGAGGGAAGGTATTTATTTATTTATTTATTTATTTATTTATTTATTTATTTATTTATTTATTTATTTATTTATTTATTTATTTATTTATTTATTTATTTATTTATTTATTTATTTATTTATTTATTTATTTATTTATTTATTTATTTATTTATTTATTTATTTATTTATTTATTTATTTATTTATTTATTTATTTATTTATTTATTTATTTATTTATTTATTTATTTATTTATTTATTTATTTAGTTATTTAGTTATTTAGTTATTTATTTATTTATTTATTTATTTATTTATTTATGAATATATTTACCCTGGGTAGCCCTTTCAGAGCAAAGCTCTGTTCTTACAAGGGGCTCAGCATACATCAAGATAATAAATACACATACAAGTAAGACACAATAAACAATATATACACAAAAATATATACAATACTACATAGTAGCAGGGGTACCAAAATGATTTGAAAGGAGCATCCAATTCAGAAATAGAAGCGTTTATATAATACTTTAAAAGTAGGCAGGTCTTCTGCTCTCCTGATAAAATCTGGTATTGCATTCCAGGTGATAGCACCATTGTAAGCGAATGACTTTTTTAAAACGTTGCGGTTTACGGTTGGTACTAAAACATTTAATGTAGTGGTACTTCCTGTGTTGTAAATTTTTACATCTGACACACGAGTCATTTGATCTGACAGATAATGCGGTGCTAAATCATATATATATTTATACATTAAGACTGCAGTGTGACAACGCCTGCGTTCACAGAAGGTTTGCCAACCTAAAACTTTTACCAACTCTTCACCTCTGATGTCTCTATAATTGAAATTTCCTGTAACTATCCTGGCTGCCGTATTTTGCAAACTTTGCGCCTTACGTGATCCCTCATAGCCACAAACATCCCAAACCGTATCACAATAGTCCAATAGAAGCGTTTATATAATACTTTAAAAGTAGGCAGGTCTTCTGCTCTCCTGATAAAATCTGATATTGCATTCCAGGTGATAGCACCATTGTAAGCGAATGACTTTTTTAAAACGTTGCGGTTTACGGTTGGTACTAAAACATTTAATGTAGTGGTACTTCCTGTGTTGTAAATATTTACATCTGACAAACGAGTCATTTGATCTGACAGATAATGCAGTGCTAAATCATATGTATATTTATTCATTAAGACTGCAGTGTGACAACGCCTGCGTTCACAGAAGGTTTGCCAACCTAAAACTTTTACCAACTCTTCACCTCTGATGTCTCTATAATTAAAATTTCCTGTAACTATCCTGGCTGCCGTATTTTGCAAACTTTGCGCCTTACGTGATCCCTCATAGCCACAAACATCCCAAACCGTATCACAATAGTCCAATAGAGGTTGAATACAGGCTATATAAATGAGTTTTAAAGCCTCTGCAGGTAAGACAGATCTTAATTTACGTAATACAAAGAGCTTGCCGTTCACAACTTTACGCAAGTACGAGATATGTTGACTCCACTTCAGGTGATTGTCAACAAAAATACCAAGGTACTTAGCCGATTCAACATGTTCAAGGGAAAACCCATAAAAGGTATTTAATGATGGATACTCTCGCCTCAATTCTTTATTTTCTATAAAGAAAATTACTGCTTTCTGGAATACGATAAAATATTGTAAAAAGAAAACGGTTTATTCATCGGTAAATTCTTCCCAGCTTAAAGGGTAATATGGTAGTATTATGAGAGAAGGCAGTAGCTATGATTTCACTTTGAGCAGACGGAGATTGTTGATAAGGTTCAGTCTCTGCACTCTGAGAATCTGAGTAAACTTCGTAATATGAATATTACTGGTGAAGATGTGAGCTCGTTAATTGATTCACTATAAGAATTCTTCTCCCGGTTGCGATAGTGTTAGCAGTACAAACCTGGTATTGGGTATAGACCGAGGTTCTGTGTATTACTTCGGCTTCTATTCATTCTGTTATTATGTCCCATGCTGTTGTTCCACTCGTCTCTTTCAGAGAGGATTATTATCCCCATCCTGAAGAAAGCCACTCTCTATCCAAACTTGGTCTCTAATTATAGGCCCATTACTTGATCATCTTGCCACTCAAAACTTGTGGAAATGATTATGCCTCCAGAAGACACCGTATCGAATAAACAATTTGGTTTTCGAAACTTGCGTAGCACAGCAATATGCACTGACGTCTTAAATGATATTCAGTCTTTTTTTTTTTTACAGCTCAAGATAGTTAAGTGAAAAGTTCAAGTCTCGACATTGAAAAATATTTTGATAAGATCTGGTATGCCGGCCTTTCTTGTAAGCTCTGGGACAAGTTGCCTGCCGAACATTGGGAGTTTTTGTATAAATGGTATAACTCCATGTCAGCGGTTGTTAGATGGAACGGCCAACATAGTGTTCCTTTTCATAGAAGTATAAAAATTACGGACCAATCGATGCAGGCATAAGATAACCCATCTTTTTCCAGCTTACTACAGGGTGTGAAGTATTGTGTAGCTGTGGCATAAATTTTGAACTTCTTCCACAGTTTCAAATAGTGAAAACAAAATTTGGCAATTTTAATGTTCTAGTAAGGAACCATTTTATGCCCTGGAGACATTTCTAAATGTGATTTTCCATCCACACAGCAGGACATACTTTAAAATTACACTTTACAATATATACAGTTTAAAGGCTATAGAGGTGGGTCAGATTGGGATCAGTGATTGAATGCCTCCTATAGTGCCAAGCTTCTACTAAAAAATCTTTTGAGATACGGTCATAAGCGTCGCCAGTTTCCGAGGCAAAGTCGTAAACATGCTTACCAATGCGCCAACAAATTTTATTATTCAAGAAAGAGGCCGAAAAACTTTGCCAAATATGGTCAAAATATAACTTTTTACATTTTCTTTCCATACATGCACACATTTCGGATCGTATTTGATTGTGTGCTGGACATAAAAGTAAAAAGTGGGGTAAGTCTTCACCACCATTGTTGCACAAAACACATTCACCATCAAAGATAGTCCATCTTTTCAAATCTTCACCTAGACCCAAGCATCGAGTTCTGGTCAGAAATTTTAATTTTGTGGCAGCAAAAACTATCTACTCCAAATAAATATTCTCAACGAATGTAGACCGTTTAAACATTTGATACCAATTCAGCTACCCTCTCTCATCAATTTCCTGAAAAAAAAATTAGTTTATACCCTTCGATGGATAATTTTACAAAACGACGGAACCAAAATGGATTTCTCGATCGGAAAACACGTTCCATACATACATTGTTCAACATTTTTCTCATTTCATCCACATACAGGCATGCATCAGGAATGCTTCCACTATAAGGCTCAAGCAAAACACCAAAGCTTTGTATATACAGCCTTGCCTCCGGCAAATCAAATTTCATTCGATGGAAGTACTTCACTCTAATGTGTTCCAAATAAACATTGAAAAGCAACCACCCCAGCTCACCTAGGATAGCGGCCATGGAAGGTGAAGAGTTAACCTGCAAAATGGCTTTAGCCATTGTATATTGTGATGATTTTAGAGACGCCTTAGATTCCTTGGTATTACACTCACAAACTGCAGCACCATGTGGAATGGACGGCAAGATGCTGCTCTTTCATACAGTATTACCGAAACGTACACGATTTACATTTTGATAGGATGAAAGTATGCTGCTTATATCCTCTTAAACGTGTTCCCTTGGGAACAGGCAATTCTTTTACATGTGGTGAATCTTTAGTGGAGCTTGAAAAGATAATGCCTAAGTAGTTATATATTTAACATTTGGAAATAAACTTATCTCCCAGGATCCAGGTTTTTTTTTTAAATCTGCCCTTTTACCCAAAAACCATGACTTTGGATTTAGAGCAGTTGAAAGTCATTCATGCATTTTGTAGCAAAAGCCTGGTATACAAACCAGTTGGTCTTCATTTTCGGCCAATAATGCTATGTCGTCGGCATATCAGGGACAAGGAATACGGTTATTTCTAAAAGGTATACTAACATTTCTTTCTTTTAACCGATCAATCAAATCGAGCATTACAAGGGAGAACAAAGAAAATGCATCCTTGTTTAACTCCATTTAGTGTCTCGAACAATGAACTCTCAAAAGCACCGACTATAACTTTGTTTTTAACCTTATCATAGAGACCCTCAATGAAACGCCATGCTTTTCCCTGAATCTCCTTTTCCCATAGAAGTAGAAAGAGTCTGTCCCTATTCACGGTATCGAAGGCTTTAGAAATGTCCAAAAATGAAATCCAGGTTTTCAATTTTTTGCCTCTACCGTAAAGTACAAATGCCCATTTTAATAAATACTTGGTACTCCAGTCTCCGCAGCTTCCTATAGGCTCCATGCATCTCCCCTAATATGTTCTCATGCTCTAAGAACCTCATAAATTGACTTTCGACTATCGACGTGAATATTGTGTAAACATTGGATGTGACAATAATTCCACTATAATTTGACATGTACCCTTGAAACCATTGATCGAAATAGGCTTCCTAATGTCTTACACATGTTAAACAAATCAACCAGAAATGTAATCAAAGCTGTACTACCTTTCTTCAAAAATTCATTGGGTATATGGTCTACCCCACAGGCTTTACCATTCTTAAATTTCAAAACCGCTTCCTTAACTAAGTCAAAATGAATTTCAATGCTTTTAAGCCTCTATAGTATAATCGTTGTAATCCATAAGCTTACGTTACTTGACCTCTCAGAAATTCTGAGTCAAAATGTCATTTAGGCAAGAACTCACACTTTTTCCATTTGAGCAAATATTTTTCTAGTAATCTGCAAGAGTTGCACCAATTTCTTTCGGGTCCACACTAATACGTGTGCAATCTGTGGGACCTATAATTCTTAATAGGAAGTCAGTGTTCTCATTTAGGCGTCTTAGCATTCGAAAATATGCCTTTGTGATTTTTGTTCTTTTCCTTGAATTTTGAATAACAACCTGAATCTGATTTCTCACACTGTTGGCTCTAATCTTTTCTTGAATATTATGTTTTTTTTATGTCTGGATGCAAATCCAGACGTTTTGTTTTCCCAAGAATTCTTTTCTTCTTTCTTCCTTACGACAAAATTTGTCCGAAGCTTTTCTCGAACACTATCATGCCGAAAACTACCAAACTGGCCATGGTGACCTACCTACCAGTGGTGAAATTGTGCATATCAATTGGAATAGTCGCGGTGGACTATTGTAGATAGACACAAAATGTACATGTATAGGTTTGTGGTACCTGCCAATATAATGAACAGTAAATGAAAGTTGAAATTTTAAATTATGCTAATTAGGGGCAGTGACAAGTTTAAAAGTTGATTATCTCCAAAACTATTATAGATAGAGATGCCATTCCAACTTCAATTTACAGGTTTGTGGCAAAGCCGCATCCAATGAGCCATAAACTAAAGTTGTAATATTTTATTTTCATTCAAATTAGGTGAATACGCAAAATTTGAATCTTGATAGCTTCAAAGCTATTATAGATAGAGGTGCTAAATTAACTTCAATTTATGGGTTTGTGATACAACTTTACTTTACACGTTTGTGACATAGGTGCATCCAATGAACTATGATCCAAAGTAGGATTTAAATTTATGCAAATAAGGCAAATACGCAAAATCTACATGTTGAATAACTTCAAAACTATTATACATAGAGGTACCATTCCAACTTTAATTCGTAGGTTTGTGACATAACTGCATCCAATGAACCATGAACCAAAGTTGTAGGCTTTTAATTTATGTAAATTAGGCAAATACACAAGATTAAAATCTTGAATAGCTTCAATACTATTATAAGGAGAAAAATTCGGAAAAATAAGAAAGAAAGAAAGAAAGAAAGAAAGAAAGAAAGAAAGAAAGAAAGAAAGAAAAAGAAAGAAAGAAAGAAAATGTCCGTGTTGGCATACAGACATACTAATCATGGATTAAATGGTAAAACGGTTTGCCACATGAGAAAGGCCACACAGCTGTGTTCTTATTGGTGGACCGTTACTTCAACCTCAGCTTACTATCAGAACACAGGTATATGAAAATATTTGGACCCCGGGAGTATCGATGCTCCGTCCTTCTGTAAAGTAGTGTATATACCCGTCTACAGAGGAAGCACTGATTTTCCCTGAGTCCATATATTTGCATATTTTTGTGGTTGACTCATCCGTGTTTAGACCAGGAAAGGGTTAATAATTAAAACACACCATTCTGTGTAATATGACATGTATCAGCGTTAAGCAATTTGCTGTCTGCTTTGTGATATTTTCAATAGTTTCAAAGGAATATACTAAATGTGACTCATAGTTTAAAGTTCCCTAATCACAGGGAAAGATACGTGTCGCTATATGTATACAGGAAGGTTGGCACACCTTCCATACATTTTCTCCGAGTCGTTGCAAGTGAACAGGAAGAAAAAGAAGAAAGAAAAGTATAAGTAATTTATGCTAATTAGGCCCATTTACAAGATAATAATGTTGAATATCTGATAATGGTTCTATTCCAACTTAAATCAACATGTCTGCAACATAGGCATATCCATCACAAATAAAATTCATAATACTTTGTGCGTCTGAAACAGGGAGTCTGTTGCATTGAAGTGCCGCTCAAAACGGGACCAGATTTGCTACAGTATAGATGTAATCATTTAATCATGACGAACGTATTTCATTGGTAATATCTATGCACTTATAGTTATACTACGTCACTATGCCTTGAACAGCTGCATCTCTGATTTCACAGAGTTCACGTAAATGGGGACTCAATGTGGAGCTCTGTGCGTCATGACTTGGGGGTCTGTCGGATTCTATCAATAACACCATGACAATCAAGAGGAAAAATACTATTGAATTTGTGAAAAAAAAACACTTAGATAGGATCTAATTGACAGCCTTGCATACTGCTGATTGGCTCCCATCGTACACTGTTTTTGCAAATAGCTGAACGATATCTTTTCACTGGTTGACGGTTTGTTGAAAGGTTAAAAAAAACGAATATGCACTTGCGACATAATGTTAAAATCGTTACAAATGATGGGAAGCAAGTTACAATGACAGATATAGGCAGTTAGCATATGTACATAACCTCTTTACCTGAAAAATCACATAATTGTGCAGTATAAAAAAGCACACGGTATATCTTAAATAGTGTAAACCTATTTGATTTACGAAAGTTACAGAAATTATATCAATACAATAGGTACACGCAATTGGGAAAGAGGACAAGGCCATGTGTAAATCCCTCTCGCAGAAGAAGACAGGTATCACAGAACAGCGTGAGACGAACAAGACCAAATAGAAGAGGACATGACCACCGACGAGACAGATAGGGGACAGATTGTGTTTACTATACCATTAGTATTATTTATAAGTACACACACACACACACACACACACACACACACACACACACACACACACACATATATATATATATATATATATCGCTGGATTTGGTAAGTTACTTGTACCGCGTAATGACACTGAAATAATAAAAATACCTATACAGACAGTCAAAAGTCAACCAACGCCTGATTTAAATCGTTCAGTTACAAAATTGTAATCATGTACTGCTGAAAAAATCTCGATGTTTTCAGTAAGAGAGCAATAAGAGGATCCGCAGAGAACTGTCTGTAATGTGAAAGGAGCATACGTGAAATGACAGTACGCAAGTGTGATCGAAAAATAGTGGACTTCGGGCAATGAAAGAAATAATGCCAAAAATCTTCACAGGAACATTGTGGGGTATTCTTGATGCCAATCTTGAAAAGGTGGGAGTCCAAACAGAAACGTGTGTGCTTAACAGCTAAAATCGACTGTCAAAGTTGTACAATTCATCCAACTTTATGGCCCTGATTACCGGTTCAAGTATGCTTGATTTGAGAACTTGTTGATAGACTCGGAATTCCGTATTACGGGAGGGAGCTGATTCCATAATCTGATAGTTGAGGGAAAGAAAGATTTGTCGAAAAGGTCAGTGCGAGCTGGGAAGTGAGGGGGATCGAATTGCTGACGTGTGGTGTAAGTGTGAGTTTCACTCAAAGAAGGAGTGGAAAGGATGGAACATAATGGGTCTGAAGTTTATTAACCAATTTGTACACGAGAGTTAGATTTGAAATTTCCTTGCGTTTGGTTAAGTTAACCACCCAGTTTCTTCATATAATTTAGCATTGTTGGTTCCATGCATTGCACCAGTGACAATGAGAACGTCATTGAGCTGTATTTCGTCTTGAGCAGAACAGCCACCCCATACTTGAGTCCCGTATTCCAAAATGGGTCTAATGAAAGAAGTATAAATAGTATTCAATGTTTTCCTATCTATAGTTATTAAGTTTCACATAATGTCGATCAATTTGGTTGATTTGTTAGATATGTGAACAGAGGTGCCAAATTGCCCAACATATAAAACGGGTGCTCAAGCTGAAAAATGTTACAAAAAGCGGGAGTCCTGTTATATTATAATGGAGGAAACAGGTAAAAAAGCGGGAGATAGACAAATTTCGGTGATTTATATCATTAGAAAAACGGGAGATCTCCCGCCAAATCGGGAGACTTGACACCTCTGTGTGAAGAATATGGGGGTGTTCAGTGGACCAGCGAGTACGCGGTGGCCTGTCACCGCTGCGGCCCGGGTTCGATCCACACGATGGCACAAGTTGTTCGTCCCGGTAAGCTCCTCCGACGGGCGAGTCCAATTCCTCCGAGGGTTCGAATTTCGCGGCGTTTTTTGGCTGGGGGTTCGTGGTCGTATGTGGCAAGGTTTCCCAAACACCTGCTGAGCACCGTAGGTTTTCTCCGGTTTCCTCCTACATTAAGTTTGGGATAATTGGGCTAAGATCTTGCCTACTATAGACGCTGTGGAAGAACAGCCAAGATGTTTATGTTGGGCTACATCTTGTAAAATTTAACCCTGAAATAGAATCGGAGAATCTCATCGTAACCAGGTGTAATAAGATCATTACCACAGGAATTTGGAGACAGAAAGTTTGAGATAGGGAGATTATATCAAATTCAGGCGCAAGATCTGAACGAATACATCTCAATTTATCTGCGGAATGACTACGAATATTAGAATGGCAAAAAGAAATATCGATTAAGTGCTGCACAGGACCAGGATTTAGATGAACATCGCCGGCTAAAAGTATTAATAAGGGACTTACTGCTATGATATAATGAATTCTGAGCTGGAGTCGGTACAAAACAATATGTAAAAGATAGAACGAAAGTAAGGTACGCTTTTTGGCTGAAAAACTCAAATTCCGAATGATTACGGAAAGAAAAAAAGTACATAAACATAACCACGGAGGTACACAAATGGAAAAGTTTGCATCCAAATTCTGCCATGGTCAGCTGTATCTCAATCTCCTGATCTGCCCCCCTTGAACATTTATAGGATGTGCTTGGCTGTCCAATCAGGGACGAGTACAACAAACCTGCAGCTACCTTGGACCAACTGGCACTGTGGCTCACAGATAAGTGGTACCAAATTCCCCAGGCCGAGATCACCAAGCTCACCAGCAACATGTCAAAGAGGGTCTAGGCTTGCTTGAAGAATCATGGTCGTCAGATCCGCTGCCAACACCTGAAGCTTTCAAACAAACCAAAAGGACCTTTTCAGGACCACTCATCCTCCCAAAAGAGGTAATAAAAACACTGGTACAATCAAATAAAGTCCACACACACACACACACACACACACACACACACACACACACACACACACACACACACACACACACACACACACACACACACACACATCCACATCTAAACACAGTGTTGACGAAGGGACGGGAGGGGCTGTTCGTTTGTTTGTTTGCTTTTGGGGGGGGGGGGGCGGGAGGGCAACAGTATTTAGTACCCAAACATGCTCCCTCGCCCCAGCTTTCTGTGCGTATGCTTGTAAAAATGTCAAACCTTCCCTCGTGGTACAATAATGCACAAGTTCAGAGGGATCCTCTACCTAGCAGGAACAGGTCTGGATATCACTAATTCCGGCATCAGCTCACCTTGAATAGGTGGAAGCTTTCCAACTAATGTTCACAATACATATTCTGCAACGACAAGTATTTCATTTTCACAAAAATAGTGTCCTGGCTGATGCTGAGCCCATGTTCATGTCTGTGTGCCAACACAGACATTTGTTTTTCTTTCTTTCTTTCTTTCTTTCTTTCTTTCTTTCTTTCTTTCTTTCTTTCTTTCTTTCTTTCTTTCTTTCTTTCTTTCTTTTTCTTTCTTTCTTTCTTTCTTTCTTTCTGTCCGTCCGTCCGTCTGTCTTTCTTTCTTTCTTTCTTTCTTTCTTTCTTTCTTTCTTTCTTTCTTTCTTTCTTTCTTTCTTTCTTTCTTCACCAGCAATTTTGTCCAACAATTTTCTTGGACACTATTACACCTAGAAACTCCAAACTTGGCATGATTATGCCTGTAGATATAAAGTCTTACCTTTTTAAGAGGAATGAACATTTTTAAATTATGCAGATTAGGGCCATTTAACAATATAAATCTTGAATATATTCAAAACTAGTTTTGGTAGAGGTGCCATTCCATCTTCAATTTATGGGTTAATGCTGTAAAACATCCAATGAACCACAAACAAAAGTTAGAGATTATTAATATATGTTAACTAGGGCACGTGAAAACTTTAAGTGTTGAATATCTTCAAAACTATTACAGGCAAAGGTGCTACTCCAACTTCCATTTACAGGTTTGTGTTGTAGGTGCATACTGTGAACAACAAACAGAATTGTATAATTTTAATTCATGCTAATTAGGGGCACTTGAAAAATTGAAATGTAGAATATGTTCAAAACTATTATAGGAAGAGGTCTCATTCGAATTTCAATTTATAGGTATGTGCTATAGGCATCTCCAATGAACCACAAACAAAATTGTAGAATTGTAAGTTATGCTAATTAGGTACTTGGAAGTTTAAATGTTGAATATCTTCAAAAATAATATGGTAGATGTGCCATTCCGAATTTAATTCATAACTTTATGCTGAAGGTGCATTCAATAAACCAACAAATAAAAGTTGAAGCATTTAAATTTATGCAAATTTTGAAGGCACAGACAGATTTGCTTTGAAGCAAATCTTCTGTTCTAGTTACATAATTGTGTTCCAACTAATCTGTATAAATGGTGTTATCAAGTGCAGTAGGAATTTGTTGATTAAGCCTCAGCTGATAATAAGGTGAGATAAAGCTAATAAAGTCGGAATTCAGAAAATTACGTCGAGTCTTCCCATATTCGTCACACGTACGCATATACGTAATTGATGATCGCGATAATTTCATTCGAGTGAATTTTGTTCCGAGCCAATTAACTGTAAATAAGAATTTAATGGCTGGAAACATATGTCAGTGCTTGAAAATTCCGTCATGTTGGAAAAATTGTGTTTCTGTTTGACAGACTGCATGATGACATGTACATATCTTGAGGGCGGCAATCTTCATTAAATACCAATCTTCATTTTATCTTAATTCAATTTGTTTGGTTTCATCGTGCCTCGGGGTCTCATCCAATCAAATGATGCAAGCTTTGGGAGAAATGTAACTCATACAGCATGCATCATGTTCATGATCATACATTTAGGCGTCCTAGGCTATGACAGACAATGTATCTTATAATCTCGAGGTATGCGATAAAGTGTTCGAGGTAGTTAGTACGATTTCTTGTTGAAATAACATTTACATATCATATTAAAAAAATTATGCGCCAATTGCCAAAGACAAAACAAGAGAAGGTGAAAACAGAAGAGACTAGAAAAAAGATTTGCTCTATAACAAATATGTCTGGGTCCCTCCGAAATGAAAACAGTTTGAAATGCTTCACTTTGCCATTGTTCAAAATAATCTAAATTTTGTGTATTAAGGCCTAATTTGAATAAATCAAATTGCTACAACTTTGGTTCATTGGATGTGGCCATGTCACAAACTTATAAACTGAATTTCAATAACACCACTATCAATAATAGTTTTGAAGCTATTCAAGATTTCAATTTTGGGTACTCACCTAATTTGCACAAATTATTCTACAACTTTGGTTGATGGTTCATTGGATGCGGTTCTGTCACAAACATATCAATTGAAGTTGGAATGGCACCTCCATGTATGATAGTTTTGAAGTTATTCAAGATTTCAAATATGTGTGTTTGCCTAATTTGCATAAATTCAAAGCCTGCAACTTTGGTTCATTGGGCATGGTTATGTCACAAACCGACAAATTGAAGTTGGAATTGTACCTCTTTGCAGAATAGTTTTGAAGTCATTCAAGACTTAGATTTTGTGTATTCACCTTATTTGCATAAATTTAAATTCTGCAACTTTGGTTCATGGTTCATTGCGTGCACCTGTGTCACAAACCTATAAATTGAAGTTGAAATGGCACCTCTATTTAAAATAGTTTTGAAGCCATTCAAGATTTAAATTTTGTGTATTCCCGTAATTATTATAGATTAAGATTCTACAACTTAGGTACATGGTTTATGAGATCCGGAAATGTCACAAACCTACAAATTGAAGTTGGAATGGCACCTCTCACTATAATAGTTTTGAAGTTATTCAAGATTCAAATTTTGTATGTTCACTTTATTTGCATAAATCAAAATTTTACAATTTGGTTAATGGGATATGGCTATGTCACAAACCTTTGAATTGAAATTGGAATGACACCAGTATCTATAATAGTTTTGAAGCCAGTCAATATTTTGGTTTTGCATATTCACCTAATTCTCATAAATTAAAATCCTGCAACTTTGGTTCATGGTTCATATGATGCGGCTTTACCATAAACCTATAAATTGAAGTTGGAATGGCATCTGTATCTATAACGATTTTGGTTATATTCAACTTTTAAATTTTCAGTGTCCCTAATTAGCATAATTTAAAATTCTGCAACCTGCATTCATTGTTCATTATATTGATAAGTATCACAAACCTACACATGCATGCACAATTAAATTTTGTGTCTATATGCAATAGTTTGGAATATATGGAGCTTTTGAAATGTTAATTGCCCCTAATTTGCATAATTTTAAACATCATGACAATTCCAAACGATATGCACAATTTCACTGGTATGTCAGTCACCATAGCAAGTTTGGTGGTTTTCGTAATAATAGTATCCAAGAAAAACTTTAGACAATTTTGGCCGTGAAGAAGAAAGAAAGAACTATAAAAGAAGAATTGCTTCAAAGCAAATCTGTCTGGGTGCCCTCAAAATGAGAACAGTTTAAATGCTTTAAATTTACTATTGTTCAACATAGTCTACATTTTGTGTATTGGCATAATCTGCATAAATTAAAATGCTACAACTTTGGTTCTTGGTTCATTGGACCTGTCACAAACTGAAGTTTAAATGACAATACTATCTATATATGTCTTGAAGCATCCAGACATAATTTTTGTTATTAGAGAGGACAGTTAACCTTGCGCCTTTTCGCAGACCCCATTTGGCAAACCTGAGGGTCAATTTTAAATCAAAAGATCTAGCTTTTTGATTACCATATACCCATATGGCGACATCATTGTTCACTGTTATTCGTGTTTATGACAATGTTCCGTCCTTTCAAAGGTCCTATGGGACATGAAACTCAACGTATACAAATCCAATTCATCACATATTTAATGACCTCACTCTTTCCATATAAGTTAACGGGGGAGGTGGAGGGGAAGAGAGCTCTTAATACAGTCAACTGCATCGTAGTTCAGGGCTGTGAACCTTGTTCGAAAAAAATCCTCTAACCACTTCGAAATCTTCAGACTACAGTGCAACTCTGCGATATGCAAGGTACTGACTTGTCCAGCGCAGTGTAAGTTTGTGAATTCACGTTGCATATTTACTATGATTAAATATGTTAAACTGAACTTTGCCTTGATCTAGTGCAGCTATTTCTGCCTAACTGCTGCTCCCATATAACTTAAGCCATCAAAATAAGCACAAGCCAAACGAAAATAAATATTTTAGCTGTCTATACTTTAATAATACACGACTGCTCACGCTGAATAACAAAATCGCGACAATTTATTGAATGCTTTTAATATGCGAGACAAGTTGCACGCAATATTAAGACAGTCCACGTGCATCCACGTTCAGGAATCGCAGCTTTATATACCAACAATCGACACCTTACAGATATTTCCTGTTCGGCGTAGAATGGTATTTGCACAGATAAAAGTGTGCATTTTGTGTTTGTGTTGTTGTTATGAAGCATACTAATGAATGGCAGGGCCTTTAGTGTTAAAAAAAATACCATGTCAAAGTTTTGTCAGTGGGCAGCTTCCAAACACGGTCGCTCCTATTCCACGATCCCTTCCATGCTGAGTAAATATGTTAAGTGTGCTATCAGCCATCTAACTGACTTGGATGGGTGAACTTCATTAATTGAAGGGACTATGTTTACCAATTATATAAAAACCCTGCCGGTACTTTCAGTCCTGTATCCACGATTAGGGCAACCTTATCCCTTAAGCTCCAACTTTGATGCAGCGGGGCGCTTGGCACTTCCGCCCAGTGCTGCTACTTAATTCATAGCCTGAGAGCAACTTCAGTGTCTGATACAATAATCCTATTCTGGGGCCCACCACCGCCAACAACTGTTAATTTCAAGGCGTTGTATTTACATTTTTAAGTAATGCTCACACTGGAGAAGTCCCATTTACATGTTTTACATTACATTCCTTCGACAAATTAACCTTCCGTTAACACTAATCACACATATATTTTAGATATTACCTCTTCAAAATGTCCAATCGGGACTAACCCATGGACTTGGCTGTCATTTTGAAAATTGTGCATTCCAATGGTTTGTAAATGGGGATACTATTGGGATGATCTTGGGGGGGGGGGGTTGTAATATATGAAACCAAAAAGTATATATTTTGCAAATATTTCACAGCATTAATAATGATATTATATATGCTGTGGCCATGATTCACTTTGACATCCAAATCAAATATATTTTTGTGCAACTATCCCACAGTGCATTGCACCATGTTCAAAATAGCGCCCACCAACGTGCATGATTTGCCAGCTCAAGATATCGTGTTGCATTTGGATTTGTAACTAAGGATGATAACATTTGCCCTGGTAACTTGGAGAACGGACATCTGGAACTTAGCGAACTATGATGATTATGATCACCAAACAACCGAGACTATGTGTTTCGCTGGGCAACCATGGCTTTGCAACCCGGCCCAATTGACCCTCCAGATAAGTTGAAATAAAATGCTGTCTTTGAGTTGACTTTACTGCAAAATAACCGCACACAACAGGTACTTTCTCAATAAAATCTTTCAGCCAGGGTCGATCAGTTTTTATTAGGGAAGGATGGCTAGAAACTTTTTTTTTCATGTTTTATAAAATTTAGATGGGGGTGGGAGTTTACAGTAGGGTGCGGTCGGGTTACTGAAACCACACATATATTTGTGTTAGGGCTTGGGTAACTTGGACATTTGTTGAACAATGTTTGAAATGGATGTTCTTTCCTCTTTTACACATTATCTCCATTGACGTCAGTTAAATTTGTTACCTGGGCACAACCGGAGGCACTTGTCTCAGTCAAATTTGATAAGACCCAACAATGGCGGGTGTCTGAAGGAGCATATCTGGTTCTAACCGGTTGTAGCCCATATAGCTGGCCAGTATGTTTCAAAAGTACCGAGGACCATATATACCTTGTTTGCTGATAATGTGTAATTATGTTCGTGTGCCACCACAAACATTCTTTCTTTCTTTCTCTTTCTTCTTTATGAGCAATTTTGTGCCATAGTTTTCTCGGACACTATTACATCTAGAAATTCCAAACTTGGCATAGTTATACCTCTTTACATAAAGTCTTGTCTTTTTCTTTAAGAGGAGTGAACATTTTGAAAATTCTGCAAAACCTGCCCATTTGAAAATTTAAATCTTGAATATCTTCAAACGTATTATAGGTAAAGGTGCCATTTCAACTTCAATTTATGGGTTTGTGCTGTAGACGCATCCAATGAACCACAAACAATGGTTGTAGAGTTTCAATTTATGCTAATTAGAGTACTTGAAAAGCTTAAATGTTGAATATCTGCAAAACTGTTATAGGTAAAAGTGCCGTTCCATCTAATTAATAGGTTTGTGCTAAGGCGCATCTGATAAACCACAAACAAAATTTGAATTTATGTGAATTTTGGAGGCACAAAGATTTACTTTCAAACAAATCTTATTTTCTAGTTATGTATTGCCTTTAGAATGCCGACAAATAGCTCACATGGATGTACATGCGTAAAGACGGATGACAATGACAATAGCAATGACAATGTTTTATTTCTCCAAGATCATTACCCATCGTATAAGATCATCTGCAGGCACATAAAAACGTAACATTGTTCACTGCACGTGTTTTATGTTTGCTTGCGAAAATAATGGTTTGGCTCAGGCGAGAATAAGGACCTTGTGTCTGCTAGTAACGTGGCGAGAGTAAGAATACAGGCATGGTGTTCATATCTACTAAAAACACATTTTGACATTGTCACTTAACCCTCGGCTGAGCCGACAGGTGCGTTTTGTTAAAACAGTTTTGCCGCCCAGCTAGCCGTATTTGGCACATTTAGGCGGCTAAACCCATAATTCGGCAAAGCTGAGCCCGTCCCTTGCTCGTGATTGTGAACTCACAAATCTGTAACTAAATTAAAACAGCATGACTGCACTGAAGCGCGCATACTTATGTAGATGTGGACAGCTCAGCTGAAACTGAATAAAACTTTTTTTTTTCATTGATCTATGTCTGTAAGCTTGTTTTGGATCCATGCTCTTTTCCCATTTTAAGGCATAGTAAACTAAAACATTTATTCTTCAGGATAGGTTACTGAAATACACTCCCCCCCCCCCCCCCCGCCAATAGATAGTCGACAAACCAACGCAGGTGAATGGATGAAAATGGAGAAATGTTCTGAAGACAGCGAGCTTTTATATTCATCTTCAAGTCACCTCACTGGGTTGGAATTAGTAGGCCTATCTAACTTTGCAAAACCAATCCGTCTAAATTGTCATTTCGATCCCGAGAAGTTCCAAACACAAGATTGTGAATTGGCCTCAATGTACCTATCAGCAGAAAAGCATGATTCATTCGCAGTTGGGGACGAATCATCTTGTCATTGCAGAGGGCCTCAGGGTCCAGGCATACTCATTATGATATAACAGCGTCTTTGTGGATTTTTTTTTTTTTTTCAGAAAAGACGCATATTGCCTTCTTGGATCATTGGCAATCAGTAAATCATGCAAGCTCTGAGTCTGAGGGGATAATTTTTCGTAAATGACATTTGAGTGGTTTTGTTTGGGTTCATGATACCTACACGCCAAAAGGGTCAGAGGTTGTGCACTCAGAGATTTGTGTTCCGTAGGGTATAGTTATCTGCCGAACGAAAATCTACTCAACGGGCAGCCTAACACACACACCTGGTTTTAACAGGACATGCCAGAGCTGTGTGCAAGTATCCCGGCGAGGTGTGTTTTGTAAGATTAACCGACTCTCCCACCCCACCCGCTCCCGCTCCCATTCCCACTCCCACTCCCACCCACAGCCACCAACAGTACAGAGTAACATGAATTTGCTCCCAGTGCATATTTTCCAACTTATTCCGGTGATTTTCACCCTAGTTTACAGAAAACCCGATACACAGGGTACTGGTCTGGTAATTTTAAAAGTAATTAAACATACCAAGGCAACCAGGGGGTTGTTGTAAGGCTGTAATTTGTAAGACAACAAGAAGCGAGTTTTTCGTGCGAAAAACATTATGCACCCCCCCCCCCAATCAGGCATCTCTCACCAGAGGCCATCCCTCTAAGAGGGCCACCATTCTTCTGCAGAAAGTTTAACATTGACCTTTGACCTCAAGGTCACCTCTTAGCAAATTAAAGGAAAGTCTCACCTGGGTAAATGATGAAAAAGTTTGATGGACTTCAATCATACACATTTGAAGATGTGGCAGGGAAACCATTTTATTTTGCAAGGCATTGTGACCTTGACCAATGACCTCAAGGTCATCACAATCATATGAAAACTATTTCCCAAAATCTATGGAGAATCTGCACCAAAAGTTTCAAGTGAATCTGGCTTACGATTTTGAAGAAGTCAAAATGTGACCTACCATTGCAGACCTCATTGACTCACATGTTAATCAATAGAAATGCAAAAATTCACCGAAAAATAAAGAATAAAGATAAAAATCCAAAAATTATTAGAGCATGACCATTTGAACATGATGTATACCTACCTGACATATATCCCCACCAAGTTTGAAGTGAATCTGGTTGGTTGTTTTGGAGAAAAAGTGGAAAATGTGAATTCGCATTGCAATCCCCATTGACTTGCATAGTAATCAATAGGAATGCATGCAGTTAGACCTTTCAAGGTCACTCAGGTTTATAATGAACCATACAAATTGAAAGCTCAAAGGTACTTTTCTATTAACATTTAACAGTAACCTTGGGCCTACGATGCACAATTAAGATGTAAGACAATATGTGAAAATTGCTGAGTCAGGAGAAAAATACAAAGAATTGACCTTGACCTTTGACCTCAAGGTATATATTATTGCATGGGAAAAACTTCTCAGACCAATAGATTCTGTGTACTACATCAGCAGGCAACAGATCAATTGTTTTGGAGAAGAAGTTGAAAATGTGAATTAGCATTGCAATCCTCATCGATCTGCATGGTAACCAACAGGAATGAATGCAGTTTGGCCTTTCAATGTCACTCAGGTTAAAAATAAACCATACAAAGTGAAAGCCCACAGCTACTCTCCTATTAACGTTTGGTAGTAACCTTAGGCCCATGATGCACCTCTAAGAAGGTAAGCCAATATGTGAAAATTGCTGAGTCACCAGACAAATGCAACAAGGATTTGGCCTTGACCATTGACCTCAAGGTCATATATTGTATACATTATCTTTCCCAAATTAGGAGGCAATAGCTCAAGAGGGGACAGATATATATATATATAAAGAAAACTAGAAAAGAAGATTTGCTTCAAAGCAAATCTCTGTGCCTTCAAAAGTTGTAAATATAAAATGCTACAACTTTTGTCCTTTGGTACTTCACATTTCATTAAGCTTATGGCTGGATGAAAGTTTTAAAGTCCAGATGACCTCGACCTTTACAGGTCACATGTAATTGCAAAAGTGTCCAGAGTTACAATACCCACAATTTAAGCCGGATATGAACCAAATCAGATAAAAATTGACCAAGTTACGGCAAGATGAAACTTTCATAGGGCCAAATGACCTTGACCTTTGCCCTTTAGAGGTTATATGTTCTTACAAAAATGTGCAGTGTTGCATTACCTACAATTTGAGTCCAACATGACTAAAATTGGATGGAAATTGGCCTAGTAATGAGTGTATGAAACATTCAAAGGTCCAAATGACGTTGACCTTTGACTTTAGAGGTCACATGTACTTTAAAAAAATGTAAAGTGTTACAATAACTGCAATATGAGTCCAATATGATCAAAGTTGGATAAAAATTTACCAAGTTATGGCTAAAAGAAAGCCACCATCGAAAGTAGCCTTTGACCTTGAAGTGGCCTTTGACCTTGGAATGACCATTGACCTTGAGATGACCTCTACCTGAAGTGAACCTTGGCCTTTAATATGACATTTTTACCTAAAATTGACCTTTGACCTTGACCTGACCTTGACATTTGAGATGACCTTTGTCTTGCTATGATCGAACTCCAATGTACATGAAACCACATCTACTATAGTATATAAGATATGGAAGATTTAAAACTGTAATTAGTCTTCATTTGCATATATTGAGAAAAACTCCAGACAAATAATGTGGCGGAAAGACCTCTGTATTTTGGGCTATTTGCACTGGTACATAGTGTACACCATATTCCAATCTAGCCTGCTAGAATAATTGTCTGTATCTTGCCATTGTGATGCTAGAAAATACTGATACAACAACTCTATCCAACAACAACTGGCTTTCAAAATGGGTTGCCATTGGCAATGAATGTTTTAGTAGAGCACTATCTGCAGCTATTGCGTAGTGTTGCAGAAATCTTTCAGCAAAGGCTCACCTTTTACACAATATTAAAACCACCAAAAGACAATTTGAGCACCTGCAAGAACTGGTCCACAAATGTGCACAAAGCAGGCTGGGGTAATATATGCACAAGGAGATGTCCATAAAGGCCCATCTATCCTTGAAAAATGACACCACTTGTTCCTTGGCCAAGCTTAAAAAATGCCCCTAATTAGCATAATCTGAAATTCTACAACTTTCATTTTCTGTCCATTGCATTGGTAGGTGTCACAAAGCCTAAACATGCACATTGAAATTTTGTGTTTATCTGCAATGGCACGCGGTGCTGTCCGAGATGGCCCCGTATATCCTTTGAAATGACACCACTCGTCCTGAGCCAAGCAGTAAATGCCCTAACTAGCATAACTTGAAATTCCACAACTTTTATTTATTGTCCATTGTATTGGTAGGTGTCACAAACCTACACATGAACATTGAAATTTTGTGTCCATCTGCAACAGCTTGGAAAATATGGAGCTTTTAAAAGTTTAATTGCCCTTCATTTGCATAAGTTTAAACATCATGACTATTCCAAACCAAATGGCCAAATTTCATTGGTATGTCAGTCACCATGGCAAGTTTGGTGTTTTGGGAATAATAGCATCTGAGAAAAACTCCAGACAAATTTGGGTGTCATAGTACACTGGAAAATGTCTGGGTTGTCACCCAGACAGAAAGAATCCGAGGCAAAACAATATGTCTGAGTTGGCACCCAGACAGTCAGACAGACAGACAGACAGACAGAAAGAAAGAAAGAAAGAAAGAAAGAAAGAAAGAAAGAAAGAAAGAAAGAAAGAAAGAATTCTTGGAAAAACAAAATATCTGGATTCACACCCAGACATAATGACAGCTGTCACCGTCTATGATATACTTTTGCTTATGCTAAGTTCGATGTTCATAGTCAAAGGACGCTGGTTCGTGATTTTCGGCTTTCTGATCCAGTCAGCTTCCTGGTAGTTTATCTGATGTTTGTTATTGATCATTGAACCGAAAGTATGCAATTGTAACAGGGCTTTCTGAAAATATTATCTGGGCATTAAGATGGAAAACCATCAGTGTCACTGGAACTTGTGAGAATAAAGGATATGTATTTCAAATATATATGGCAACTCCTTCCTGTATCAAATTCAGTGTATGTTTGACGAACATGACAACGATTTCTTTAGCAGTTAAATTAATCGACGTCGTTAGTTTGCCAGTCTCATAAATACTGGGATAGTCCGGAGCATACTGGTTAGTCTGGTACTTCATGCATAATGTTACGGGCAAGACCGCAGCTGATCCGAATGTCACTGATTAGTCCACCTCGTCGGCAAACTGAGAGCGTGAGCGCTGGGGGTGCTTTTTCCTGATGATCGAAGACTTTTTATTTTATCATTATTATCATCATCATCATCATCATTATTATTATTATTATTATTATTATTATTATTATTATTATTATTATTATTATTATTATTATTATTATTATTATTATTATTATTATTATTATTATTATTATCATTATTATTATTATTTTGTTACAGTACGTCTCCTTTGGGTTTGCATTACCAGGTACTCTTTTTACTTGTCTTACAAGGAAGCCCTTTACTCCCGTCTTCTTTTGCGAATGTCTGCTTGTGCCAGATAATTTTTGACACTATGTAGGAGTACTATGGAGGTAGTTTGGATGTGCTTCCTCTATATAAATAGCCCCCTGGTGTGTGACAGGTCAGCTCACTCTAAGTCCCCTTCAATATTTTCTTCGGTTAGTGAGATTTTAATGTGCAAGTCTCTGAACTTCCTGAAATAATTATTGTGCACTTCGTGCGAGTCAGTACGCAGAGTGCATGCTACGTACAGCCTGTAGGCTTCACGTTCAAACGTTTCAATCTGCAGCAATTACTCTACACCATCCAGCTGCGGCTCTCATCCTCTATCTTAATCTTCATCTACAGTCATTTATATTACAAATTTATTTCCATTTCCTTTCCATCAATAATTATCAGAAGTTTCATGCTTGTCAATTTAAAGTTCATCAGATATGCTTCGTGCCAGTCATACTCACAGACCACATCTCATTTTTGCCTTAATTTACATTTGCACTTCAGCGAGATAAACGTACATACAAATATGCTTTAAAATTCTGGAACGTCTAAATCATGTTAAAAGTGGAGGTAGAAGAGTTCATGGGTCAGTCATACAACAGTTTTATAATTGAGATAATTATATGCTGAATTGCTGAGATCAACACTTCCGATACTGGTATTAGCATTAAATGATAATCCTCTTACGCTTGCTTTCTATATTTTAAAAGTAATAAAAACTAGAGGACTGTGAAAGACCTGTGCTCAGCTGGCCAACTGTTATACAATTAAGGTACAAGGGTTCCCGAAAGTGTCGTTATGCAATTTCGAAGCAATAGGCCAAGCACTTTTGCCGAAAAAACAAAGTTTCAAGATTTTGCAAAAAAGGTACAAACAAAAAACATTAAAAAAACAATAAAGTTGCTTGAACGTGACCATTTGAACAAGCTTGGTGTAGTTCCTCCGAAGGTATATCCTGTCAAGTTTGTAGTGGATCTGGCAAATTTTGGAGAAGACAAAAATGTGAATTACCTCATTGACTTACATAGTAAGCATTAGGAATGTATGCATTAACTGACAAGTACCCAATCCAGCCGCCAAAAATCAGTAAAAAATCTGGGATAAGGAATTTCATCACCTAGTGAACACATTTGTTTGACCGTTCCACAAGGTACATTTCCACTAAGTTTCAGCACAATCTGTGTGCCGGTTTGGGAGAAGTCAAAAATAGCAAAATCACAGAAGACCTCACAAGAAAATAACAAAATGAAAAGTATAAAAATTGCAACGCTACCAGCTGGATATATTAAGACCTAAGAATCCCCCAGAAATGTCAATGTGCATGTTCTACAGCAATTAGCCAAGTAGTTTGGGACAAAACTTTTCAAAGATTTTGCCAAGAATACACAAAATAAAAATCCTTAAATAAACGATGAACCATAGCCGTCTGAAGACACTTAATAGAGAGCCACCAAGGTTACGTCACACCAGGTTTGAAGTGGAGCTGGCAACGGTTTCTGGACAAGGAGTTAAAAATGTTAAAGCTGATGGGCAGACGTGCAGATGGATGGACGAGGACAAACGGATGACTATAAGATAAGCTCAGCAGATTGACAAGTTAGCTCAGCTAAAAAAAAAATCAGTTCTGAAACCCAGACTGAAAGAGTCATAAAATGTTCTATTGCAGGAATCTGGCAAAAATGTGATTTAATCACAAAATATTTCAAATGTGTAGACAACTTAAGGATTTTGAAAAATGTTGCAACAAGTGACAAGTCAGCTGATATAAAAAAGAAAGAAACAAACAAAACAAAAAAACAAGAGGGCTGTGTGAACAGCCTGTGCTCAGCTGACCTAAACTTGTTCGCAAGATCAAACTTGCAACTGAATAACCTGTGTTGAACTTTAGCTGAGTACACATGACATTGAGAAGTATTTCTGAGATTTGCCTAAAGAAAAAGATAATTAAAATGTGAATTAGCATTAGAATGCCCATTGACTTACATAGTAATCAATAGGAAAGGTGCATTTTCCGATAAGTACCAGAGTTGAAAAGATCTTTAAAAATCAGAAACTCATAGCAGTGCCACCTAGTGAACAACTTTCTTTGACCCTTTCAGAAGGGAACATATCCACCAAGTTTCAGTTTCATCTGCGTGATGGTTCCGAAGTTGAAAATAGCAAAAACGCACCAAATATTGCAAAAAATAGAAACAAGAGGGCTGTATGAACACCCCATGCTCAGCTGACCTAGAGATCATCACAGTGGCAGCTCTGTGAACTTGCGATAGGATCAAGGTCACCCATGTACTGAGTAAGTCTGACCATTATAGAAAAACACAAACATGTGCAACATCAATGTCCCAGTTCAAGTATATCTCAGGTTATAGTGAAGAGTAAAGTTAATGTATGTTGCACTGTGACCCCAGAAACGACATCAAGGTCAATCATGTACTGTCTAAGCATGACCCTCATAAACATTGACATGTGCAACATCAAGGTGCTAACTTAAAATAGATCTCAGGTTACAAAGTGAACAGTAAATTTCATGTCAGTTGTCCTGTGACCTTGGGAATGAGGTCAAGGTCCAAAAGCACTGGAATATGACCACTTGCACAAAATATGTAGACACTAATCAAAGGTACATCCCTACCAAGTTTGACACAAATCTGGCCAAAATTATTTAAGTTGTAAACATTACAAGAAATTCCCATGTTAAACTTTCCTATTAAAACTTTTTACAGGTTTTTCAAAAAAAAAACAAAAAAAAAAAAAACCCCTTCCCCCCCCCCCCCCCCCGGAAAAAAAATCACTAAAGCATGACCATTTGAAAAATCTTGATACAGACCCGCCCAAGGTACACTGCCCCCATTTGAAGTCACTCTGGCTGACGGTTTGGGAAAAGAAGTCGCAAATGTGAATTAGCATTAGAATGCCCATTGACTTACAATAGGTAAGGTGGCTTTACCAATAACTAGCCCAATTGAAAAAATCGTTAAAGATCAGGAATCTACAGCAGTACCACCTTGTGAACAATTTTGTTTGACCCTTCTGCAAGGAATATATCCACCAAGTTTCCGCTTAATCTGAGTGACTATTCTGCAGCAGAAGTTGAAAATAGCAAAAACACACAAAAAAAATTGAATATTTTTTAAGATTTGCCAAAGAAGTGCTAAAAAATCGTGAAAAATCCAAAATTCACTGGAGCATGACCACTGCAACAAACCTGGTAGAAACCCACCCAACGTACCTTGCCACCAAGTTTGAAGTCAATCTGGCTGATTGTTTCGGCAAAGAAGTCGAAAATGTGAATTAGCATTTGTGCCCATTGACTTGCATAGTAATCAATAGGAAAGGTGCATTAACCATTTAATACCTGAATTGAAAAAATTGTAAAAATCAGAAATCCACAGCATTGCCACCTAGTGAACAGCTTTGTTTGACCCTTCCACCAGGAACATATCCACCAAGATTCAGCTCAATCTGAGTGACGGTTCTGGAGAAGAAGTCACAGATTGCGAAAAAACACAATTTTCTTTTGAAATGCAACGCCACCTGGGAACAAATTAGGAACTAGGAGTTCCTAGGAGTGTTCCTGTGTGATACCAAAGCAATTGGGTGAGCAGTTTGGGGAAATTTTTTTTTAAGATTTGCTCCCCCAAAAAGAACAAAAAAATTCCATTAAAAATCTAAAAATCACTTGAGTGTGACCATTTGAACAAACTTAGTCGAGACCCACCCAGGGTACATTGCCAAAAAGTTTCAAGTGAATCTAGCCCACGTATTTGGAGAAGTTGAAAATGTGAATTGTGAACAGACAAAGAGCGATGGCAAAAGCTCTGCTGGCTGACAAGCCAGCTGAGCTAATAATGGAATTGCCATATGATCCAGCTAGCAGGTTTTCTTTTTCTTTTTGCCCAGTTTGTTTAATATTCCAGAATAGGGTCTACCCGGGGAAATTCGGGAATAGTTATCCCTCGCGAAACTTTATGATTATACAGTAAGCTGTCACTGGCCACCACATGCATGGTAATTTAGCCGAGAATGAATCATGAAAAAACTGTAAGTCAGAACCACAAAACAAAAGAACTTGTGAAATCAACCATTTATTTCACATTTCATACAAGATTACATCATGTCTCACTTCTCCCATTCATACCCTGATAAATATGGAACATGTATTTTATAGTTGCAATCATTGATTCATTTATTTTCATCATACTGCTGCAAAAAAAAACCCCAAGAAACTAGCATTTCCAAAATACTTCTCTCAACACATAATTTTGCTGAGAATTTACCTTTTTGTTTAGCTTCTGGTCCATCTTTTGTTTGATTTTCCCCTTCTCAGAATTGTAGACTTCCATAGTTACCTGACAGCTCACTCTTCTCACTCATACCCATATAAAGATGGAACGTATGGTCTATACTTGACATTGGTGATGCACATATTTTGAATCTGCCCACCACAAATTAACTTTGCACTGTCAAAATACTCCTTTCACCATTTGTTTTGTTGATAATTTACCTTTCTGTTTGGCAGGAGTATCTTCTGCTTTTTTACTCTCAGAATTATGGACTTGTGTTTTAAATATACCAGTATCACTTTGGTTCAAGACAGAAGCTAATGTTGGGCTGGTACTGGCCACAGCCTAAGAAAATTGGAATTTGACTGAACAAAAAAACACTTTTTTTTTCAGGCAATGTGAATAAAGGTATTTTAACTAGTGCAGTTTTAACTCAAAACTGAAGCTTCTACACCTACCTCCTCAACAGTATTTATTTAACAGTGTTGCCTGAAAGAAGGAAGTTTTGGCTAAAATGTTTTTGCATCAATTTAGCCAAACTGGATTGCAATGTAGTTCCTGTTAGCCATGACATCATACCATGAGCTTCTCCCTCATCAACATGAACTCAATTCTACTATTTTCACTTGCTTTACCACAAATGAAAGTTCTCTCTCCATTTTCGATGTTCTGTATTTTTACGGGGGTTTCCAAAAATATATACATGCTTTTACCATCAAACTTTTTACAGTCTGCACGCTTGTGCCAACAGAAAATATACGAAGGTATAGCCTAAGACATTGTAGTGTGTGAATCATTCTACCCAGCACAATCTCAATTAAATTTGCAGGTCTACTCAAAGATCTTCGAAAGCAGTGGGCTCTGCTACATAGACCACCTCCCACTGGCGACCATGTCTCTGTATGGCTGTTCTCAACAGATGCTTGATTATATTTCTTTGTTAAATTTACCTGCATTTTCAGACCACCTGCAATACAAGAACACTTTCTGCAGGCAGTAAAGGTGGTCTTTACCAGCAGGCACCACTGTACTCCTTAAGCCCCCCCCCCTTCCCAACATAGGACTCAGCCAGGTGCCCATATGAAAAAAGATACCACTCCCAAAACCTGTGTTTCAACACAACCCCTTCTACTTGTGTCAGTCATATCCTGTCTTTAGAGATGGACCAAAAAAAAAAAAAAAACAAACAAACAAACAAACAAACAAACAAAAAAACAAAAGACAAAATTTAGACTTTCAGTTTGGTCAAGGATTCCTGCATAAGAATACAACTTTTGCAGCAAAGGGCAACCCCTACATCAGATTTTCAGCATTTTCTGGGGATATATTACCACAGATAGGTACATTATAATATGTTCACTCTGATGTGTCAGCAATCCTTTCTCCATTCATTTAATTTAGAAGTTTATTACCAAACATCTGTTTCTGCTAACTGTGCCCGGGTTTCAAATATATCAGCAGAAACATAATGAAATTTTAGAATTTTTGTAATTTTACATCACGTGCAAATCTGTTGCAAAGTCAAAAAACTTTTTGGCACATGGAGTATTGACACATATTTCTTTTCTGTTGCTTATGTATTTAAATCCAAATGCAAACTTGCTCCAGTAAAACCTCATTATAATGACACTGGAATATCCCACATATTAATTAACTGACACAAGCTTTGAGCCACTTCAAGTCAAGTTCCTTTGCTATTTGTCTCATTTGACATACATGTATTTGGATATCGGACACATCTTGCAAGGGTCAAGTGGTGTCATTATAATGAGTTTCACTATATTTTTTATTTGACTTGTATGTTTTACAGAGTAAGGTTATTGTGACAGCATGCTCTGTGGGTAACATGGTCACCGTTACATGCAGCATGTATGTAATCTTCACTAAATGACTGCTCCATACATGATTTCAGTGCCTAAACATTATCGGCCAGCAAACTGTTTCTCCTTTCATACTAGTTTCCTTGGGAGTGCTGAATTAATTGCATTTATATAAAATTGGAAACTGTGGTTTCACTGTCATATATTGTAACTTACAAGGTACACACATGGTGTTAGTTTGCTCAAATCATGAGCAATAATGTACTGTCTTTATAGTCAAGGAATGGGTAAGGCTTTCCAACACCAATTTGTAATGAAAACAAAGTCTCATTCTCCTCACTCTGTGAGACTTCCTCATTAATACAACAAACAGAAATGAAGTTTACATTTTCTCACTTAATTTTCAGTAAGGAGGTGAGCAAAAATGAAACAACTAGTACTTTGTGTGAAAAACTACTTGTACCTGTATGCTCTAATTGTGCAACAACTGTCCCTATCAACATTGTGCTTCTTTCATATTCAAATATTACCTGGATACATAATACATAAATGGATGTCACATCATAAATACTGGATCGCACAACTGTGTATATAACCCTTTCCTACTCAAATCACCTCAAAGCGCCTGGGTGTAAATGGTTTTCCGCCTCAGTCTTTTAACATAAAATTCTCGTGAGCATGAACATTTTTGCTGAGAATTGCAGACTGATACCTATAATGATAGCAAGCCCTAGGTCAACAGCTATCCTTGGCAAAGGTTGGGTTCAATCTGCTCAACCCACACCAACGAAAGCTGTTGACTCAATCTTATGTTATTCAGGAAAGGGATACAGTAATTCCAAACTGATAGCAGTTTACCTTGGATTCCGAGTCTGAAACTGCTGTACGAAGTATCATGTGGGTGCTTTCACTCAAACAGTACTGCAGTAATTGTGGAAAAGCCAATGCTTTAAGCAGTATGTACAATGTTACTGTTCCGTTTACTAAAGCAAGCTTTATGTGGGTAATGATACATCAAGTCATTTGTTTTTTTCCTGCACAATTTCAGGACATTTCCAGCAAATATTGGCAGCATAAAATTTTAAGAGAAGCAGTTCATTTGACTATATAGGAACAAGTACTAAAACGATACATGTGCCTCCATTAGCACTATATCCACCTGCACGTATTCTATATGTCAGTTGTCCAGTTACTGCCCATACAAACTCAGTCACTCTCAGCCCCCGAGCCAGCTCCAGATTTGGGGGACCCTTTATCCTCCCCACCTGAATCGTTGCCACCCCCTTCTCCACCTGAGCCTGCTCTGGATCCCTCATTGTCAGACCCTGAATGGGACCTTGACTTCGACCTACTCCTAGACCTTGAACGTGACCTGGACCTGGATCTTGAGCGTGATCTTGAAGCTGATCTGGACCTTGATCTTGATCCAGATGGAGAACGGGAACGAGACCTGGAACCTGACCCAGACCTTGAGCGTGAACGAGATCTGGATCCAGATCTTGACCTTGATCTAGATGCAGACCTAGACCTAGACCTGGACCTAGATCTTGATCTAGAACCTGACCGTGAACCTGATTTGGATCTAGATCTGGAACGTTCTGATCCAGAAGCTTTTCCAGATTTTGGGGAGGCAGATCCAGATCGTTTTGGGCTGCCTCCTTCGTCATCCTCACTGTCTGACAAGATGCGGCGTGGTTTCTTTGCACCTTCTTCACCACTCTCACTGAAAAATACAGAAAAATAAACATGCATTAAAAAATTTACAAAAACTATGTTCCTTTAAGTTTGCATAAAATATCTCAACTGAGCTGCTGAAATGTCTGTAGCTACCTGCACAAGTTGATTGATCACAGGTGTTCCTCTGTGTGTGTGTGTGTGTACTCCTTTTTCTTTGCTACTTTATTAGGGATAGATGAAATTGCATCGCAACAACCCCCCCTCCCCCAAAAGAACATGAAACCACTTGTATATTTATACCTCATCATAATGTTGATAAATTAAAAAAAATGCTATGCTGCCTCAGTCTCCCAAATTTTCCACATAAAATTTATTCTGTCATATGTTTGTTCAAGTTCAACTTACATACTGACACCAAAGTGAAGTTTTTAAATATTGTTGCTGGAATGTTGTGGTGAATTTTTGAAAAACTGTTTTGGTTAAGTTTTGATTGTTTTATGAATAAAAAACAAACTGATGTGTGACAATTTGACATTCCTTGATTTTTTTTTTTTTTTTTTTGTCATTCCAGGCGGCAGGGAGAAATATCTCAGCTTGGTCAGTTCAGCAGGCAAGACTCACACTTGAACACAATTTGTGTTAGCTATCACAGGGATTCTACAACTGTAAACCCAATGGGGTTAGCATATTATTAAGACACATGATGCCTTTCATCCATTCCTGATCAAGGTCACCACATCTTGTAGAGGAATCCTCATCATCTAAGTTGCCAAATGTTTAACTCTAAATCCTGGACACTGGGCAGTCACTGCACCACTGGATGACAATTTCACTAATCAGTGCAATTTCGCTACCCTTATTAGGCAGGAACAAATTCAGCAATATGGATACCCTGATCAAGGTGACACAATAGGAGAATTAGGCCATTTTTTGAAGTGGAGAAGTGCTCTGTCACCTATATGTCAAAGTTACCTGTTGACATCCCATCAATCACTGTGGACAGACTATGACTTTAATGCCCATTCACGTCCATCTGATGGATATTTATTAAGATACTATGAGGTCTCAGGGTGATATTTGTCAATGTTACAAGAGGTCTTTAGCTGACAATCAATCAGAGTTTAGGTCTCCAGTGGTCCACATTCAGCACTGAAATGTCATTGTCAGAAATAGGTGTGATGTGCATGCAGCACTGATTGACTGGCCTCACTGGGTGCTTCACAGGGACACAGGCAAAGCAATAGCTTTGGTACTCATAAGATTTGAATCTTCATATGTTGGGAGACAAGGAAGTTGATCTTCTAATACATTATCAGTGCTACAATTTCCTATTACCAAAAAGAAAAAGAAAAAAAAAGAAAACAGAAAAGAAATAAAAAAAAAGTAAAGTTCTATTTGATGAACAAGAGGACCAGGATGGCCTTCCGCTATGTTAAATTGATATTATGATGACTCAATGGCAGCCAATCGCAGCAACCCACAGACATCAGGCTGTAGTACTTTTCATGAAATTTTTGCCCTTTGACAATTTTGTTTTTTTTTGGTGGGGCTGTGGGGTGGGGGCTGTAAGTGCCTGATTTAAGTTAGCAAACCACAAATTACAATTCTTTCCATCGTTATTTCTGTGACCACAGTAATCGCATTTCCATGAAAACTTCAATTCATGTAGTATGTTTTGACCAGCAGTAAGCTACTTCACTGCAATCTTCCTGCTTTGTTCTCTTCACATAGAGAATCTTCTTCCAGTCATACCCTGTGTGCATACTCAATTTGATCTTTCATTATATTTGTTACCTGTTTCATTTACCCAGTATCCATCTTTTTTTTTTTTTTAAAGCAGAAAAAGGATCCAGACCAATGCATATTATAACTCGAAGATGAATCACAGAAATGATGTCCAAATGGATGTCTCTTGTGGTGGTGCCGGACTGGTTTTGACATTGCCTTCTTCTTCAAGGGCTCATCATAGGAGACAATTATTTATGATTCATATGGTGACTTAAATGTCAGATAAATGTTCACACTCTAATGCTCATATTTAAAGAACATCCACAGCAGTTTTCTCAGGATGATACTTAAGATGTCCTCATACATGTATGGCTTCCTCATGGCTGGTGAAGCAGTCTGTAGGCAGGACCCCATTATAAACAGTTGGAAATTTACCTTTATCTTGCTACATGTATATTAATTCGATCTCCTGAACCCAAAAGCTTACTGTCAGGGGTTTTTTAAACTTGGCCTAGATAAACACAGCAATTTATATATTGGTTGACCAAAGAGATCTCTTATCATATGATAGTTTCAGTCCCTTATTTATAGTAGTGACTTTTCACCTGGGGTTTCAAGGTAAAGCCAGGGTCGAGTTGCAGACTTTGATATGCTGCCTGCTGTGGGCAAATTCTAATTAATCAGATAAGACTGGCTACTGGCAGCAGAATGCTGCCTGGAGCCCTTGTCCTTGTGGCAAAGAGAAAGTAGTTTTCTTTCTTGTGATGGATGTAGAGGCATCTGAGCATATCTATCAAAACATGTCCATGAACATCGACTATTACTGAACAGGTTTGGGAAGTCCAGTGGGAACAACCACCAGACCTCATGATGAGTTCTGTGCTGATTAACTTTCAAGCAGGCTGTTTATATGTTTAGTGACCACGGAACAGCTTGGTCTTGAACCAGCAACCTTCGGCACCAATCACCTAGCCAAAAATGGGAATCGCATTCCATGATTTTTGAAAGCTCTTTGATCTTACTTATAGCATATAGACAGCAAATCAACACATGAATCCAACAACACAAGATTTGCCAACTCAAACTGCTGCCTTACCCTTCTTGTCTAGTACCAAGTTTATGATTTACACACCTGACTACCATTCTTACATTGTCCCCGACAATAAACAATCAGAATGACTGTGGCTGTGAGTGAGAAAAGGTCTGTACTGTATTTTGTGTTCGGAACGAGTGGGACTCGAACCTGCAACCTTTGGCACCAGTCGCCTAGCTGAAATGGGAAATGTACATATCCACTCGACCAAATCCCCATTCTTAAAAAGAATGGTTCAATGGAGGTAGTTATGTGCGAGTACCATATCAACACGGTTATGCAGTATATTTACTGAGTGGGCATTTATTTCCAGAATCTGGGACTTAAATCCACCAGCATTAAGGAAATGCTGAAAGTATATATTTGTGACACTGGATTTCAACACACACTTACTCTTGCAGTCTCCATGTTTGTCCCAATGTAATACTTCACCTTTTACAAACACATGTTTCAAACACACTTAATTTATACAAGTGATGTTCTTCACTTTTGGTAGAGATGGAAAATATGACTTTGCACTTCAGTACCTGCACAAAATTATAATGCAAAGTAAACCCTGAGGATGACCCCAAAAGTGTGCTATCCCAAACACTTACACAAACCTCCCATGCAGGCTAAGCTTCACATCTCCTACATTTGATTGTATTTGTGTCTTTTTGCCCAGAACCACTTCCTAGTAGTCAATATCCTATTCTGCAGTTCGAACTCTTTCCTCTCCATAAGCTAACCTGTCCCTGTCTAACCTATATACATATGGAATTACTATTGTCTATATTGCACGCGTTCCTCTGTAAAATTTTGTCATAGGCTGTATCAGCCCAAATAAATTAAAGGGTCTTCAGCGGGTAACTACTCAACATGTTTCGGAGAGTTTTACCCGTACATGAGTGAAACTGAGCCAAGCATACACTGAGCTCAGCCTGGTCAGCAAGCAAGATTTTTTTTTTTGAACAACAAAAAGTCACCAATTTATTATGCATCTGTTCCGTGTGCACAGTGATACTTTAATTCAGGCACACATTACCATTTTCCCAAGAAGCAGCTCTTTCAAAAGTAACCTGTTTGACCTCTGCCTTGAATTTTGCACTTTCAATCATTCTTTTGACTGAAGTTGTTTGGAGACTACACATATTATCAAGATGACAAGTAACCAGAGAGAGACTCTCCTCAAGGTACAGGTACCAGCTTTAACCCTTTCTCCTTGAATATCACACTGAGTCAGCAGCTCCTCCTGGTGCCCAGTCTGTGCCAGACACTGCTGCTGTCTGCACTTTCTACTCTGATTTACAAAGTTTTCTATTTCTGAGAATTTCCAAGTAAAATATTGATGCGGATGACGCTTGAAATCCAATGCTTTGGGTCAAATTGTGAGATTTTCAATGAGCACTGTGTACATTATAGAAGGCCACAAGTTGAAAGTTTTACAAAATGTCAACCTAGATGACCAGTTTTCTGTTTTCCTGTTTCCTGCAAATGATAGGGTTCAAAGGTCATTATTTTTGTGGATAAACACATGCATGTTTGATTGGCCTAAGCTATGACCCTGTAGCCCTGAAAACAGGTCAAGGTCATCCATATTGATGCATGTGGTAGACAACCCCCTTTGAACCACAGCATGTATCAAATAATTTTATGCATTAAGTACACCGTAATCAGAAAAAAGTCTAAAAACAAGAGGGCTGTGTGAACAGCACGTGCCTCAGTTGATCTTGACATTCATCACACTTGCAGATCTATGAACTTGGGAAAGGATCAAGGACACCATGTTCTGAGTAAGTCTGATCTTTATAGAAGAACACTTACATGTGCAACATCAAAGTTCAAGTAGTTCTCAAGTTATAATGAAGAGTAAAATTCATGTATGTTGCACTGTGACCCCACAAACGAGGTCAAGGTCATTCATGTACTGTCTAAGCATGACCTTCATACAGAATAATTAACATGTGTAGCTAACTCAAAACAGATCTCAAGTTATCAAGTAAACAGTAAATTTCGTGTCAGTTGTCCTGTGAATTAGCATTAGAATGCCCATTGACTTACATAGTAATCAATAGGAAAGCTGCATCCAACGATAAGTACCCAAATTGAAAATCCTTAAAAATCAGGAATCCAAAGCAGTGCCACCTACTAAACAACTGTTTGACCCTTCCACAACAACATATCCATCACATTTCAGCTTAATCTGAGGGACTGTTCTGACAACAAGTGAAAAACAGCAAAACCATACAAAAAAATTCCTAAAAAAATTGCAGCACCACCTGGTGAACAAATTGGGAACTAGGTGTCCCCGGGAGTGTCTATGTACGATATCAAAGCAATTGGGTACGCATTTTCAGAGAATAAAATTTTTAAGATTTGTCCAAAAAAAAAAGAACAAAAAAATTCATTCAAAATCCAAAAATCACTGGAGCATGAACATTTGAACAAAATTGGTAGAAACCCACCCAAGGTACATTGCCACCAAGTTTGAAGTTAATCTGGATGACGGTTTTGGAGAAGAAGTAGAAAATGTGAATTAACATTAGAATGCCCATTGACTTCCATAGTAATCAATAGGAAAGCTGCACTGACCGATAAGTACCCGAATTGAAAAAATCGTTAAAAATCAGGAATCCGCAGCATTCCCACATAGTGAACAACTTTGTTTGACCCTTCTACAAGGAACATATCCACCATGTTTCAGCTTAATCTGAGTGACGGTTCTGGAGAAGAAGTCAAAAATAGCTATAACACACAAAAATTCATAAAAAATTAGGAAAAAATTGCAGCGCCACCTGGTGAACCAATTAAGAACTATGAGTCCCAGGGAGTGTTCCTGTGTGATATCAAAGCAATTGGGTGAGCGGTTTCGGAGAAGATTTTTTAAGATTTACCCAAAAAAGAACAAAAAAATTCATTAAAAATCCAAAAATCACTGGACCGCGACCATTTGAACAAACTTGGTAGAGACCCACCCAAGGCACATTTCCACCAAGTTTCAAGTGAATCTGGCTAACAGTTTTTGAGAAGAAGTCGAAAATGTGAATTGTGGACGACGGACGGACAGACGGACGGACGGACGGACGACGGACGACGGACCCTCAAAAAACCTCAGCTGACTGACAAGTCAGCTGAGGTCAAAACTGACTGAAAACAACATGTAATATGTTCAAAATCAATAGAAAAAAAAAAGGAATGTTGACACTGTTTTCATATAGCTTGATTTTGAAGCTTCAGGTTTGATGGAAGCACGGTTTTCGTGTGATGGATCACACGTTACATTGAAACACTGGTGGGCACTTGGATAGGGAACAGATGACGACTTACAAGAAATGCTGCTGACTCAAGTCTCATTCTGACCCTGAATGGGTTAAACTTTTGCTCCCACTGAACTGTGTGACTGTCAAACTGACAGATGATGCAATCTTTCAATAATGCCTCCTTCACAATTACACTAAGTTAATTAGATCGGGATTGCATGTTTGTCAAGAAGCTGATATTCCAGTCTTATACCAAACTAGAACACACACTGATTTGTTTGCCTTCTCTGAGTATGCAAGATTACAAATGGTTATGTCTTCACACAAGTGTTTGAAAACACGGATGACTGAATTAGAGCTTGATAAACTTGAGTGGCAGTCCTCCTTCATCTTGTCATCAATGTAGCACGGAACTTAATTTGCACTTGTATTTCCCAGGCAGTTCACGGACTGACATAAAAAAACAAGAATACAGAATGCCACATTACACTTGCTACATGTAACAGAGGCTCCAACAGTCCCACTACATGAATAATAAGAGATGTCCTGCCTTTTCAATCTCAAAAAATCAACTGTGCTTTTTCAGCTGTCTTGTTCTTCTGCTGTCTGTTGTCATTTGATAGACAGGGTCCCAGATATTTTGTCTCTGATTTTTAACCTTTTGTTCCCTATGCTGTCACACCCTTATAAAGGCTCTAGCAGTTGAAGCACCTGATGTTTATGTTGAACATGCTGCTCTCCTGATGTTGTGAACCTGAGATAGCGTGTGGAGAGTTTACAGTCAAAGTGGAACACATCCAAATCACACAATTCTGGTAAACAGCTTACTTTGCCATGTAATATGTATAGCAGCAAAATAAGAGAACTATTTTTATAGGTTTAAGTTTAATAGATACGAGACGTATGCCACAAAAGGCAAAATCAGATATAAGTAAGTGCACTTTCTCTGCAGAAAGCAGAAACATTTCCAACAGTAAACCACAAAATACTCCTTTGTTGTCAAAGCATAACACATCTTTTTTTCCAACAGCAACCACAAAACAAATGCTATTTCCCCCCATGAACTTTATTGTACATCATTTTTTTAAACTTATGATAAATACAATGAATTGCACAGAGAACAAACATACCCGCTCTGAACTGTTGGCTAAATATCGGTTTTCGTTGTATCATGTGCTGTTGGATATATTGCACTTTGTGCCAAAATAGACCTGGCATTGTGTTTTGGGTTGAAGCATTTATGATCATACATGTGGAAAGAAAATCAAACATCTGAACAAATACATCTGAGGCTGCAATAGCCTTTCATAACATAATATAAAAGAGAGCCAGATAAAATGACATGTACTGCATTTCTGGGCAAAACACTTCATATTGTTAGACAACTGGTGTTCTTGGTGTAGATGGGCAATTTATATTGATAAAACCCCTCACTATGTGTTACTCTCTGGACTCTCATGGAGGTACTTCATCCACCAAATGCACTTCCAGACTCAAAATTCACATGTTAAAAGGTAGTTCTATGAAAACATGGATCACTTTGAGAACCTGCCATCAGCATGATAACAGAAAGGAACATTGCACTGTATTTGCACTAAAATGTCCGACTGAAAGCACCATAAAGTACACGACCTGCATTACATAAAAAGATGGAAACAACAAACCTGACACCATAACACACGGTATCTGCACTTAGCAGTATTACTGCCTTAAGCTATGTTCATAATCCATTTCGTAAGTCTTAACTATGCTACTTGCCTCTTCTTATTCATTTCATGAGTTTTTAACTATGCTATTTGGTTGCCGTCAAAGATTAACTCTTTCCCCATTAAGAATAAGACAAAGTCTTCAACGTTCTTTGATGTGGTTTGGAGGATAAATTGCCCACCCAGTGCCACAAAATTTGCTGATGTGGCGCACAGCTTCCTGACAGGTATGATGTACAAAAATCAGACCTTCAACTGGGCCAATCTCCCACTAGGCAACACTAATCAACAGTCATGTGGCTATGGGCGTGTTGCTGGAAAGTAAAGTGTCACTAATATTTGTGAGATTAAAGAAAACTAATCCCAATGATACGTGGACTCCCTTTTTTCAACCTCAGCATGTATTTGGTGAACACAGTGCCCATTTTGAAACAAAAATTTCATACAAGTTGCTAGTTTGGCAAGAGCAAAATATTTTCCCTCATTTGGTGCTGGGATCTGCCTGCACACAGCACCACTTCCTTGTCCAAAAATACAAGCCAAAGCAGCAGTGTAGCTGATACAAAAGAGTATGTTAATATTTCTTCACTCTTTTGTTCAAATTTCATGTTTTAAAAGCAGTAAGTAATACCCCAACAACTTTAAAATGACTTTGAGGATAACTTTTTATAGTCCACATCAGTCTGGATAAGACATCCCAATATTGGACCATGCAGGATATAGTACTTGCTATCATTTCAGCATGAGGTGCTCCTGAAATTTCAGTCCATCATACCCAACTTTTACAAGGGTTAATATGAATTTTTATTTAATTGTTGAAAATTTTTCTTAATAAAAACAACTAAAAACACAATTATGATTTTAGATAAAATCATAAAATTTAAATGTCTGAGAGTATTTCAAAATAAACAAACAATGTAATAGTATTGATTCATGTATCAATATTGACATTTGTGCAAGGCTTGGTGGTTCTTCGTTGAAGAGTAAATTATTAAAAAAAAATTCTTGATGTAATTTCTCCAATATTGTTACTAGTTTTTATTAACACAAAAACTTCAACAGTTTGAGGAAAGGTCAAACCAACTTTTGAGAAAGCTGTGTTTAGTCAAATGAAGCATCAGGAGCAGCTTGTGTTGAAATGACAGAGAGCAATTTGACCTGTAGGCTCTAAATTTGGAGCATCTTATCCAGACTGAACTGGACTATGGGGGAGAGTCTGAAATGTGAATTTGAACTCAGAATGTTGACAAAACCTTCTTTCCATTCAGCTTAGTGACAATTCAGTACAGCTAAAGTATCTCAAAGCCAAGGTTCGTTTCAAGTCAGCACAAAAAGGTCAGAAAAGGAAATGATAGGAAAGGCAACTGCAACTTCAGCAACAAAATAGTCGTCACGATGAATCTTATACATTTGTCTTGCTGTTGCCATCCCAATATGGGAGTTATGGGACCGTGAGGACAATAAATTTTCAATACCTTCTGCTCATTGCAACGCTAAATGTGTACAATTTACATAAGCCTGAAAGTCACAACTGTGTGGTAAAATGATACTTGACATCAGGTAACTCATTATTAGAAGAACAACTGCTCTCTCCCAAGGCACAATCACAGTCCTGGGAAACATATTGTATTTATTACAGCACCATCTCACACCTATTGCTGCAAGTCCTGTTTGTTCCCATCAAGCAGGGGTTAAATGAAACAAATGTGGTTGCCTGCAAGGTGGTTAACCCGTGCACTTCTGAAGTGATGTAGCCCCCAGTTGGATACAAAAAGGGCATCTCACACAAGTCCTGCTTTTCAAATCTTGCCACTTACATTGTAACCACCTATTCTACATTTACATGAAAGTACTTCAGGTGACACTACAATGGTGTATTTGTGAAGAAATGTCTATCTTATAGTCAATCTCATATATATCCCTTTCACCAGAAGCCTTCCTTCTCAAGTACCACATTTTTTTTCACACAAGTATGATATTTCCATAATACATGTACAATGAAACATGTTTTGTGAGAGACAGGTGGTCTCTCATAACACTGCACTAGTCCCCTCTCAAAGTTGCTGACCTTTTGTAACAACTGGCTTTAACCCCCCCCCCCCCCAAAAGTTGACCTTGTCTGACAACCTGCATTCAAGTCCTTATGAAAGTTGTTGGCCTGGTTACCACCTTGCATTACAGTTCCCTTTCAAAGTTGTTGACACCTGGCATTAAGGTCCCCTCTGAAAGTTGTTGATCCTGCTACCCTACATTACAATTTTCTCTGAAATCCACAGTTGCATGTGACAGACAGCTATGTGCCAGCTGATATGAAAAGCTGGAACATGAAATGGAAATGTATTGCAAGGTCATTAACACTTTCCCCCTAAATTATGACTGATTCAGCAGCTTTCCTTGGCATGCTCATGCCAAGGAAAGCTGCTGACCTGGGGCATGTGATCTTGATAGGTCTCATCTACAATTCTCAGTCAAATTGTTTATCATTACTGTTGAAATTACATGTAGCTGAAAACATTGAAGCAGACCACATTTGACCACAACCCAGTTTTGGCTTGCCTGCTAAGACAGACTAGAGTTACGCTATCATTACTACAATTATAGTCTGTTGAGCAGGCAAAGTTTTGGCCAGTTTAAGAAGGAAAAGGTTAAGACTTTGGCCAGTGGTATTGTGTTCTGGCTGGCCATGCTCCAGCTATCCTTGTGACAACTGCGGCATCCCAGCAAATGACAGCTCCAGCATCATTTGTGAGGCAATACAACAACCACTGTCATCATGTCAGACATGTTTGTACCTGAATGAAACACTCTCCACGAGGAATATAGATATGCAGTTCTCAACGGTATTCAGCTACATATATACACGTACATGTATATGTATTGACAAATCCACAATTAGTATGCAGTGAGTTAAAACGAAAAAGGATGTTTTTGGAAGGATATAGGTTATAAATGTCTCTAAAACTCTTTCCCACTCAAACACCCTAAAGAATTTAGGTGTAAACTGTCGTCTACCTTAAGATTTCTCTTCACTAGAAAATATTTTTTGCTGAGATTTTATATGTGAGACCATTCATGATGGCAAGCCCCAGGTCAATATGTAGCTGTCCTTGCTGTGGGTTGGGTACAACGCGCTCAACCCATGCCATGGAAACTGTTGACTCGGTCTTACTTTGGCCAGCAATGGGTTAAGCTATGTGCCTGATAGACCAAGTTCTCCATTTCAACATGCCACTCTGCAGGTGGTATCAAACTGACTATAAAGCACAGTGACATATTCAATCTCTTTTCCTGCAATATGCATATGACAATATCAAACCGATTGGAAACATGCTTTGTGTATGGCTACAAAAGGTGTCATAGCCACAATATAAACAGTTAACCTATGCTTAATTAGATAGCTACCTAGTCAACATGCAGTGTAACTTGTGTAATGAGCTCTGCCCACTTGTCATAAATTCCCTTTTGATCTATCTACGGCAAGACCTGATTAGGTTTGACTTGAGCTGTGGGCAATAAGTGACAGCAATCTGACTGAACAAAACACTTATTAAAGACCTGCTGCATCACAGCACCATGTACATACAATGGGCTGTGCTTACAGAAACCTCCAGCTAGTGCTGCCATCTGATGGATCTGGTGAACATCTGTTGTATGCACCCAGGCCTACTGTGGAAACAAAAGACGCATTTACTGAATCAAAATATTACTTATGCGCAATAAGATTGCCTTTAATACAGGGACTTTCTGGTCAGTATTGATATCTAATGCCTCTGGTGACTCTAGCTTAACCTTTCAGCAAAGAGGTGTTGATAGGAAAAATGACTGACAAGTGCTTGCCATCCAATGTCTACTATATTTCTGCTCATCCCAATATACACATATTTAATGTCTGCATATGTGCATACATATTTATACACATTGATAATGTGCACACATGCACACGCACACACGCACATGGTTGCAGCATTATCATTGGCTGCGTCAAAAACCAAACCTATTTTCCATCCAAATTTTGACACAACCTGAGGATGCTTAATGTTCTCAAGCACTGTACAAAAATATGAGAATAATTTTAAGGCAATGTCCAACCAATCTTTAATACCTTTGTTCATTTTGAGATTTGGGGATGTTTTGGTAGATATATATGTTGTCTATCATATGTTCAAATTTAGTAGTTCTAGATCCAGTACAATTTGAAGAAATTACCAAACACTTTCAATGTCAACATGGTGGTCAACAGACATCATAAAACCTTTGGATCCTGATAACTGGCAATCTGCTCCAAAATGTCCATTTCACATCGATATTTCTCTACAGCCATTCTCTGACTTTAATCATATAAAAACCAATTTCCTCTAAAAATTCTGCAGAACAAAACTGTATCTAAGATTTTGATCAGTTCTTTTTTAAATGTGTATCAAAAAATGAGAGTCCCACAAACTTTATCAATTTCATAAAAAATGTTTTCAATTTTTGCATCACCACTGCAAACAAACACACAGTTATGGAAAATTCCTGATACACTTTTTGCAGATACATGTGTTGAGATAATAACAGCACAAGTTTGACCACTTTATCTTCAATATTTTTCAGGAATATCCAGAATTTTACAAAATCACTTTTTTTTTTTACACCAATGGCAATGTTTTGCAAAATCTCTGCATTTTGAGCTCTATCTTTAGTGCAGACAGATTCTGCCCAACTTGCTGTCAATTGAGTATACATGTATAGGTTAATAATGTCAGGGATACATATATCTGTAATATTTGGACAAAAAGTGAAGTCACTTTTCAGGTTGGACACTACCTCAAACACCAGTTTCAGCTGTCACATGTGCAGTTGTAAATTGTCAAATATTCTTAGGATTCATCTAATTATGCAGTGTTTATTGTGAACTACATGTACTTTAATCTGTTAGGAGACTGACACTTCAGCAGAGGTAAAAATCGATAAATGCACACACCTGTTGAAAATGTTAAGCTCAAAGTATCACTGTACTATTTGAAAGCAATTGTGCTGGTGGTGTCAAAGACCCCTCCCCCCCCCCCAAAAAAAATCATTTAATAAATCCAACATCACTGAAGCATAATGATTTGAAGCAACTTGGCAGAGACAACCCAAAGGTACACTCTTACAAGCTTAAAAGAAATTCTGACCTATGAAGGGACAGATCTAGGTCTTCAGAATTTGTGGCCAAATTGGGAAATAAAGCAGTAATCATTGTATAATTCGATCCAACTATATACAATTCATGTTGAAAATCCATTTTCAATTTTTTGGGCCCAAATGGATGAAACATTAGCATTTGGCTAATTGGTTAATGGCACCAGCCGTCCCTACCTATGGTGTTTGTGAAGCCATCAATGACAACAGATGAAGACAGAAAGAGGAACATTAACTCATTCCACTGTAATGATGCTTTTTCCCACTAATATCTAAATGTTGTCTGCTAATTGTATTTTATTAATTTAGGGATTATTTTTCAAAATTTTGTATGAAACTTGCATGAAAGATCATTCCAAATTATATGCCCATGGTCAACAGCTTTCCTTGACGCGCTGTGCGCGCATTGCACCCAGAGCGCGGCAAGGAAAGCTGTTGACTCGGTCTTCTATCAGGGTGGAATGAGTTAAGTAAGCTCAAATGACTGCCAAACCAGCTGAGCTACAAAAGAAAGAGCCCACCTGCAAATATTGGTACACTTAACATGTATTCCTTTCCCAGCCATAATGACAATTGTGGACAAAGCAATTGGAATGGTCTTGTTATCCCAGTCAGAGACAGCCCTGACACACAGTCAAATGTTAATGTTTCTGGACTTTGGCTTAAGAAATCTGCAAATGGCTGAAATAATTTACAATGAACTGTTAAAGAGCCAATGTGGAATCTTCATTACTTATGATCTAATTTCCCATCTTGGCTGAAGATTTTTGACATGTGGATCAGTTCCTATTTAAAGTTCCTCATTATCTCATCAAATTTTTAATTGAGGACACCAGCATACAGCTTCTGCGGTCCACAGAACAATGGTTAACTTAATTAATTTTCCCATTCACTTTTTTCCATTTTTCCACTATACCAAAAAGCTTATCAGAGTCTCATTTTACAATTGAAAGAACTGACTCTCAGTACAATAGGCCCAAGAATAATGCTTGCAGGCAGGTGGAATTTTATGCAGATGAACTTTGTATCGCTGACTCCCATACTGATACTAAATTGCATTTCCAAGTTAGATTACACTGATGAAAATTCATTCTAATACTCATACAATCACAACAGAGGACTCCCAGGGGCTCTTGGGTAGAGAGGGGCAGCCTTTGGAGCAATAAGGTAGCTTGGCCCTATCGCTTTCACCCTCCTAGGTCTCATGCATGTTCATTTAGTTTCAATACATGTAAGATGGAGCTCTTATCTCAAACAGAGACTCTGCCTCTGGCTACATGTGCTAATGTATACAGCTTATCTAACATTTGATCTGCTTTAAGATTTTTTCACTTTTACAGTATTCAATGCTGGTGCACCCACAATGACATTTTTATTTATGAATGTACCAGTTTGGTGTCACATTGTGTCTTAGGGCATCCTGGATCACAGGAGAAAAACAGTACTGAATGTTACCATGTTGGGTGTTGAAGATCTTGTATGCCATTAGTGGTGATAGAGACAATTAGACAGATTTTTTTTTTCTTTTTTAAACCAGGTGATGTTAGTACATGTACAAACATACTGTCGTCCTGGGCTTCTGGGAAGACTACATGACACAGGAGAAAATTTAGTTACGAGCATCTGACATGTTCAAGGTGGAAGCATATAATTTAAGCATGAAGGCCTGCACAAGAACTGAAATTGGCATGTTGGCCATTCCACAATGAACACTGTATAAGCAGCACAAACTTTGCATGTTGGACACGCCTTGCTGCACCAACAGAATACATGTGCATGTCAACTCCTTTTGGGCCAGTGGGAAGCATTACATCTGACCAACTAAAAGGATTCAGGCATTTGCACCATTTACAGGAACATATGGGCAGCATGACATCATGTAGGAAGCCCATAAAACAACATGTACCCATGATTATCCCGATTAATTTAACGCCTCAGATAGCAGCCTTTCTGTGATCAAGATGAGAAGACTGTGTAAGACCAGCAGAAGGAGCCATTACTTAACTGAATGCATTAAGAAATCCAAGCAGCCAAATTGGGGCAACTTTACTGTAATGACAGTAAAATATATAGGTTTCCCAGCAACTTGTCCCAATATGTGAGCATGGGGTTTAATGTCCCATTCTGTTCAAACATATTTATCATAACTCACACTTATTTTCATACATCTGTCCCATTTCTATCAAATAAAAGAAAAAAGAAAAATTTCATGTTGCAAACTTGTTTAACCCTTTCCCCCTTGAATTAAGACTGAGTCAACAGCTTTCCTTGGCATGGGTTGGGTAAGTGCCCAACCCATGCCGAGGAAAGCTGTTGACCTGGGTCATGTTGTCTTGACAGGTCTCATCTTCAATTCTCTGTCAAAATGTTTTTCATTGCTGTTGAAATCAGTTGAAAATGCTGACACAGATGAAATTTGATCACCAGCCGGTTTTGGTCGGTTTAAGGGGGAACGGGTTAATTATTTTATAGTCTGCCTAACTGAGTTGATTTACCGGATGTATACAGGTAATTATAATCCCAAATTTACAATTTTTCATTGAAAATATTTATCAGTTGGCCTGCAAGTTAATGTACAGATACACAGATTGCTGATACATGCATTTTTTTCCGTGCTTCCAAAATGCTCGAGTGTGCATGAATTGCAGTCACAGTTA